>CM033280.1:42518913-42938287 GCA_019343175.1 Oedothorax gibbosus
TTTTTAAAAATTTTTATTGTTTTTAAAAAAAAATTGCCCCAAAAAAAATTTTTTCATTTTTTATTCCGCAGTGGAAAAAAAAAGGGGCCCGCTTTTTATAAAAATTAGTTTTTTTTATTCCCCTTAAAAAAAACTCGTTTTAAAGTTCAAAAAAAGATATGGAAAAAATAAACCACACAAAGTTTAAAATCAATTGAAAACAATATCTTATAAAAAAAAAAACCAAACCCCAAGTTAAAAAAAAAGCCCCCGGGGACGCCCACCCCCCCCTGTCCCGCACACAATCAAATCCACCATGGGGCATCAGGGGCCCCGCGCCCCCGCGAGATAACGTAAACACCAGGGGGTTTTACAATTTGATGAAAAAAAGGAAAAAAAAACCCCAAAGGGCCCCCCCCCCTCCCCAAAACCCAAAAAAAAATTTTTAAATTCAAAAAAACCCCAAAAAAACTTAAAAATTCCCCCTTTTTAAAAAAAATTATTTTTTAACAAAAACATGCCCATAGAATTTCTCAATTCCCCTTTTCCCTTTTGGGGGTTCGTGAAAAATCACCCCCAAAATTTTTTTTGCTGCCCCACATGTGATAAAAAAAACTGTTTATCAAAAAAAAAATTTTTTAAGAAAAAAAGAAAAAACCCCCATAAAAAGTTTATCCGTTTTTCGATCGGCGAGTTTGAGAATTTAAAAACAGTTTTGGGTTTTCGGGGAAAAAAGAAAAACCCCCCCTTTTTTTAAAGAAATTCGAAAAAACCAAATTTTTTAAAACTTTTAAATTTAAAAATTTTTAAAAAACCCCTTTAAACCCCCTTTTGATGTTTTCACCCTGACGTATTCGGGCCCCCATGGGGGATAACGTTTTCCATTTTTTTTAAAAAAATCTCCAAAAAATTTTGGGGGCTCTATCCAGAAAAAAATTATCCCCCCCCGGGGAAAACCCCGCCCTCAGGGTTTTTTCCCCCAAAAAACTGAGTCGCTAAAAAAAGGGGTTAAAAAAAAAAATTTGACGCGCCAGATAAAAACAATTTTAAAATTTTTTTGGTAAATTAAAAAATCCCCAAAAATTTTTAAATTTTAAATTTTTCCCAAAGGAAAAAACCCGGATTTTCCCAAAAATTTGGGGGGTAAAAAATTAAAAAGGCATAGAAAATTTTGGTCGGGGCCCTTTTTAAACAACCCCATGGGGCCCCCCAAAAAATACTTGATAAAGGAAAAGACATTTCTAAAATTTTTTTTTTTGGGTTTAAAAGGGGAGTCTTTTTTTGATAGAATTAAAAACCCCCCCTTTCAATGGGTAAGACGAAAAAAAGGAAAATTAAAATTTCAAAAAATTTTTCCCCAAAAAATTTTTTAAAAGGATTTTTGTTTTATAAAAATAAAAATTTTTTCCCTGTTTTGGAAAAAAAAACTCCCCTAAAAGTCTTATTTTTAAACCAAAAAATTTTTTAAAAAATTTATTTTTTTTAAAAGGGGGCTATTACAATTTTTAAAATTTATTTTTTTTTTTAATGAAGGTTTTTAAATCATAAAAAATATACAAGTAACTTAATTTTAAATTTTAAAAAAATAAAAGGGGACAAATTAAAACCCAAATTTTTAAAAGTTTAAAAAAAAAGACTCCTAGCGGTAAAAATAAAAAACCCCCCTCCCCCGGCCCCTTTTGGGGGAAAAACCCTAAAAAAACCTTTTTTAAAAGACACCATTTGTTTTTTCCCCTTTAGGATAAAGAAAAAACCCCTTTGGGGGGTTTCATAAAGACCCCCTTTATTAGCGGGGAAAACAAATTGGCCCCCATTTAAAAAGTCAAAAAAGACAAGAAAACCCAAATTCCCCCATAAAATAGAATAGCAAAAAAAAATTTTCCCCAAAAAAAAATTAAAACCCCCCGGGCCCAAACACTTCGTCGTATGAAATTAAATTTTTTTTGGGGGGAAAAAAACCCCCCAAACCCGGGTGCTTTTATCTAAAAATTTTTGTTATTTTTTTTTTTTTAAAGGGTTTTACCCATTTTTGACCCAAAAAACCCCTTTTTTTTTTTTTGGGGGGGGGGACAATACCCCCAAAAAAATCCCGGGTTTTTCCCCAAAAATCAACTTTTCCCCTTCCCGGGCCCTTTTTTTCCTTTTGGGAAAATTTAAAAGGAATTTTAAAAATTTTTTTGAAATTTTTTTTGGTATTTTTTTTTCTGGGGGTTTCCTTAAAAGGGGTTTGGTGTTTTTTTGAAACGGGTTTTCGCCCGGGGGGTTTTTAAGGGGAAAATTTTGGTGGGGTTGATTTTTCCCCCCCCCGAGTTTTTTTTACTACAAAAAAATTAAAAAAAATTTTTTTTTTTAAAATTTAAAGTTCCTAGAAAAAAAATATTTTTTTTGGGCATTTGCCAAAAAAGGTTCTTGTCCCCCAATACTATAGTAAAAAAACTTTTTATTTTAAAAAGGGCCCCCCCTACACACACAACCCCGGGGATTTTTTCACATGGCTTTTGGGTTTGGGGGGAACCCCCTTTGATATTGTTCCCCCTTTTCCCGGGGATAGTTTTTTAAAGGGGGGCTTTTTTTTTTAGGAGTTTTGGTTTTTTTTGGGCCCGGGGGACCCCTTTAAAACCACTCCCCTTTTTTTTTTTTTAAATTTAAAAATTAATATTTTTTAATTTTCTTTTTTTTCCGTCTTCCCCAAACCAAAAAAGGGGTATCCCTTTTTTTTTTTGGGAAAAATCCGGCCCTTTTTCCTATTTTAAAACCATATCTAATTTTTTTCCCTAGGGGTTTTTGGAAAAACCGAGTAAGCAAAAAATGCCGAAAGGGCCCTTTAAAAGGGCCCCTTTGGGTTTTTTTTCCAGAGTAGATTTTTAAACGGGGTTTTTCTTTGTTTTTTTTCACCTCGTTCCCTAAAAAAGGGGAAAAAAAAATTAAAGCTTCTGTCCCAAAAATTTTGGGCGAGGGGGACCATCATTTAAAAAATACTTTTTACCGTCATGGGGGAAAAAGGGAAGGGGCAAGAACCTAGCAATAGTTCAATGGTTTGGCGACCTTTCTTAAAAAAGTTTTAAAGAAATCTTTTTGACTTTCCCCAATTTCAATTTAAGCATCATCTTTCAAAATTTTTTAAAAATTTGGTAATCCATTTCCCCTTAAATTTTTTCCTAAGTAGGGATGTAGTCGTTATTAAAGCAAAACCTTTTTCCAAAATTAAGCGCTTTTTTTAAAAATTTTGGTAAAAAATTTTAAGTTTTTATAGACCCCGGGGTCCTTATGGTTCATACCCATGGGTTTTGAAAAGTATAAACCATTAATTGTTTTCAAAAAAAAGTTTTCCCCCAATTTTTATTTAAAACCCCATTTTCCTTTTCCCCCTACAAAAAACCCCCCGTTTTTTCCACAAAACGAACCAGAAATTAAAATTTTTTCTAAGTTTTGGGGAAATTCTTTTAAAGTTACAGTTTGGGTTTTTGTTAAGCGAAAAGAATGGCTGTCCCTAAATTAACGGGCACCTGTAAACCATAGCAAAAAAAATTTTTAAAATTTTAAAGGTATAACAGAAAACAGTTCGAATTTTTACAAAAAAAACGACGAGCCCCTTCAAAAAACCCCCAAATTTTTTGTCCCAAGGTTTACTAAAGTGACTAAAGAGCTCAAAGGGGAAAAGAATTTTAAGTTTGCAAAAAGGGGTTTAATGGGGTTTTATTCATATTTTAAAATTTTATTTTTCAATTTTCAACGGCCCCTTCTACCCCCTTTTTGCATCGGGGAAAAACCACTTTTAGTAGGTTTGCTTAGATTTATTTTTTACATTTTTGTCATGAATTTAAAAACTAATAGAACTATATTATTTTTAGACATTTTTACATTTAAAAGTTCTTTTTCCGTAAGAATCCACAAAATTTTTTTTAAATTAAAGTTTTTATTTCCCCCCAAAAAATAAAAAGATTTCAAATATTTTAAAGTTGGGAAGGAATACCCGAGAGTTTGGAAAAACCCGTACAAAAAGTCAAAGGGGTAAACCAATTCCCTTAAATTTCCCACAATCTTTTGAAGTCGCCTGCAAAAAACCGTTATCACCGGGTTTTAAATTTGCCCAGAAAAAAAGGGATCCCGTAGATTTGGGCCGAGCCCCTTTAGTGCGGTCGAAAGATCTTTAACTTCTTCCCTGCGTCTTTTTTCCCGGTGGGCGAAGCGATAAGGACCAAGTTGGCTCCACAGACAAAATATCGTTTAAAGCACGGTTTTTCGAAATTGAATTGCCTCTCCCCTTATGTGGCAGACGCTCCCAAAATGGTTCGTTGGATATAAAACCCCCGAGACCCCGCCACAGTAATTTTGGGGCTCCCCCAAGCGACCAATTTGGCCTTCATCTTTCAAGCCCCGGGGCAAAGGGGGGGGGCTCCCGTTTTGGACTTGACTCTCATAAAACACGTTAAGCTGATGTAGAAACGCCGCGGGGCACCCCCCGGAAACCCAGCGTTATTTCCCGGGGCTTAAGGCCCCAACCCTATTTGGTTTATTCGCCAGTGGAAAAAAAAAGCCGCGTTGAAATATTAGATTTTTTTTTTTTCATTAAAAAAACCGTTTTAAAGTTTCTAAATGATATAGAAAAGTAAACCAAAAAAGTAATATCAAATCTGATAACAATATCTTATACAAAAAAAAACCAAAGCCGAAGCTTATATAAAAGACAGGGCGACGCCCACCACGGCACTGTCCCGCCCACAATCAAATCCAGTCCATGACATCATGGGCAGCGCCGCAGCGAGAAAAACGTAACACCACGTAGTTTCACAATTTGCATGAGAAAGGTAATGCCAACATAAATATCAACAACTACATTGTAACTTACATTATAATTAAAATAATACTGGTTTGGGCAGCTTTTTTTATGACCGATGCGGGCATGGACTGGGAGAAGCCATAGCCACCCACATACTCGATGGAACTTGAGGGGAAATCTATGGACTTGATTGGTCTTCGCATTGCTAACATGGAGAAATAAAAGTGTGAAGGTTAGATTAGTATCGCCAATCAATACACAAAATCATGTCATATGCAGAGTACAGTGGAAAACCCCCATCATCGACATGCTATCTGTCCGTATCAGACCTCTTTGGCGACGATAGCGAGTCATCACTTAAATGGTGTAAGGAAACCGGTTTCGTACTTGGCTTTTCTCTCGTGGTAACCCTGATTCACACAAAATCAGAGTGCCACGTTTGTACCGAGAGAGAAGATCCAAGGGAGAAACCAGTTTTCTGTCGCCAATGTCCGCCAAGCAGACCTGAATGCGGGAAGATTTCTAGTCAATCAAGGGGTTCTAGGAATAGATAGAAAATGTTATTGTTGTGTATTACATTTTCAGTTTTCTCTCTTTCCCTTTGTAATTAAAAATTCGAACTTTTTCTATAACTATCTCAGTTCAGAATTGTTTAGTTGGCACCATGCTAAAATAACAAGAGTTTGAGCACAATATGCCAGAGTTCTTTAAAAAAAATTTACACATATGATCTTCATAAAACTTAAGGTTAATGAAAAACATATAAGATCGATTAAAATTAGTTTAGATTAAGGATTGGCAAATTCGAAAGATTAAAATATTTTGACACTTAAATCTTTAAATTTCTTTTGCTATCTTAGTATCCACGAAAAGTTTTATGGCTAATTGTTAAAGAAACATATTTATAATAATTGAAAAATTCTTAAATTAGTAGGGAACAGTGGCGCTCAGAAAAAACCCTCCCCTCAAAATAAATGTTTAGACTTCAATTACAAAAAAAAATCTAACAATATATATTTTTTATGCATGTTTAGCTGCAGTTAACACAGCCTAAAAATATTTTTATTTGAATTTACAGTTAAAAACTTCCAAAATTTTCTTTTTGGGTAATGTACAAACCTTTGGCAGCTTGAACTTTCTTACGGTAATAGTCTTCAGCTAAAGATTCGCTGTTCTTTTCAGAAATAAAAAGATTGCAAGGATCAGCGGAGGCTTTGCTTTCCATGCTTTGGTCCGATGAAAGGGAGCTTGGGCTCAGATTCAAGTCTGCTAAGGCTTGGTTCACTAAGGCACAAAACATAAATTCAAAATGATAATACATTGATGAAATATCTTTATTTAAAACTGGCAATTAATAGCCAGTTCTTTGCATGGACTAAAAAAAAATATAACAAATCAATCGAGTATATGTATAATTTGATGCAGGGTAATAAGCTAATGTTATTTTTCTGTCTATTATAAAGTATTCTATTAACTTACAATTGAAGAGCTTAGTTGAAGAATGTGCTAAGTGACAAAAAGGTAAAAATGAGCTTTAAATTTTTTGTTTGCACTTACATTAAAAAAACGGCACATACAAACAGTAAAAAATATACTTTACTTAAAGTATATCTAAAGTATATGTATATATAGTAGGGGGTATCTTGTTATCTTTAAAGAATGGAATACTATGTTCATCGACACAAATATCTCGATTTTTCTGAAAATGTCACTTAGCATGTTCTTCCACCAAGCTCTTCAATTCCAAATATGCTATATAATGCACGCTCTCATAAAACAAAAATCGTCCTCAATATGAATTTATTGCCCTCATAAATACCAGTTAAACCATAATTGTATATTATGTTATTTCAAGTCAATATCTGAATTATGTGATAAAAAAACACGATTTCACACCTTTGGCATGTTATATGGCAATAATTTAGCTAGATTGATGACCAATTTGCCAAAAAAATAAAGATCGACACAAAGGCCTATAATAATTGCTCACTCCGTAGAGTGAGAAAACTACTGATAGTCTAGATTCCATAAAGCCCATACCATACACCAGGGGGAGCAGCCAAATTTTTTGAAAAATAGTAGTGAAAATAGGAGTATTATTTTAAAAAATAGGAAAAAATAGGAACATAAACCTACTAAAAAAAAGGAAAAAATAGGAATGACTTAAGACTTTTTTGGTTATAACAAACTTTTTCTAAATGTGGCACAATATATGTACAATAGACAATGTAAGTCATGATGTCACGCCTACCACAGTCTAAACAATCAATTGCCTTTATTTTGTAGCATTTACTGTTTTAGATCCCAAACTATTTTACAATTTTTTTTCATTTGATCCCGCTGTACTGCAAGATTTTAATTTGGGTATTCCCGGAATCTAACATTCAGGGTTGAAAGTGGCCAAAAAAAAAAAAAAAAAAAAAAGAAATCACGCGTGAAAGGGCAGACACATCAACTAAATTAGTATATAGCATGTGCATATATTTGAGTAAATAGGAAATAATGTATGAATGTGCCCATATAATAACCAAAAAGTACAAAAAAAAAATATTCTTAAAAAATATCTAATTTTAAAATTTATCAGTCTACTCATCATTTACGAAACATATCTTACACATTAAGTGAAAGAACAGGCTCTACCCGAGTGAAACGGTGGAAATTGTCACTACTAACCTACCCAGAAAATTCAAGGGACTGGGGAGACCCAGATGACTAAGGAGTTCGCTTTGTATAGGGAAGGTCCCAGGTTCGGATGCGGCGATCGCCTAGATAACTGACTACCTATAAATAGCCTGTGCAGCCAAAAGTGTCCGACGAATAATACCCTTTGTAGAGGAAATGCACGTTAAATATCCATCAAAGTCCCAACGCTGCGTACGATGTCACCCTTAACGGTTCCTTTTGGGGTGCCTACTCAGGTGTCGGGTAGTCGCTTGACTCTGGTTCTAAATTATGACGCCTATCGCCCTCGTGCAGCTCTACTGCGATGATAATTCAAACTAACCTAACTAGAAAATTCAGAGACGAAATTAATAACAAAAAAAAATCTGAAAATATAAAGCGTGTATAAGCCGACCCTCCATTAAAAAAACATGTCTAAAATTAAAAACCCCAGTATAGGTCGAAGTAGAAAAAGTTTAAAACGCAAACAAAAAAAATCTTTAACGTTCAAAGTTGTTCTTGTGCTCACAAGGTCACGCCTCACGAACGCTTGATCGGAAGAAAATATTCTGGTTGGTCCTATATGGCCTAAACCGGAGCTACACTCTTTGGATCATCACACAGAGCCAGACAACTGCCCAATCATTACGAGGCAAGCGGATTTCGTGAAAATTACTAGGCAGCAATATAAACTAATCAGGAAGCATTACTGGACTGCAATTTTTTGTACAAATGAAAATGATCCTTATCTAATGGGGGATTGCACTGACCGTTGGTCGATATTTGAAGACAGCTTAGTGTAATCTAATCTTAATTCATCCTTAAATTATAATTATTATTATAATATAATTATTATTATAATATAATTATTATTATATATAATTATTATTATTATTATCCTTAAAATTATAATCCTTAAATTATTTTTTTAAAACTTTATTAGCAAAGTATGTTGTTTAAACTTGTTATTTCTTAAAATGTAAGTTTAGTTTTCATTGATATGGACAACTTTTTGACGATTTTTTCATGAAGAGTAAAGTATCCCCCCCCCCCCCCTCCGGTGAAAGCACAATGTCCCAATGCCGTGGAATTTGACCTTGACAGCCGACACTCCTTCAGCCATCATTGTCCGGGCCCTACCAGCTGCAGAGGAGAACAATCCCGATTAGAAAAATTTAAGACTGTGCACTGCATTACGAAAACTCCGGAATTTAAAAAAAAATGTGCAAAAAATAGGAATTAAATAGGAAAAACAGGAAAAAAAGGAAGAGCATTAAAAAAATAGGAATAATAGGAATAATAGGAGCTCTGCGCCCCCTGCATACACTCAAACACAACATTTAATTTGTATTCCTATAGGTAATAAAAAATTATTTTATAACGAAACATAAAAAATTATTAATAAAAATCATAAACTGTCAAAGAGGTTTACACTACATAAGAAGAAGAGGATTCACGACCAAGTTTTACTCAGGAATCGAACTCATACTCCAGGCAATACAGTCAAGAACTCTACCCACCAAATATATTATTTAGCAAAAATTATATAAATTGTAAGCAAGATTTAAAAAAAAGTTAACAGTATTAATTGGCATTGTAATTTTAGCTTACCAGAATTAGAAGGAATGTTTTTGAACCAATCATCAGACAGAAAATAATCTTCCAATTTCAGGCTTTCTGCTGCTTTAGCTCCTAAATCAACATCTAAAATCAAATTGGGTTGTATTTTAATTTAGAGTAATATTCAAACACAACAATCATTTTTAAATACTAAATATAAAGATTAATCTAAAGTAGGGTTTTCTAAGCAATTATAAATTACCATTTTCATTAAGTGTAGTTTTGTTTGTCAAAATAGATTCCATGTAATTCTCATCATGTGTAGAAGGCATGCTTGCAAATGGGTTTGGCTGCATGTAATAATCTGCAAAAAAATTATAAAAGGTTGAACAAATCATTCTACATTATTTAAAAGAGATTAAGCATAATAGCTGTATTCTATAATGCAAAAAAATAGAAAATGTAAAACTCTTCGAACAGTCTTTCTAAACTTTGTTTTTTAAAGTATGGTAACTTGACCTATAGCTCTAATCAAATGCTTTGCATGGTTTATGAAACTGGCATGTTTATAAATATATCTATAAACATGCCAGTTTAACCATACAAAGCATTTATTTGATTAGAACTATAGGTCAAGTTGCCATACTTTAAAAAACGTTTAAAAAGACTCTACGAGGAGTTTTGCGTTTTCCTAGACATTGTTATCGTCTGTGTGTATCCAGGGCATAGCCTGGAAGGCAGGCGGTCATGATCTTTAGCACCAAAATAAAGTATATATATATACTATAAACAAACCACTTACCAGTGAGTTGAGAAATCTCAGTCAACAAGTTTTTAGAAACCATACTGGAGACAGGGGAAGCTGTGGGGAAAATCAATATTTTAATCAGTTGCCCAGTAATAAAATTTCCAAAAAGTATCTACAGTGTGATTTCAAGCAATTAAAATTTGTCGCAAAGGCACCCCAATATCAGAATTGCCACACAATTCTGATTTTATAATTGGCGTAGTTTCTCTAGTTTGGCATTGCCGGATACACTAAATTTAGGATTGCTAGAATTATAAGCAGCTATACACATACTATTCAGAACTACAGAAATCAAAATCGAAATTTTAAATTTAAATAGAATATCAATGCAATGTTAATTAACCATACATTTAAGCAAGCTTGTTAAGTAACCTGCATTACAAATTAATTACTAACTATTTTACGTACGGACAACATTAGGAGAATTCTGCTGGATAAGCGACGTCTGGAAGTTAGATGCCAAGTTGATGTCCTGTATATCGGGGTTGAAAGCGAGAGTTGGCAGTCGAAGCAAGCGCTGTCTGAACTGGAGCATTTGTTTGGAAAACTTTTCTGGTCCTCTGAGGTTGACATTCTAGAACAATAAACAAAGACATTTATTGGAAGTGCAAATGAAAGCAAGAAGGTGAGTGTGACACTGCTTGACATTTGATTACCAATCATTACATTTAAACATTTAAAGTTAATTACCCTATAAGGAAATTTCAATAAAATTATAACCAAAACAGTTTTTTTTCAATGGGGCTGCTTTTTTGGTGGCTAAGCCTTTGTAGTCTCTGCATATTTCCCAGAACTGAGAGCCATTTTTTGTGGCAACATCTAGGCGACTCTCGCTACTAATTTTGACGCTCAGATTACAATGAATCTGAGCTAATGTGGGCGTTAAAGTATGCCAAGATTTAATTTTGCCTTGAAAATCCAAGCCAAATGGGTACTCAAGGGATCTTTTACATACCACATAATAATATGACATGTGTGCACCGGGGCTCGAACCCCCAAACTTGGGCTAATGAGGCGGACACGTAATACCTCTCAACCACTGAGACGCTCCTAAAAAGTTCTATGGCAGCTACCCTTTGCACATGTGCGATTTTCCCCAAAACCTTATCATAATGTACGCCTGGTACTACGAACTCGCACACCATATTTGAAGTCTGTAGCTTTTTTCATTTTTCAGAAATACTGTAAAATCCAAAAAGTTCTATGGCAGCTACCCTTTGCACATGTGTGATTTTCCCCAAAACCTTATCATAATGTACGCCTGGTACTACGAACTCGCACACCATATTTGAAGTCTGTAGCTTTTTTCATTTTTCAGAAATACTGTAAAATCCAAAAAGTTCTATGGCAGCTACCCTTTGCACATGTGATTTTCCCAAAACCTTATCATAATGTACGCCTGGTACTACGAACTCGCACACCATATTTGAAGTCTGTAGCTTTTTTCATTTTCAGAAATACTGTAAAAATCCAAAAAGTTCTATGGCAGCTACCCTTTGCACATGTGTGATTTTCCCAAAACCTTATCATAATGTACGCCTGGTACTACGAACTCGCACACCATATTTGAAGTCTGTAGCTTTTTTCATTTTTCAGAAATACTGTAAAATCCAAAATGTTCTATGGCAGCTACCCTTTGCACATGTGTGATTTTCCCCAAAACCTTATCATAATGTACGTCTGGTACTACGAACTCGCACACCATATTTGAAGTCTGTAGCTTTTTTCATTTTTCAGAAATACTGTAAAATCCAAAATGTTCTATGGCAGCTACCCTTTGCACATGTGTGATTTTCCCCAAAACCTTATCATAATGTACGCCTGGTACTACGAACTCGCACACCATATTTGAAGTCTGTAGCTTTTTTCATTTTTCAGAAATACTGTAAAATCCAAAAAGTTCTATGGCAGCTACCCTTTGCACATGTGTGATTTTCCCCAAAACCTTATCATAATGTACGCCTGGTACTACGAACTCGCACACCATATTTGAAGTCTGTAGCTTTTTTCATTTTTCAGAAATACTGTAAAATCCAAAATGTTCTATGGCAGCTACCCTTTGCACATGTGTGATTTTCCCCAAAACCTTATCATAATGTACGCCTGGTACTACGAACTCGCACACCATATTTGAAGTCTGTAGCTTTTTTCATTTTTCAGAAATACTGTAAAATCCAAAAAGTTCTATGGCAGCTACCCTTTGCGCGTGCATGATTTTCTCAAAAACCTTATTCTGACATTCGACAGATATTAGGAACACGTGTACTAAATTTGAAGTTCGTAAATATTTTAGTTTGAGCTGAAGAGCGGTTTCAGACAGACGGATAAATGTTCAAATTCTACTTTTTTTTGGAATCAGCACCCTCCCAAACGTGTAAGCAAACACAAAATCTGTTTCTGATTTTCTAACCCATCGCAACACTTTCGTCACTTTTTTTTATATTTCAGATTGGGTAATTAAAAGTAAAAACAATAATGGATTTCAGAAGTGTGTTGAGAAAGTTACCTTGATGAAGTATTTTGTTTTTGGACGGGTGAACACAGTTATACCACAGTCTTTCAAAGAGTCTATGTATTCTGAAAACAAGAAAATTTATTAAAAGTGTGTATTTATAAAATGTCATTAACAGAAAGAAAAGCCAAAAGGAATAATAAATGGGATAAAACATGAAGGAGAAATGGATTTTGCTCAAGTTGAAATCTATATTTATGGTCTACCATTAGAATTAATTACACTATATATTTATACATATTTACTTGTATAGGGGCAACTAGGGACATTTGACTCATAAGGATACATTACCCAATGCCCTTTTCTCAGCGTTGGAAAAGTTTGAAAGTGGCATCACTTCTTTCCTTTAAGTCAGCCGACCACATGGTGAAAAAATCCAACTGAATCATTGTGTACGTGTTTAGTTATACAAAGAAATACGTTTTTAAGCACTGAAAGTAAATGTTTGATGCCATAAGATTTTTCGGTCTATATTTTTTGGTTTAATGGAAATATTTGTTCAATTAGTTACTTGTTTTGTTCATTCTTTTAGCTATGATTACGCACATAATAGTTTTAATGTTATGTATTTATTTGCAAAATACTTTGTTTTAGGGTTAAGCAAAAAATAAAATCCCAACTAAGGATGCTTGACTCAAGCCAATTAAGGATATGTGACCCAAGTAAATAATACCAAAAGTAGACAGAAGCAGACCAAGTAAATTTTCACAAAATCATGGGAGTCCCAGAAGTAAATGATGAGGAGTTTGCAATTCAGATTGAAAAAAAAAATCAAAGGAAAATGTTTTAAATGGCCTGAAATGGATAATGTATCCCAAATTGATATTGATAAAATAGAAGCTATTATTCAACCACATTTGTTTTTCTGTAAAATAAAAGAACCCCCCAGTTATGTATGCAAACAAGACTTTACGTTTAAAATTGAGTAATTAGTTAATATAAGAATAATTAATGGATTAAAAATATAATAATAATTTTGTCTGGAAAAAATGAAAAATATATATAAATTTAATATGATATTAATTTTGTTATGTTAAAGTATTTTGATAATTTTTAGTCATTTTACCAAATATATGGGTTGGGTCACGTATCCGTAATAGGTGGGTCATGTATCCCTATACATTGGGATACATGGACTAAAACTAAAGTTTTAAATAATTTATATTTTGCTACTATTGCAGTTAATACTTGGGAAAAATACTAAATATATATTGTCTAATAGGTGTAATACGAAGTATAAATTGACTACATTTGCACATCCATAAAGTGTTTTTTAAAAGTTACAAGCCAAAAACTACAAGTTGGGTCATGTGTCTCTGGTTCCCCCCACAATTTATATTGAATTGTACTTAAATAATATGCCTAACATAGTATAAGGGTTAATGGAAGAAACCCACCTAAATATTTTAAATTATTAATTAACTTACCTCCCTTAACTTCTCTAGTTTCATTCACATCAAAGGAAACAGAAACCGGCAATAAGTTCTAAAATTTAAAATGGTTCAAATTATAATTTTTAACTAATGAAAAAAAATATAGTATAATTCGTGTTCTCGGAAGAATCAAAATAACATTTTAAAACATTCTTTAATTATAAATTATTTTTTACAACCACTGATTCCAGCTTTCAATACAATACTCAATAAGGAAAACAAAAGATATCAAGTCCCACAGTTTCATTAACATCCAAGAACTTTCAAAGGCACTAGAATCACTGCTCATTTTACAATGATCTCCTAGCATGCATGTAAACACAGGTCAGATTTTCTACTATCCTAATAGTTCTTTTTAAATGTGGCCCCAGAAAAAAAACTTCTATTGTGGCCCACTTAAGACTTTAATGACCTATTACAAGTCAAGGGCGCTGGTCTGTTGTATTACAACATTTTGAAATCTTAACCAAGCTCACATATATCCATAGCATTCCACTAATTGGTATGTTGTCTACCTTCCTGATGCAATGATGATAACCTCAATATTCAAAACTTTGCGCAAAGTAGCACATTCCATAGCCTCCTACAAAATAATGCTTTTGGTATTCAAGCAAAAGTAAGAAGTCATCAGTTCAAAGGTTTCATACTCTATTTTTAAGAAGGAAAGTCAGGAGTTTTAATGAGTATTTTAGGAGTACATTATCACAAATTCAGGTGATAACAAACACAAATGTACTTATTGTATACCCTCAGAATAAATATTTACGCTAAAATAAAACCTTAATTAATATATTGCTTTATGATTACACAATTCATTATTTTAAAGATTGATAATTAAATTTTTTGACTAGTAGTAAAATATTGATAATCTCAGAACTTTAATCATTTTAAATCTAGACGTACATAAATTACGTCACGCTCAGAGGGGGGAGGGGTATGCGCCAACGTGACGGATCCTGACATGGAAGGCGTAGGGGTAGTCGCTTGCATGACGTAACTATTCGAGCATTTCTAATTTTGCAAGGAAAATCTGTTTTACATAAAATAAAGTTTTTGAGAAAAAAAATGTGAAATCTTTTTTTTATAAGAAACACTTTATTTCAGAAAGAGGATGGGAAGATTGTTATGTGCAACAACGTCAGCAATATTAGTCCCCTATATTTTACAGACTTTTTCGTAACGGTACTTCGCAACATGCAAAATTGCGACACTATCTTGACCAATTAGAGTACTGGCAGCTACCTGGACGAACACCAAAAGACCCAGAACTAAACTAGACAGTTCAGATTACTCTCAGACCCCATTTTTTTTAGAAGACATTAGCGAATGGCTAGTTAGACCTTGGACAACGGAAATGTAAATACAATGTTGGTATATTCCTATGAATAAATTATTTAACCAAGAAAAATTTTAATTTTTTTTCTTTCCAAATTAATTTTTTTTTAAATATAAAAATCTGCATTTTTTTCCAATTTCAGAAGCAAAGGGAAATATTAAAATTAACTCTTCTTTAGGGGGGGGGGGGGGTGCAACAACGTGACGTAATTTTAGAGGGAGGGGTTCGATCAAACGTGACGCAGCGTGACATAGGGGGAGGGAGGGGTCAAAAAGTCAAAATTTTGCCTGACGTAATTTATGTACGTCCCCTAAGAGCTTTACCGTGCTAGGCAATCATATTACTTACTGGGCTCCCCAGCCCCAAGTATTCCAAAAGATAAAAGAATGTGCGTGTCTTACCATGACCTCCTGCCATGCCATGTAAACACAGTCCAGGTTCCCCGTAATCTTGACGGAGATCTTTTTGTCGATGAGTGGGAATGAAATATCAGCCCCAGTCTTTTTCATAGTGGCTTCCACGTTGCAGTTGTGGGGGCCCCTCACGAACGGTATGTGTTGGTGAACTATGTCAGTTAGGATGTGCACTGGTGGGAGGTTGGCCTGGAGAGATAACGAAATAAAGGTTCACAGCTTGAAAAGAATTAATATCACACTAGAGCTATGGTAGGGTAGTGCTGTTGGCAAAGGGCCTCAGGATTTGGAACCAAATATTAGTTAGAGGCTAACACCTGACAACAACATCATACATGACATTATTTATAGGTGACATTTTTTATTTGTCCATCCTTTTTATATAGGACAGCTAAGACAAGGAAAAAACCTGCAAAGGTATGATGTCTTAATCACACATGCCACAAGGACAGAACCAGTCCCATCCTCAAAGACAGAACCAGCAACGCAAGTCCCCTAAAGAGACAAAGCACTTGTGAACCCGAACTTTCTCTAATCTAGTCTCTTTCAGTACATTGACAGTCTTTTGTACCATTATCTTAATTTTCTACAGCTTTGAAAAAAATTAAAATGAAAGACTTCTAAGGTTTTTAGGTCGCATACACACCCTGCTCACTACCAGCTATTTCACCAAAAACTTATCAGTGACAGAGAATTTAGAGATGGACTGTGCATGTTCATTTCCTAAATTCATGTGGGTTATATACCAAAGGAAAATTATTATACTTCTGAACAGCCCCACTGCTTTTGCATTTTGAATGTTACATTACAACGTATGTATCAAGCACATGCGTAGCCCAACTACAACAATAAGTCCTCGAATATTAATTTTTAAGTCCTCAAATATTAATTTTTCCTTTAAGTTTTCTTGGTATTTACATAAACAGCAGCAACATTATATTTATTTACATACAAAAATTGTCGACCCACAACAGGCCAGAGATTGTAAGGCAAGGTTGGTCCAGAAAATTTCTAACTTTTTACCAGTCTCTAATAACTATCAAGATTTTTCTCGAATTCTTCTATTCTCTTCGAATAAACAACGTAATCTAGTAAAGCACTCCACTCATCTATTGTAAATATGATGTTGAAAATCAATATATGATAACTTCAATATCACTGATGTCACAAAATATTCTTAAATTACCTGTAACTTCCACTTGGAGAAACATTTGACAATACTAGACTAAGCTTACCCCATTTGTGCAGCATATGAATTCCATGAGAGTTACTATCTCTTTTCGGAGATTTGGAAATTGATCCTGATTGCAGCGAACTATAACTATAGGTCCAGTCGGGCTTGGGGCCGAATAAACCATCAGTCCAAAGGGGCTTGCCAGAAATTTGCTCTCTGGCGGGAATGATTCGAGAATGGGGGCAAAACAACTGCTGGCAGGGACTTCGAAGAACAACTGTATTGGTATCAGAGCCTGAAATGGAGAGGCATGAGATTATATTTAATTTGAACTTTGTATATAAATATAATGTAAATAATTTTCGAAATTCATTAATAGATATAATTCGAACAATTGTAATTAAGGGAAAATGAGCCTGCTGGACCGCAGGTCTCCAAATCAGAGGAGAAAGGATCAGCTGGAGAAATGTGGCTTAGAAAATCATTGTTTCCCCATCGGATTAAGACTGAGGTACTTTGGTTAGGAGACCCGCGGTCCGCCGGGCTCATTCGCCCTTAAAGGTTTAGGTTTCCCGACCATCATAGGTGCTTCTTATATAAATATAGATTCACATTTGAAGAAAAATATTAGAGAATTGAAATTTTTTTTAAAAAAGAAATTCTTTTAGATTTTATTTTTAAAGATATATATGTACTTTAAAAACTTTTTTTTTTTAAATATTTCTCGCAATGTATAATTATTTAAAGTTTACAATGAGATATTCTTTATTTGTTGGTGTAATAATGATTTAGTTTAAGATTAGAAATAGTCAAGAACATTTAAATTATAATTATTAAATACATATGAAAATTCAAATTTAAAAAGAAATTCAATGAAATTTCCCCGATTATTTAAAATTATTTCCAATGAGTTTTTGCAATGTAGTTCATGTGCTAGATTTGTGAGAGAAGCCTAATCGGAATACTTACTCTTATCATGACTCTTGCGCGTTCAACGCTCATTGGGTCACCATAAATCGGAACCTGAAATAAATAATTCCAATAATAAACACTTTAGTAAACTGGTTCTGGATAGACAAGTCTGTGCTTTGCTGGATGCCCAAGACATTTTGATCCAAAGTCTTAAGAACACTACAGCACTATTATTATTAAATTTTAATCAAAATGGTGTCAAAAATATGTACATACCATTGAGAATGAATTGGAGTAGAGGTACAATAATCTTATTCTGCAGGGTCCAAAAATAACATGTTTTTTGTTTGTGCTTTACTTGGAAATTGGAGCCTTAAAGTAAGATTTTTTTGGAGTTGTTTTTTCTAACTCTTAAGTCTTTTTACATCAAAGTATATTATGATAACTTAATTTTATATGATAATAAAACAAACTGAATAAGAAAGTAGTTTCATGAGCAGGTGGTAAGTTGCCAAGTAGGCACTCTTTGGGTCTCGGTCAGGTGGTTAATTTTGTTTATATTCGAGGTTTGAATGGGGTTTCTGCTTTTCTTACTTCCATGGTACCATCGAATGGGGTAACTTTGTCCAAAGCATAAGACCCTAAAACCAATTTTCTTCTAAAAGTTTTTTTTACTCATATTTCAAGTCAGAGTTGCCTCTAACTGTCAAAGGCAAGCATATCTTTAAAGAATCTATTTAAGGGCAAATAAGACCGAATGTCCTTGGGTCTCCGAACCAAAGTGCCTCTGTGTTAATCCAATGGAAAAAAAATGATTTTCCAAGCCTCATTTCTCTGGCTGCATTGAATATTTTTACAAATGGTTTTCGTATATGATAAATGTGACTAGAAAATTTTGCTGCAAAATTATTTATTGAAAATTTTAAAAAATATTCGAACTATTTTCCAAAAAATGAGATTAGAAGGCCCTGTAAGTCAGCTACATTTATTAGAATAGATGAAAAAACTTTTGTAAAATTATTCAAAACAGCCGGAGAAATGTGGCTTAGAAAATCATATGTTCCCAATGGATTACCTCAGTTCACTTTTGTTTTTTAGAGTCCCTGGACAATCGGTTTCATTCACTGTTAATGAGAGCTTGAAAAGCTTGGGCTAAAGTTACCAGGGCGAAATTTATGTACTACTGGCATAAAAATATTATTTACTGTTATAAAAATTTATATACCATGGTAAAAAAAATGAATATAAATCAAACATACATGGTTGCTTTTGATGGAAGTTGTACACTTGTTTCCGTCTGGAAAGTGAATGTGGCATCCTGTGCAGTCCATCACCTTTTGGATAAGTTTCCCGCCTTTTCCGATAAGGGAGGGATGCTCCAAGTGGGTCACGTCCATTTTCATCACAACTCGGTTGCTCTGGAACAAAATAGTATTCATTAACCCTCTGAGGGATACAAACCTATTAACCCGTCACCTGACAAGTTATATCCAGCAGCACATACAATTTTAAAAAAATTATAAATTTAATGATTTTATCAAATTTTAAAATTTAAAGCATGGAGGAGCCACTCACTTCAGCCAATTTGCTTATTCCTCAAAAGTTAGTGTACAATCACATACTGGCCTTCACAACTGAGTAATTACTTATCGTAGATGGTTTAGTACTGGGCCAGCATGCAAGAGGTTCAGAGTTCAAAACCTGCACTTCTTTGTTGGGGACGCAAGGCAGACAGCACCAAATCAATTGTTCTACCTCAGACTCACTAGCAGAGGAGTATCAGAAAAGTCCTGAGACCCAATGCAGGCCGTAAAAGTCCTGATAATCACTTGAAGCAACAAGCACCAAATCCACTGTTCCACCTCCGACTCACTGGAAGAGAAGTACTGCGATGATCAGCACAACCCAATACTAGCCCTCGCGACCAAGTAATTACTTCAAAACCTTGTCGACCTGCACCTGGCAGCACAGTCCTGACACTCAAAGCAGGCAGCAAAAGTCCTCATAATCACTTCAGGCAGCACCAAATCCATCGTTCTACCTCAGACACACTCACTAGAGAAGGAGTACTGCGATGATTAGTACAACCGAATACTAGCCCTCGCAACAGAGTAATTACTTTGTCACAGACAGTAACTACCTGGTCGACCCAGACCTTTTCAATAAGTTCAATTTAAAAGCGCCATTTCTATTCATTAACAAATTAAACTTAAATTGGTGGCAAATCTCATAGAGGGCCTGCTGTATTATCGTCAATTAGTTTAACTGACCCAAAACTAGTAGAATTTAGTTTAAAAGCTGGCTTGATCCTAATTTTATTAACCAGCTGAAGGGATGAAAGACTAAGTAAACCTCAATCAGATGTTAAGAACATAATTTTTTAAAAAAGATACTCCTAAGTTTGATTTTGTACAGAATTCTTTAATAACATTGCAGTGTCAAATACCAGATTCTAGCTCAGGTCTATTGGGATTTGTAGGTCTGCAGATTTTGCTGTAGGTTCTGAATAAAATGTTAATAAAAATTGTCATGTTTGGGTTTAAATAATCAAAGATATACAACAGTGAAAATGTTCCAAGCCCCAAAGACAAGAGAATTTTTTTTAGCAGCATCTAAAGCAGGACAGTTTTCAATACCAGGAATTAAAGCATTGTTGGAAATTAATTGGGAATTTTGAAAGATAGGCATTTTTAAGAGCTTTTAGGTCTTTAGTATTAAATTAGGTAACAATTTATGGCATTATATTATTTTTTGTTCCTTTACTACACTTATAACTCTTTTTAATGATAAATTTATTGTATAAAATATTACTTGTATTTCCATTCTGTCCAGCAACATTTCTTTTGCCTTCCTTACACTTTCTTCTGGTCCAGTTATCTTTATACATGGCTCTGGAAAATAAATCAGTTGGAATCACACATACAAACTAGCTTACTGCTCTGTACAAGGTAGGTAAAAACCAATTAAAAAATATACGTCTAACTAAGTGACCCAGGAAATTTGTATATTTTGAGAAGTAAATCATGTTAATATTAGTGGGCTTTTTTCTTCAGGCTTGTGTTAACTTTTAGAAAAAAAGATATATTAACCTAATAAAAATATAATTCCGTCAAAGAAGTTAAGCTAACATAATGACTTTTTTAAAAATTTTACAGGCAAAAGGGAGTTGTAATTTTTAGTGTGGGGGCACATACAATAATCTTTCTGAATGGGCTTGTTTCAACACTTCATCAAAGAAAACTAAACAACCAATGAAATCGCAGTTCGGAGCGTGTGACTTTTTTTAAAAAACCAATGAGCTGTTTCAACACTTTTTCAAAGAAAATGAAACAACCAATGAAATCGCAGTATAGAGAGCATGACTTCATAAGAAATATTCCCATTTCATTCAATAGGAATGTTTTACGTTTCCATAGGAATGAAAATAAAGTCTCAATTGGTTAATCAATGTAGTGGGAAGAGCTTAATCACCTGAAACCATCAATAAAAACCAGAAATGATTCTACATCATATGACACAATCCAATTGTGAAAATAATCAAAGTATACATCAAGTTTATAAAGAAAGGAGCTGACCAACAATTTTTGAAAAAGAAAGCAATATAGTATTTCAATAATAGAGCAGTACTAAGTGAAAGTGGACTTCTACCCAAAGGATGTTTCTTCTAATTTTTGCAATCACAGCAGAACGAAATCGAAACAATTCAGACCTAATGATTAATCATGTTTTTTTCCTCACAACGGATTCACAACCACCCGCATCAAAAAAGAAAAATGATAACTGGGACCGCATAGATCGTTGATCATAACAACACACCCTTTTTACATGCATATCATAAACGATGACTCCAAAAGGAATGAAACGGAGACATAACAAAAACTCATCAGGAATTCTATTTTTTTCATGGTGCCATCTTGCAGCTGGCGTGGGGGTACGGTTGCATTAATCCAAATAACGTCTAACAAACGGTGTAGAAGTCGTAATTTCTAATTCAGTGTGACTGGCTTTTCTCAGATGATAGTTTGAAGAGAAAAAATGCTTTATTTTATTTTGGTTATAGATTTTAAAAGCTTTATAACAGATTAACAGAATCGGTTTTAGTTCTAAAATGCGGAACCCGAATATGAATATAGAAATTGTTGAAAAGGCTCAAAGCCTATTCATTAGATATATAGCTATTTTTAAGGGGGAATGGGCGCGCTGGACCAAGGGTCTCCAAACTCAAGTGCCTCAGTGATCCAATGGGGAAAAAACTATTTTCTCTGCCACATTTCTCCGACTGTATTGAATACTTTTACAAACGGTTTTTTTTAATATTAAATGTAGATAACTTACAGGTGCCTATCTTCCCACTTTTTGAAATTGCTTCGAATAATTTGTGTAAAATTATTTATTGAAAATTTAAAAAAAAAAATTCGAACCAATTTCAAAAAGTGGGAAGGTCGGGACCTGTAAGTCAGCTACATTTATCATTTAAAAAAATCCGCTTGTAAAAATATTCAATACAGCCAGAGAAATGTGGCAGAGAAAATATTTTTTTCTCCATAGGATTAACACTGATGCCTTTTGCTTTGGAGATCCCCGGTCCAGCGCGCCCATTCCCCCTTAAAGGAAATATTTTAAAAGCTGGAAAACAAAATCAGTTTTAGTCATTGATCGGGAATCCAATATGAATATCGAAATTGTTGTTGAAAAAGCTAGAAGCCTGTTCGTTAGAAAGTTGCCTTTTTTAAAGAATTTTTTTAAATATACACTAGAGAAATTTTAAAAAAAAATCCAGAATCAAATTTCGCATTGAGAAACGTTAAAATATCAAAGGAAGATCGCATACAGTAATGACCCTCTGGTATTATGCAATATGAATAAACAATCGATCTTCTTAATCACCCCAAAACACAGTGAATGTATCAAGTTAAACATAATTTTTTTTAAACTAATAACATATCTTTAAAGAAAAAGATATGAATCAATTAGTCATTGAACAAAACCTTCTAACAAACCCGACTTGGTACAACAAAGGACACAGTAAGTATTAGTCACAAGCGTATTGCGTAGTCAGAAGAATATTTAAATCGTAAGAGGCGGTCATTTGATCTAAGGGAGAAGAGGTTAAAAAGAACCATCAAAGAACATTAAAATTCAATTACACAAACATGTATCTGCGGGTGGTTTATTGTGTGCGCGACAAACCATTATACAAATGGAGCATTGTATCCAGTGTTCGTGTGTTCGAAATTGGATGTAGCAATTTAGGAGAAATCTGTGCTACTAACTTAAAAAACTACGCGCAAATCCCCATTATCTAGAAACAATTTTATTTTAATTATTTAAAAAAAATTCTTGAAACTATGGTCTGGAATTCTGCATGCGATCTTAAATTCACTCAAATAGGTGATTTTAAGAGCGACGGAGTTGCGTGATTAAAGAATCACCGGAAACTCGCATTTAATCGAATCACAAGAGAGTTCCGCAATTTTAAGATAACTTTAGTTCCATAATTTAAGAAATCGCACCCAAGGTTCCTGGATATTACGGTCGCCTGATTTTTAAGTTTTTGGGACGCCAGCGTTTCTATATTTAACAATCGCCACAATTTGGGGATTTTACAGCAGCCGATATTTGGGGGTTTTGCGAATTTAGTTGTATAGTTTGCCCAATTTAGATCGCTTTAGATGTGCGATTTTAGCGATTATGTGATCACAGCAATGGTTTGACAAATTTAGGATCGGTGAAAATTTGCGAATTCAAAATAATTATTTTTAGCGAGATTATTGGAAACCACGATAAAAAAATGTAAGTATTAACGATTGTAAGAAACTAGTCGCCGAAACTATAGGCCACATTTCTCCGGCAATATTGAATATTTTTACAAACAGTTTTTTTTATATGGTAAATGTAACTGAATTACTAATCTCTATAATCCCACTTTTTGAAATTAGCTCGAATATAAAACTTTTTTAAAATTTTCAATAAGTAATTTTACACAAAATATCGGAACCCATTTCAAAGGTAGGATTATAGAGACACCTGTAAGTCAGCTACATTTATCACATACAAAAACCCGTTTGTAAAATTATTCAATACAGCCGGAGAAATGAGACTTAGAAAATATTTTTTTCCCATTTGATCAACCCTATATCGACCCTTTGGTTTGGAGACCCGCGGTAGATCGGGCTCATTAGTCCTTAACATGCCAAATTACCTTTTCGCATGGGCGGCGACTTGCAACCGGACTCCCAGAATATCAATGTTCCTGTCTGTTTTGAAATCTAAAGAAAATAATCCAAAA
Source organism: Oedothorax gibbosus (assembly GCA_019343175.1). Classification (NCBI taxonomy): domain Eukaryota; kingdom Metazoa; phylum Arthropoda; class Arachnida; order Araneae; family Linyphiidae; genus Oedothorax; species Oedothorax gibbosus. The sequence goes on from CM033280.1 coordinate 42,542,771, forward strand.
TCACATCCCATTCAAAAATAAATTCAAGTTGTGCATATAAAATAATGTCTTATAGATACTTACTTCCCTGAAGACGTTTTCATTTGAAGCTGTTCCAGAAGCATCTAAAAAAATGAAATAATTGATTTTTAAAGCAACCACAGAAAAATTCATTGTTGAAGAAAATAATTTTGAGAGTGCATTCGATACATCATAGAACTGATCAGTTTTTTGAACCAGAGATAAGCCACAAACAACACATTTTTAGTTTTACAGGGTCATATTTTTGGGACAAATGAAATAATTTTGTGGGGAAAAAAATTTGCAAAATTTTTCTAAATGAAAATATTTTTGTGACACTTCATGGAATAATAATAGGTCTTATATTTTTAATGGTTTTGGAGTACAGCTAACAATAATATATATTATATATTCTATTCTCAGATGGTTAAATAAGTCTTATGATTACATAGTCTAAATCTGTAAATTTTTTCGTACCTACAATGTAATATTATCCGCAATTCCTGTTTTTGACATTCATAAATTTGAATTTTATTTTTAGAAACCTTTGGACTTAAGAATCACAGGAGTTTCCCAACATTGAAATTGGCGGTGTTTTCCGATATTGCAATAATCATCGACGCTTCCTGATAATAAAACCGCCTGTGTGTCCCGACATTAATATAGCCGGGACGGGATTCCCAAGATATTGATATCCCTACCATTTTCCGATATTGAAATGGCCGACGGCGTTTCAGAATTGCCGATTCTGAAGAAGTCAAGGATCGGCCGAAGATTCTTGATTTGAGAATCAAAGATTATAATTTATAGAAAAAAAAACTATAAACAGGATACGCGAAAGCCGTGCGGGTTCTTAAAGAATTTGCCAATTTTACATCTTTTTTTAATTTTTCAAGTGTTAGGACTGATTTTACTGGTTAACATCTCCCACGAGCTACAACTTCCACGATTAGGGTATTCAAAATTAAAGATCGTGGCATAGCAATAAACACAAAAAAAGTGTCGGTGAATAACTTCAAACAAAAACAGCCCCTTCAGGACCTAAAAGCTGCGGTCTCTTCCTACAACTCTAAATACCTCTCCCATTAACAGAGGCCTTCCCCCCAAAATGTCTGAATCGCCAATAAAGAGCTTGTTTGTTCCTAAGTGGCAGCGGAAAGTCGACACCACTTTTTTTTTTGCCAAAGATATAGGGGCCGAGGAAAAAAGTCGCCAAGCATTCGGCGGGTGTAAATTAATCAGATGGAAAAGGAAATGATGGTGGACACTTTAAATGATTCAGATTCAGAAGGGACTGTTGCATCTCGGGATGTACACACACCATCAGTTCATTAGAAGACAAAGAAATCTGGTTTTGGGGAAAGAGTGATTTTAATATGAGGTCCACGAGTTTCGCAAGGTCAAAATGGTATTTTCTTTTAAGTTTCGCCATTTTTAATAGTTAATTTAATTAGAATGTTAGTTAATGAAAATTAACAATAAGTAATCCAAAACTTTTTTTTTCCAATGGGGCTGTAATATTGGCGGTCAAGTCTTTGCAGACTCGGCATATTCCCCAGAACTGAGAGCCATTTTTCGTGGCACCATCTAGGCGACTCTCGCTACCAATTTTGACGCTCAGATTACAATGAACTTTCCGTGGATGTTAAATTATGCCGAGAATTAATTTTGTCAAAAGAACCTAAGCCAAATGGGTACTCAAGGGATCTTTTACATGCCTCATAATCATATGACATGCGTGCCCAAGATTTTCCATCCAGAAAATCTAACGACTCAGCCGGGGCTCAAACCTGCAAACTTGGGCTTATGAGGTTCAATCCACAACATTTGTGCAGGATTGTAATTTATTTCCCGATTATTACCGCAAATATTAAATACAAGTATGTACATACTACATTAACTATATTTCTGAATTATGATTTAACGCAAAAAAATTATATTATTTACTTATGGCGTCGAACGCGAAGAAAAGATAAAAATATTTATTTACGGCAATGTACATCACGTGTACATTATGAAACAATAATATTTTTTGAAGTCAATACATTTTCCAGGAATTTTCTACCTCATAATTATAAAGAGATACAGGAAAGTAGTAAAAAATATTTTTTCATCAGTTAAAAATATTTGTGCAAGTTTTAAAATTAAATTTTTTTTTTTGCTAATATACATGCCCAACACAAAGGGCCTAATCTCAAATTAAAGAGGTCCCCCAAGTTTTAGTTTTTTTATTATAAATGCAGTAAGAATCCTCCCCAAATTAAAAAAAATTCTGAGACCCCACTTTGTTATTGTTTCTAGCTCGACTAAATGATTGATTTGATCGATTTTATAAGGTAGCCGATAAAATGGTATTAAAAATGATGATACTTTGGAGCCAATTAGCAACATCATTACGGGCAATCATACACAACATATTCCGTAAAGGGGTCCCCTAAATTTGTTGTGCTTGCAGTCTGAGTTTTCCTAGTTCAGGCCTGCCCCAATCCAGGGGAATCCCCCAACTAGTACTATTTAAAAAGAATAGCAATCGGTCAAATTCACAAAATACTTCCGGTTTTTTTCAAGCTTATTTCAAAAACTAATAAGTTAAAGCGTAAATAAAAGAAAACCAACTTGCTCATTTAACAAGATAAATGAGCTGATAATGTACATTGAGTTTACCTAAACCTTCGCCTGTTATGGCACCCACTGACATAGGAAGAGAGCAAAACCAGCGATTTCTGTCATCTCTTCCCCTAATAACTTGTATCTCAGATTGAAAGATGTTGACTTGTTGCAATTAATTTGCTGTAGCAAAGGAAAATACCTTGAGAGTTACTTCGGAGAATGAATTCTTCGGGGCATGTTTCTTTAAATGAATTAACGTCGTACTAGAGCAACATGACTATATAGGCGAAGGGTTTCTTTTCGTAATATTGAACCGCGGTAAAATGACGAGTCTGCAACCTTTAAATGTCATTTTACGAGGTGTCAGGATATAGAACCACAGCAAAATTAACGTGCACGAACGAAGTTATTTATTGGTGGGAGTTCGTTTGTGCCCAACGTGATCCGATCATAGGATGGCGAAGACGAGGAAAGAGCATGTCAACGTATCTTCCTTGGCATAGCCTTAAGTCACCGACTTGGTCATGATTATGTTATGTCTAAATTAAACTACTTTGACGTTTTAAGGTCGAAGGCAAACAAAATACCAATTTGCAATAAAACGAAAAAATATATTACGCTACTGTGCAATAAATTTATCAAAATAGATAGATTTTAAGTGTAAATTCATGCATTTAAAATAGTTTTTTTTACTGAAGTTAGTTTTAGTAGCATATTTCAATAACGGAAGGCCTTGCCCCACCATGTGCTGTTATGTCAACTATGATGATGATGCACGCAAAAAAAAATTAAGGATCATTTAAAATTGCATTCCGTGAATGCGTTCAAGAAATATGATAGAACATATGTACCGTAAAGGGTGTGGAAAAAAACTATTTTCTCTCCCCAAAGGGGAAAAAAAAGTGAAAGCTAAGCCATTTGTGGTATTTTTCTACCACTGCTAAAGGGAAGGGCGAAGATACCGCCCTGACCTTATAAAAACCACTAGGGGAAAGTATCACGATAGGTATACAGAATAGTAACAGTTATCGCTGCTTTGGCGAATATTTTTATCCTAAAAATAATTAAATTTAATCTTGTAGTTTTTGATTCAGCAGTTTATTGTTGACTTTTAGAATGTTTTAGAACTCTTTTGCAAAACGAAAAAGTTAAAAAAAAAATTATAAATGTTATATGAAAATTCAATAAAATTTGTAGTTTTGAAAGGAAATAAGTTACTAATTATTATTTTTTAAAAACTTTTTAACATACAATTATATTCTAAATACATATAAAATCTAGAGCAAAATAATGTGGCTCTTCAACATAAAAGCATTTATTATCATTTTTAAATTATTTAAATCTTATCTTAATAAATATGCATTAGGTGTAACTGGTAATCAATGCAATAAGCAGTGTACACTTTATTTAGAAGTCGTCGCTGAGTGCATACAATAAAATAAAACCATAGCAATTAAACTAAAATCAAATTTTCAGATATATATTATTGTAAGGAAATTTTTACAATTGATTGCAAGATGTATAAAGTATTTTACCCATGGCATTAATAACGATCGATCAGTAAGAAATATTTGAAATGCAAAAACAAACTTTCTGTGTAAGTTAATCTAAATAAACAAAGTATAAGGCAAATGAAGTCCATAGTCCCGAACAATTTATATAGGATGATATAAGTTACACTAACAATGAATTAAAAAAAATTTAATTAACCTTTTTATTCGGAAATAAAGGTGTTAATGGTATTCACAAAGTCGTTAACAGATACATATTAAAAAAAAAAACTTTTGCATGCCTATTTCTAGCTCTTTAGCAGATCTTCAACGTGACCTGTATTACCCTCAAAATTTTGAACAATAGACAATATATTATACACCTCCCAATGCAACATAGTCATCAGAATTAATTTTATAACAGGCACCTGAACATAGCCATCACAGTTCCATGTTACTATTTTTTTGTGCAGGTGTTACAATTTATGTAATTAAAAATTATGTTTTTTTTTCTAATGTATTATTTTATTATTTTTAAATTAAACCTTTTGTGATATAATAGGTTAAGAAGTAAGAACAGGAATGAGTTTCATAACAATTTTAAAATCTAGAATTTTATGTATTTGTATTACCAAAATTAATAGTTTTTAATGATATTTTGTAACATTAAAACAAACATATACATTTTTACAACATCCTCTTTTGTCTTAATGCCTATCAGGAGCAGGCCTACAGCCGTAAAATAAGGGGACCTCCAAATTTGAAGGTTTTTTTTGTGCAGACCATTAAATTATGGGGCTAATATTGCTTTAATTTTGATCTAGACATAGGTCTTATTGCCAAATGTGATTGGTTAATCAATATTAATAAGAAACTGATAGGCTGATGGTAGAAATAGGTGCGATCCAATCAGCCAACTTGCACCATCATACAGGCAATCATACACAAGTTTCTGTAAGAGTGAGGGGGGCAGCACACTTTTTTAGTGGCAAAAGTCTGTGTTATTCTAGATCAGGCCCTGCTTATGTCTCACAAACTGTCATGGTTTTATGTAAATGTCCTGCCAAACTTTACAATATTAATAAAATGGAAAATTCCTTAAGTTTGTAATTTTAATAACACAAAACATTATTAAAGAAGATTATATGTTCTTACTTGTGATTGAAAGGAACATATTTTAAGGCCAATATAAATTTTATAATGAAAATTGGTTCCAGCAACAAGTATAACTGACATATAAGTATTTAAAAAAAGGTAAGATATAGATAAAACTATCAGAACTTAAATAGATGGTTTACTGCTGCAGTTCTACCAACTGTTGGAAGCTTGTGACATGAAGTGTTGTGAGGGTTCTGGGGATTTATTGGTTTACTTTTTTATTCAGCTTATTCACAAAGAAAAAAATTAAACAAAATTAGAAATCTCATATTCAAGTGGTGTCACACAATGTGCAGTATGGTAATTTTTTCTCGTGGTTCATAGGATCCATCAGTTTACAAAGGAGGAGATGGCAGTGCATAATTTGAGAGCAAATATTTTTGTGGTACAGCTAAGATATAATGTCTGTTCATTGGCGACTTTTGGCGAGCTTGAAAATTTAACGTATGTTTGGTACACATATCGAGTTGCATGTCATATGAAGTAGAATATTTACCACATTTGGCTCTTTTCATTGCTTAGCAATGTAACACATATTGCCAAATCGAGACCGTCCATTATATGATAGGTGTTCCCTTTTTGCAAGCTACCTTAGGAGCAGGGAACGAAATTCCCAGTCGCTAGTCGCAAAATGCAACCAAATTTTCGTTTTGCGACCATAAAATTAATTTAGTCGCAGTTGTCGCGACTAGTTTTAAGAATCGTCAATATACACTTTTTGCGTTTTTTTTTTAATTAAAAAAGTCCTACCGAGAAAAAAATACTACGAAATAACAAATGCTCCCTTTCCCCCATGTATTATGGGACATACTTTTTTCTGAGATAAATGACAGTCCAGATGGTGGAAACTTTGTGAATTTATTGATTGTAATTTCTTTTTCCATTCAGAACAGCAATTTGTGAAAAAGGTATTAGTGTTCTTAATGTAATTAAAACCAACAGTTGAAATAGACTAAATGGCAGTAGCCTTAATGATTCTAATTCAAGAAATGCAATCCAGCTTTGGTTTGAAGATGTCACAGTTGGTAGACGTCTAGAGCTTATGGATAACCAATTCACAATTAGTATATTTGTAATAAAAAATGGCTTTTAAGTGTAATAAACATAGCTTTAATGTAATATTTTTTTTTTCTAACAATTGCGCCTAGATATTCTTTCTGCATTTGCACCTAGTTTTTTAGGTTAGTCGCACAGATTGCGCCTATATTTTTTTGATGAATTTCTAACACTGCTAATGAGTATACTGACAGATTGAAATTATAACAACATTTTTATAAAGAGTAGGAACCACTGCTACAATGAAAGCAGCCGAAATTAATCGAGTTTAACTTTTGTTTATAACTATAGTATCAAAAAATCTTTCAATAATTATCAAATGTAGGTCGTTAACTTACTAGATATATAATAATACACATCGTTAAAGAAAAGCCAAACAGTAAAGATGGAAATAAAACTACACCATATTTCAAGATTCGGAAAAATGAAAATAAAGACAAATGTTATAATATTTCTCAAATATATTACTTTCACAAACATACCGACTTTGAAAATATTAGTTAGAATGTGAGGAGTAAAATGTAAAGTAAGTTGCAAGTTGAAGAAAATCGTCAGCAAAGAATTCAAAGTAAGAAATCGACAATACACGCGCTAACTACAACAGTTGATCAAGATATGAAAGGCAGACTTAAGTTGACATGTGCTAACAAAGTTATTCATTGTTTCAAGCACTCAGCAACAAATCAATCGTCGAACACCAAAAATGGAAGACTTACTTGGCAGTTTTAGACGTTCCAATTTCAGGATTTCTTCCATTTTGCTCGAATTTTCGGTGACATTTAATTTAATCGAGGTAGAAAATTTCGCCGTCCATCGGGACAAAAGGACTCCGAACTTATGTCTTATAACAACAAACCGTCACATGGCTTTTAGGGTTACTGGGATATAACGGGAAAAGCGACACCACGGGCGGCGGGAAAAAACTGTTTGGCGAGGTTTGGCGAGTTTTAGAAGAATTTTTTTTTCTTCTGTATTCTGGTTTCTGGTTTACAGCTTACCATATGCTTTTTTTTTTTAGAATTTGTTTTTTTTTGTCGTTCCTTTAAAATTAAAATTTCTAAAAACGAATTATTAGAGAGATTGAAACTTTGGGTTGGGAAATTTTTAGAAAATTATTTTGCTGTCATTTGGTGCTTAACTTATGGCAATTCAATTTTTTTTTTAGATAAAAAAATTACAATATTTATCCTACAACAAAATTGTTTCGAATGTTTGGATGTAGTAGTTACCGAACGATCTACATCCTGAATGAACATTATGTAGATGTACCACAGTTAGTTTTGAAATACAATTTCAATTAAGATAAAACAATTTTTTATATTTTTCTCACGAATATAATATTAAAATAAAAGAAATTATCAATAAACATGTCCAAAACTACCGTTTATAAAGGCTCTCTTGAAATAATAATAATATTTTTATTAAATGTTACTTTTAAAAGTGGTTATAAAAAGTAACTATTTATTAAGGGGGAATGAGCGCGCTGGACCGCGGGTCTCCAAAGCAAAGTGCATCAGTGTTAATCCAATGGAGAAAAAAATATTTTCTCTGCCACATTCTCCGGTTGTATTGAATATTTTTATAAACGGATTTTTTATGTGATAAATGTAGCTGACTTACAGGTCCCGACAATCCCACTTTTTGAAATGGGTTCGAATATTTTTTTTAAATATTCAATAAATAATTTTACAAAAAGTATTCGAAGCAATTTTAAAAAGTGGGAGTATAGAGACCTGTAAGTTACCTACATTTATTATTAAAAAAAAGTTTGTAAAAATATTCAATACAGCCGGAGAAATAAGGCAGAGAAAATAGTTTTTTTCCCCATTGGTTTAACACTGAGACACTTGAGTTTGGAGACCCGCGGTCCAGCGCGCCCATTCCCCCTTAAGTTGTAACCATTCGATTAAATTCAATTTTATAAATTTTTATTCTTTTTAAATTCAGAGTTTAAAATAGCAAACTCAAATTACTGGTTAAATAGCGAGATATTTCACACAACATTGGGAGATTTCTTTAAAAAATTTCAGAGGGAAAATCAACACAAACATTTTATTTTGTTTTGAAAATAATTACAATTACTATTTCAATTTACTTTAACGACAATTTTAGAATTTATTAAAAGCGGCCATGTTTTCGACATCTTTCATATTTTACTTTGATTTTTTTTTCACACGTACAGGGCCACCCACAATTAGCAAAGTAATAAATAAAAATAATAAACAAAACAAACATCCCGCTGTTTTCCCGTCCGTCATGTTAGTTAGGGAGATGTCACTTTTATCTCAAAATGTCTCCACGCTTCATTATTTAAATGGAGACGCTCTGAGATTAACGAATAAGTGAAAAATAAACAATGAATTTTTTTTATGCCGGATCGTTTTATTTGAATGATTTGTTAACTGCATTTTTTTTTGTTTCACTTGAAATTCATAAGAATTGTTCATTGAAGTTTTGCATACTTAACACCTACTGTATTGCAGCATAATGGGTTAATTACTATTATGAATTTTTTATGTTGGGGGGTTAATTAAAAAAAAATTATTCAAATTTGGATCTGGAACTTTTAAATGAGTTTACGCTTAGAATTGTTAAAATTTATTTTGAAACATTTTAGGCACAAAAATATGTACTTTTTATTAATGATAATTCATAATCAATTTAACAGTAACTATTATTTCACTAATGGTAATTGAAATATGTAGTTAAATGTATGCTAAATTTACTGAATTTTTATAAATGATAATCTATAATAAAAAAAGAAAGAGTCTGTCTGTCTGTGTGTGTGTGTGTCTGTTATCGGATCGTAAAAGACCTACTTATACTGCCCACAGGAATTCGAAATTTTAAAGATAGATTCCCTTTAATACTAACGTGTGCACCTGAGGCTTAGTTTTTTCATATTCGTTCCATTTTTAGAGAAAATTCGAATTTTCTGAAAAAAATACACCACTTTCGCTCAAATCCGATCATTTTTTCTCTTTCCTGATGCCATCGGCTGAAAAAATTAAATAAAACTTTTAACGAAAACATTTAAAATTCAAAATGTTTATTTTATTCTTTTGCCATTACTTTCAGAAACTAAATTTATTATTTGAAAAATAATTGACACGTTTCAAGTGACGTAATTCCGCCAGTCTTCATTCCCGGATTTTATTGTGGGTTTATTTGATGATTTTTTCATTGGATTTTTCTGTTGACTGCATGTATGCATATTTAAGCAATAAATGTATAGTTAAGCTATTACTGAACTATGATGGTTAATAAAGGCCATCGCACTAGAGCTATTAGTGTGTTATGTCTTTATTTTTTCGCCAAATACGTTGCCAAACTCGCCAAATTATTAACTAAAATTCGCCAAATAGGCAATTTCTTTTATAAATAATTTATAAGCTGGTTGGTTGTTCGAAGGTCATTGTGTTAGAGCTGTATAATGGGTGTGGGTAGCTATATCTATTTTTTCGCCAAATTATTTTCCAAAACGCGCCAAATGAGCTAAAAGGTTCTATGTATTTATGAGGGAATTGGGATGACATTTATGAGTGCATTTTATAGCGTATTTTTCATTTTGGAATTTTAAGGCAATGAAACGGGATTTTATAATTTATAACGAGCGGAAACAATAATAAGTTTATGATCCTAAAACAGGGTATATAGTACACATATTTGGAATCTATTTGATATTTTTTTATTCCGTGCGAAGAACGGGTATAAATTTGCTAGTTAATAATATAAACAATGATAAATGGAGCACGACTAATTTAACGTGAACCAGCCATCTCTACAGGAAAGCATTTTACTGTCTTTTTGTAACTTTACAATCCAATGACAAGAGAAATATCGTAGACCGAATTCGATCATAGGACTTGAAAAAACGTCTGAAGTCAAACTTATCGAAAACTTAAAAATAAATGGCAATTAATCCACATGCCATTATACTCGATTAAATAATATAATAATTTGTTTTCAAATATAGGTTATACGCTTAAACTATAAAAGCAAAGCAAAAATTATTTTAACGTTATATTATTTAATGGCATTTTAAAGTCTATTGGGACAAGATCGAGAGTATATGGGGAGGGCGGAGGGGGGGGGGGGGGGGGGAGTTACTGAAAACAAAACAATAAAATTAATAACCTTAAATAAGAATTTGTTATAAACAGCAAAAATATAAACAAGAAATAATAATTTGCCCGTTTGAGATTAGTTATTGTAAAAAATACGTAGTATAAAATTTTATTTGAATATATTTTTATTAAAAGGGTTTTAACTTTATCGTCGTGAATAGTTTATCTTCAACTGATAGTATCGAATAAAAAAAATTAAGAATTGTGAAAGTTAAATGTTCAAACTAAACTACTTCTTTTAAAATAAAAGCAGCCATTACTCTTAGATGGCGCCACGATAAGTAGTGCTTCAGTTTTGGACAATTAAATTTATGGTGTTTGTGCTGCCATCTAGAAATCCATTGACTTACTACAAACAGACCCGACTAAAAATTTCTTTTCTTCTACTTCTTTTAAAATAAAAGCAGCCATTACTCTCAGATGGCGCCCCTATAAGTAGTGCTACAGTTTTGGACAATTAAATTTATGGTGTTTGTGCTGCCATCTAGAAATCCATTGACTTACTACAAACAGACCCGACTAAAAATTTTTTTCTTCTTTTAAAATAAAAGCAGCCATTACTCTCAGATGGAGCCCCTATAAGTAGTGCTACAGTTTTGGACAATTAAATTTATGGTGTTTGTGCTGCCATCTAGAAATCCATTGACTTACTACAAACAGACCCGACTAAAAATTTCTTTTCTTCTTTTAAAATAAAAGCAGCCATTACTCTCAGATGGCGCCCCTATAAGTAGTGCTACAGTTTTGGACAATTAAATTTATGGTGTTTGTGCTGCCATCTAGAAATCCATTGACTTACTACAAACAGACCCGACTAAAATTTCTTTTCTTCTACTTCTTTTAAAATAAAAGCAGCCATTACTCTCAGATGGCGCCCCTATAAGTAGTGCTACAGTTTTGGACAATTAAATTTATGGTGTGTGTGCTGCCATCTAGAAATCCATTGACTTACTACAAACAGACCCGACTAAAAATTTATTTTCTTCTTTTAAAATAAAAGCAGCCATTACTCTCAGATGGCGCCCCTATAAGTAGTGCTACAGTTTGGGACAATTAAATTTATGGTGTTTGTGCCACCATCTAGAAATTCATTGATTAAATTTTATTTATTGGCATTTTCGAGAATATTTACGTTTTTGACAAAAGACAAGAAAAAATTACTTCGTATTATTATAAAACAAAAACTAGAAATATTATATGAAGATTCTTTTATAAAGTGAATTTTTTTATTTTTGTTATGTGTTGAACTAAGCATTTTATCCACTTCCTTATGTTTATAATTAAATTACTTTTATGAATGCATCCAATAGCGAGCGGAATTTCAGGGGATCATCCCATTGAGTTAGAATCAGATGCTAACCATGTCTCACAATTTCTTTTAATTTCTTTTTAAAGAATATAATATTTTTTTCACAATTTTCTCCCATTTTTCTCACACCTCTCAATTTGCATTTTCCCCACTAATGACAATTAGCAATTTAAATTAACAGTTATAAGCATGTAGGTGTGCAGCTGAATTTTTAAGACGACATCACACTTGTTTGTAGCATTTGCAGTTTGGGCTATGAAAGTGGTGACGGGCAGACAGACGGCCGGACAAAGGCTTTAAAAAAGCTTCCACTTTTTAAGCTATAAACGTAGTGTGGTAGCTAAAATTGGGAAAATTTAGTAATTTTTAAGAAATTAAGAATCCTTATACGAAGGAACAAATTATTCTCAAAAATTGTTGATCGTGCATTGTAATTATTAAGCACTTTTGATTTGCCCGACGGGCAGTATAAATTTCTTCCTATCACTGATTTGCCAATGTTTTTACTGATTTTTGTTTTCAAATTTTCTCACAGATGACACTAGTTACTCTTAATTTCTAAAAATGACGAGTGTGAGTTATTTTATTGCTCATTTTTTGGCGGGAAAGTGGATCGGTTATGGAATAGCTTTGTTTAGTTAAATTCTTATACATTATTGCAGATATCAGAAGAAGATACTTCCGATTTTGGAGATACTGATTCAGAAATTCCTATAAATGACTCTGAGAGTGAAATATTAATTTCAGACAATTCAAAATATAAGGATTCAGAACGACTTCGTTAGTTAACAGTTTCAAAAATCACGTCTCCAATAGTTCAAGTACGACGTTAATCCAAGTAACGGAATAAATAAGCTGAACTCAGTGGAGCGACAGCTCATAGAGGGCCAGGCCAAGACAAGCTGTGTCCATTTAAAGATCATCGAATTATTTTTAATCTCCACTCTTCAAAACATTTTGGATAATTTTTTTAAAGTGGAATGAGATAGGTTCTAATAAATATTTAAAAAATGTTTTCGATTATTATTTTAAAAATAATTTTTTCAGGACAAAAATATCCAGAATTTTGTAGCACGACAGCTGATCTTACAATAGTATACTAATTGGAAAGTTTAATCTATAGTATTCTGAAAGTACTAATCTGTAAGGTATTCAATATTTCGTCACTTAAGTTCCCACATGTGCTATCTCATTTTCTCACCTTTTCAGGAGAGCCGAAAAACGTGTTTGTTCATATAACACCGACTGTCCGGACTTTTTCTTGTTACATAATATCGGTCTACATAATATGTAGAACGATATTATGTAAAAAGAAAAAGTCCGAACAGCCGGTGTTAAATGAACAAACACGTTTTTCGGCTCTCCTGAAAAGTTGAGAAAATGAGATAGCACATGTGGGAACTTAAGTGACGAAATATTGAATACCTTACAGATTATCTGTGTATTGTATATGAGAATTTATAGACAAATAAGAGTAAACTTCTTAAATTCAGTAGATTGTGAGTAAGTAGGAATTATTCTAATTTATGTAATATCTGGTAGGTAAAAAATTATCTACAGAAAATATGAAGATATTTGGAATACGTTCTCTTCAGATTTTCTGCGGAAAATCTTTATTTAGCTGGGAATGCAGAATAAATTCCGGTCCTTCGCTATGCTAATATAAAATATGTCTGAATTATCCCATGTATAAAAAATAATCTGCAGAAAATATGAAGATATCTGGAACACGTTTTCTTCAGAAAATCTTAATTTAGCGGAGAATGCCGAAGAAGAAATTCCGTTCACTTGCTATGTTAATAATTCCCATTGATTAGTTCCCAAACTACCTTGGTAAATCAAAACCTTACCGCCCATCACGTCGAAGTAGTTCCTCCATAGCCGGGACACGAATATCTCGATGTGGGTCAACTTCGGGACCGGACTTGGGATCATCTTCAAGAAGTGAGAAAGACGCATGTGGTCTGATGCGGACGACTGAACGGCCATGTTTACCTTTTAAGGGGCGGAGGGACCGGGTTATATCAGTCGTTCTCTCTTTGGAGCCAAAGGCGCCAAGAAAGAAGCCAAATTTGTTGGGATGTGGAGGAAAAACATACTGTTTAGTTTTATATGCTCTTTGAAAGGTCGGTTGGGTGGAGATTGCGTGCCGGAATGACTTATTTCTCGAAGATGTCCGGTTTAAAATTGTCATATGATATGCAATAACTAAATTAAACTCCTCGGTGCAACAGCCCGTTAGTGGGCCAAGACCTGCCGCGCCTATTCCAGCTTACTTAACCAATGGTTCTGGGGTGCTAGGTATATGTCCTGGTAAGGTTGCATATGATATGTAAAAGATACTTTTTTACATACTTGACTTATGATGAGATTTGACTTATATGATTGGTTGGTTGGTTGGTAGACATATATATTCAGGTTTGTGTGCTTGGTCAGCGACCCGCTTATAAACCTTTGTCAAGTAAGACAGACACATCAGACAACACACAAGTGGATCCATCTAATTTTTAGAGACAGAGGCCAACTAGAGGCCAACTAGATCCCCAGAATTGGCTTGTCACCCCCAGAGGTATTGATTTGGTATGGGAACTTAGAGGACTTTCGGACCCAACAGATTTAACGAGCACGTACTCCGCATATACTCGGTAGGTCGGGACTCGATCGCAGGACCTTCCGATCCCGAAACCGAGACGCTGACCACTAGGCTCACTACGGCCCGACTTATATGAGATTTATATCTCTTCAAAATACTCTTGGCATTCTTTAAAGTTTACTTATAGCTTAGATTAACTGCAATACTGGGCCGTAGTGAGCCTAGTGGTCAGCGTCTTGGTCTCGGATCGGAAGTCCTGCGATCGAGTCCCGGTACCACTGAAGACCTAGCGAGTATATGCGGAGTACGTGCTCGTTAAATCTGTTGGGTCCGAAAGTCCTCTAAGTTCCCATACCAAATCAATACCTCTGGGGTGACAAGCCAATTCTGGGGATCCTCTAGTTGGCCTCTGTCTCTAAAAATTAGATGGATCTACTTATATGTGCGTGTTGTCTGTTGTGTCAGTCTTACTTGACGAGGTTTATAAGCGGGTCTTAACCAAGCACACAAACCTGATATATAGTTCTACCAACCAACAACTGCAATACTTTCTTATATATGACGTCCGTCGCCAATAGCCCTCGTGTAGCTCTAGTGCGACGATAATTGAACTTAGCTCAATTAACTGCAATACGAAGTCAACATTGGTAATGAGAGCCGCTTAGATGTTACGACTCCAAAAAATGGCCATTAGTCCTGCGGAATTTTCTCTGCAAGGGCATAGTTTGAGTCTGTAAAAAATATAATCCGCCAAAAGAACCCAGCTTTAAGGGAGAAAAATAGCTAGGTGAAAAGGTTTTTGATGGATCCTATACAATGCCTAATATTTTGTTATGTATTATTTGATGCTGACTCACTTCAAAAGATTACCGTCAAAGCGGGTATCTTTGGCCATGGAGGGTAACTTTGGCCACGCGTCTGAAAAAGATTTGTTCTAAAATTTATCTGCTCAAAATCATCAGACTTTAAATTAGTTAGAATTTTTAGAAAGGTGGCAACATTGGCTTTAATTTAGTATAAGACTTTTTTTCTAGTTTAATTTTGGCAACACCAAAAAAGTGTGTTATTTCTGCAAGCGTTGAAGAACAAAAAACTACTTCAGTAAACTTTCATTTAGAATTGCTCGAAAATTATTGAATATTGAGTAAGTAAATACTCTATGCGATTATTTAATCTATTGGGAATAATATACCACCATTTATTTTATTCTATGTTGAATATTTCAAAAGCTGTATTTAATTGTTGGTCACCTTGAAACTTTTGACCACGAATGCGGCTAACTTTGGCCATAGCTACAATGATTTCCTTATGCTATATTACACTTTAAAAAATGAAAGAAAGATGAGAAAGATGAGAAAGATTCTTTTTAACTTAATTTTAAATAATACATTTTAATCTTATTCTTATGGATATTCTATATTATTATGTCTTTCTAAAACTGTTTTTAAACATAATATAGAACGACATTTAAAATTGCTAATGCTAGAAATGTAAACTTTTTAGAATTCCAAATTACTATAATATGTTACTTTCTTTTCATTATAATATCGTTCGCGTTTTGATTATGAAAATAATTATCATTAAATCTGGTTTTCAAAAATGCATGAGTTGATTTTCTTTTTAGAAATGTAAATTAATTTTTTAAAATGTCAGCTGAAAGTGTTCTAAAGTATTGCGGCTAAATCATTGGGCGATGCAGCATAAACTGAAAAAAATAAGAATTTTTCTTGTATTTATCCTGAAATCACCTAATAAACTTTAAAAACTAATAATTCTAATGTTTAGTAGTTTTATTATTGCAATTTAAATCTATTACACCGCCCAAAAAGCAGTAAATGGTAAGTTTGGTGAGTATTTCGTGCTTGTGGCCAAAGTTACCCTCCTGGACTCGAATCGTATCCTAATTTTTTAAACTAGTACCATTTTTTAAAAACTTATAAAATGTAACAAAAATGCCTGCAAATTATTTCTAAAAGTACAATACTTAAAATGCATAGTGATTTTTAAAGTGTTTAAATCGGTTTTGTAGTTTAATTTTTCTTCTTTTGAAAAAAACAATGATTTTGGCCAAAGTTACCCGCACTGACGGTACCGAACTTTTTGATTATCTATTGCCATGTTGCGAAAAAGTAACTCACCATGCGAAAGGGCTTGTCAGACGTGATGGTGAACCGGAGTTTTTTATTAAACCTTTAGTAGGCTTTTTGGAGTGGATGAGTGGAAAAGTTCCGTGTATTATGTGTTACTATTTGATATTTACATCACACACAGAATTAGTCTTTTATTGTAAATATTTTCAAAATTTCATTGTGTATGTCAAAGTGTTTTCAGTATTTTTCCCAAAAATGTCAATAGAAATCTATAAGAAAATTAATTCAAAATTTCACAGAAATTGAAGCAATTATGTTCAATAATTTTGAAATTTCTTCACTAGCAATTAGTTCTACATATTATGTAAAACGGTTAATTTTCAAAAACTGACCAAATATTTCAAAAGTATGCATAGAGAATTATATTCAAATTTACACAATAACACTTAAAAATATATTACTATTAGTAACAGAAGGAACATAGTCATTGTGCACTTTTTTTAGAATCGCCCATTAAGTGAAAGTCCTTTTTTTTTAGTTATAAACCGATTTATTTTGTTGATTCCATTTACGCAGTAATAATATTGTAATTATACAACAGTTCTTGATGCAAAAAGTGCGTAAATTAAAACTTTACAGGAGTTTTCAGAATTTTATTTTACGCATCCATTTTAAACGTTGCATACAAGATTTTATTAATATTTTGCATACATCTTGTGATTTAGTTTACACTGTTTCATCCACTACCCCACTGGGAATGGAATGCAATACGGCCAGGCGTGGGTGGGGGGCGAGGGTAAAAAAAAACAAGGTCAAGAGGGATAAATGACCTTCGGCCGTTTCCGGTGGGGTGGTGATCGAGTAAATTGTAGTAAATCGAGTATTTTGAAATAATTGGCTTCTGTATTTTTTTGCATCGATTGCATGCTCATTGCAAATTTCTTGTTTGTGACGTGAGATAATGCCAATATATTTGAAAATATATAAGGAGCCTTTAATTTTTTTGGGGGGAGGGGGGAAGTCTTTCTGAAATTAAGGTTCTATGCTAGTATTTACGAAAACATCTATTCTAATCTGAGTTTATTTAAACTATTTTAATAAAATGTGCACATAAAAAAACGATGCCTATTAACTAAAAAGGTTTTGAAAACGAAAAAAAATAAGTTTCTGCCACGAAAAGACCGTGTAGTCAGGGTTTCTCCTGTAATGAGGACTTATCCCACAAAATTGATCCGAATAACTGCATTGTTTACATACTGGAACTAAAATAGCAGCTCTTTCTAGTTGAACGTAAAATGTTTATAAAAAGAGGACTATATTGCAATTTTTATTGCCCAAAATACAGTAACTTTTGGCGATTTAAGTGTCGGAATGTTTTGGTACGTTCTTATTGGCTCTTGAAGATCCGTCCTACAACTTTAAGCAGCCAATCATGTTCCTTAGCGATGTTACTATTCCATGAGCACGTGTATGAGTTATTATGTTCATTCATCAGATTCAGTGATGTTTGGCCTTGTAAAATAAGTAAAATGATGATTTTGGTAATTGTGTGCAAATCGTAGTTACTTACTTTTTATGTTATATTCATTTTAACATTTGATTACTACTGTAAACAATTACTTGGGGCACATAATATTTAACCTGTATATAAGTGGGTCTCTTTGCTAAAGAGTTTTAAGCAGATTTAGATTTCTGATTTGCTGCTGGTGATTCTCATCTCTATCTCTATGGAAACCAGTCACCTGACTGTCAGGTTTTCTAGCGACATACATAATTTCTAAAAATTTATAAATTTTGAAATCTTACTGAATTTTGAAATGGGTATGGGGCAGTCATGCATAAGCATCTTCTGCAGAAATAAAATGTAAAACAATTTAAATAAATTAAATTTTCAGTTTAAATTTTTTAATTTAAATTTCATGTAGTGAAAAGAAGATTACACTTCATCCAAATTGCGTGTCCTTCAGCGGTTTAAACTAACTAACCGTATTAACAGACAGTTCATTAGAGTTAAATAATTTTTTTTTAAAAAATGGGGATTCTTTGGAGAGTGGAACACAATTCCAGGGCAACAAATTCTGGCATTAAAAGCATATAGGAGGCCATATTTATTAGAATTAAATCACCATTGCCATTCGCAACAATCGCTCGAGAAACTTTAATTCTTTTAGACAATAAATTAAAATACATTAATTTTTGCGACATCGATCAGTTTGAAATGACGTCAAATATATTTCACTACGAGATTCTTTGTATGTTGATATGAAATGTTTTCATTCTATTTAAAAGCGAGAAATATTTCAAATTAATTCTTTATAACTGACAAAGAGACACATTACAACCCAAAAACGAAATAATTTGAACTTTTAAACTTCGGGAGGTCGCAAAATTTTGGATCCAAATAATAATAAGAATATGAATTAAAATATTAAAAACGATTAATAAATGCTCCCGGAAAAGAAATTTTTAACGCAGCCAATGTTTACTCGTGTTACTCGTACTTGACTTGTATTCAGTAGTAATTATATGTGTGAAGTGTTATCCAAATGTGTTTTCAAAGTTTGGAAATTTGAAAAATGATGTTTTAATTTTTTTTAATTATAAAATCTACTCTATAATGACCCCGAAACGTAAATTGTTTTTTTTTAATGGTAGTTAAAAATCAATGAGTTCAGTTATGCTTTGAAGGTATTAGACAGTTTCAATGTCGTATATGCTAATATGAAATGCCCGTTAATATGAAAGTTGAGTTAATATGAAACAAGTAGGTTTGTAACAGGATCTGCCACTTAACCTGCTTCCACACAACAGTTGTGTTTAACAGGTAAAAAAGCGCCAAACACAGCATTAATTCTATATTAAACATTTACATGCTAAATTTGGCTAGTTTCATTTATTTTATTTCGAAAATTCAATAATTATTACTTATCGTTTGTAAAAATTAATTTATATTTCAAAGAATAAATATGTAATATTCCTCGCTTTTAAATAGAATGAAAATATTTCATATCAACATACAAAGAATCTCGTAGTGAAATATATTTGACTTCATTTCAAACTGATCGATGTCGTAAAAATAAATTTATTTTAATTTATTGTCTAAAAGAATTAAAGTTTCGCAAGCGATTGTAGCTAATGGCAATGGTGATTTAATTCTAATAAAAATGGCTTCCTATGCTTTTTAAATGAGCATTGAATTTTGCAGTTTTTTTTTTAAAAATAATTGAAGTACTTTGAATTCGAATTCTTTTCTGAAATTTTCAATGTATTCTAATTTTGATGCGCTGAATTTTTTGACGTATCGCACTTGTCCGTAGCATTTGTAGTTTGGGCTATGAAAGTGGGTGACAACAGACGGACAGACAGACTGAACGATTATAATACCTTCCACTTTTTACGTTATAAACGTAGTGTGGAAGCTAAAAATGTATCTCAGTCTTATAATTGGGTGAAAATCTGTAAGGCTGTGTGTCATAGTAAATATTATATTATTATAAAAGCTAGCATTGTTTAACTATTGCTGTTTGCATTTTAGATATTTGTTAAAAGGTGAATTATAAATTCTTGATTGGTCCGTATTTAACATGCACTAATGTTGAAAATACATTTTTCCGTCCCGACAATACCTATCAAATAAGTAGTAGAAGGCAAAACTATTCTTGTATATTCAGAATCAAGTAATTTTGCAACGTTAAAACAGAGCTCCATTCGTAATTTGGTCGAGACATGAATACATTTCTTAATACAGCAACCCCTCGTTATATCGCGCTTCCCGGGAGACAAGCAAAACACCGCGATATAACGAGCGTTTTGATAAATACTTTGTACTTTTGATGTATTTGTGCTCTCAATAAAGTTTTTAAACTAAAGCAGAGTATGTATTTGAAAGATAAAACAAAATCAACTTAAATAATATAACTACTCTAAAAAAAGAAACAAAAATTTAGAAAGAACGTTATTAATTACTATAAACATTACACATTATTGTACAGGTATCTATATACATATTACTCATTCTATTTTTTTTAAAAAAGCAATTTCTTCACGTTCAGCACTACTCCAACTCATTACAACAAAATTGGAAACCCTTTTTAATTTTTTCTATTGCGCTCAGTTTAACTTAACTGATACATAACTACTTCTTATAGCAGCCTTTTTAAAGTAAGAACTATTTGAAGCTTCCAAATTGAATAAAGTCTGGAATTTTTACTGCGTGCTACAGAAATAGCTAGCTGCTATCTTGATTTACATTAAAAAACTAGGGGAGTGTAACACTACACGATTTTCACATACCACTTAATAACCAATACATTAAGGTATTACAATAACCAGTGTGTAGTGCTAAAATTTTTTTCCGGAACGCTGTTACAGGCGTGTCCGGGGGGGGGGGGAGGCACTTTTTATTGTTTAAATCAATGTAAGGATTGGCTGCGAATTTTAGTAGGAAGGGGTATGTTTACTACTAGTTGTGCTTTAATTGCTAACATTCCGTTGGTCCGATTTTGTCTATATAAGCCGACTTAAATGCTTGTGCAAGCTTCATAGTTGCCAGACTGCGGAACAGTTCGGAAGAACTGTAACAAATCTAACCCAAAACACGATGATTTCTTAATACGGTCTCGAGGCTAGCTGCACATTCTTAATTTCCGTGGTCTTGGAGACGACTATACAAGATAAAGTTTGTCATAAAATTTAAAAATGACTTAGCCGTGGACCTGTTTATGCGTCTCCACTGCAAGTTCCAGACGATGGTTCAGCAGTGCAAACAACTATGTTGGAATTCTGTGACAACACTCCGCACGCCCGAATTTCCCGAGCTAGTATTTGCTCCATCACTAGTGAATGCACTAATTTCTCGAGATATTTGTCATTAAATCCGTATTTGCCAGACAATTACAAATATTCTGTTATAGTCTGGCGTCTGACTTGGAGTTCAAGTAAATCTAAAACGTGAAATGTTCACATGATTTGTCGTCTCACATTTCATATATACATCAAAGTAGTTTGCTGCTGAGAGTGGTAGATTCATCAATAAGTATCGAATTTACCATTATTCATAATGCATGTTAATTAATTTTTTAATGAAAGAAATAGTAAAAAAATATCACGCATTAAAGTTCGGAAGCCGTTCGGCTCGTAAAAGTACCGGAAGTCGTACGGCGCTCCGGCCCACTACACCTACAATAACTTAATAACATAGAAAAGATCAATGGCAGCTATACCATTTGTTGATATATTTGCGCAATTTTGTCAAAGACTTTTGTCGCGATTATGACGTCCGACAGAAACTAGGAACTCGTCAACCAAACTTGAACCAAACGCACACAAAATCTCCACTGCGGATTTTCGACCCCATCGCAATTCTTTCATTACCTTATATGTCATATTAGCAAATTGGAGGAAAAAGGGTTTTTCTCTCCTAGGAATCATATATTTTATCGTTTAAACACAAATTTAGTATGTATTTAATCCTTTAGTACAGTTCTATTTCAGATTTTTTAGCTATAGAATAGAAACTATTTATGCGGCTCTCTCCATATAAATAAGTCGCTGTTCTTTGGGAATAACAAGTATTGTTGAAGAAGATACTCTTATCGTAAGTACTTTTTTACCAAATTTATATTAAGAATTTTTTATTTGCAACATTTGCTTTTAGGGAAACTTTGTGATTGAAGAATCATATAACTTTTATTCAATAAATAACATATAGAACAGGGGTTCCCAACCTTTTTGCACCTGCGTACCACTTGACTTTTTGAGAAATTTTGGCGTACCACCAGACCTAAATATTTTAATAAACGTATAATATTTACTCTTCTAAAAGTGTTCAAAGGCTTTTTGAATTAAATTCCTGAGAAAACTTCGTATTTGGCTAGATATTTGTTAATTTATAACATGCTTATAATAAAGGGGATAAATAAAAAGATTAAAATGGTATTAATTTACAGTTTTATTCCATAGGTCTAAAAACATACAAATAAAAAATAGTACAAACTCAGAAAAAAAATTAATCATCATACAAAATATACTTTTACAGTCTTTAGTGCGAACCTTGTTGTTTGCCTGTTATTAAAATTAAAACATTAAGAGTAATGGAACTTATCTTCACTCTTTATCTTCCTCTTCAACACTTATTCTGCTTCTATGTTTATTTTTTATGTACAAGAGTTCGGAAAATGAACTCTCACACAAGTAACTCATAACAAATGGCATTGAAAATAGTAGAGCTTGCCGGAAGATCAAAGGGTAAGATCGAAGGGAAGATCAAAGGTTTTACATCCGATCCAGATGTTAATTAAAGATTTCTTTTTAAAATAATGTTAAAGTTTAAAATAATGAGTGACACGTTTGTGTCACTCACGCGTACCACCTGAAATTTTTTGGTACGCGTACCACCGGTTGGGAACTCCTGACATAGAGCATAACTTTTTCTTTTTTTGAGAATAATATTTTTGATTTTCAAAGCAAAGAATTACGAACTCATGGTAACTCATCACTCACGCGTAAAATAAACTTGCTTATGTCAGATCACAATAACTGTCATCCGGTGAGGAGTCAGCTGTACTACACTACACTCCGTGGCAACGAGCCGACCCGGCGGCGCAACGGTTAGGACGCTAGCCTTTGGAGCCTCTGGGTTCGGGTTCCAATCCCGGTAAGGCATGGATGTTTGTGTTTGTTGAGTATATGCGGAGTACGTGCTCGTTAAATCTGTTGGGTCCGAAAGTCCTCCAAGTTCCCATACCAAATCAATACCTCTGGGGGTGACAAGCCAATTCTGGGGATCCTCTAGTTGGCCTCTGTCTCTAAAAAATTAGATGGATCCACTTATGTGTGTGTTGTGTCTTGTTCTTACTTGACGAAGGTTTATAAGCGGGTCTCTGACCAAGCACACAAACCTGAATATATATGTCTACCTACCAACCAACCAACCAACCAATCCGTGGCAACGAAAGATTTAAACAGTTCGATAAAATATTATACTTGCGAATCCACCCGGAAAATATGTTTAAAATTTTAATTTCGTTTAAGGGTTAACAGATTTGAATTATAGAGCCTCCGTGACTTTCAAATTTGCTTTTATTTTATGGTTATATGTTAACTAAAACAAAAGCAACAACTAAATGTACGAGTAGAACTCCGAAAATAAGTGTTTGATAAGCTAGAGAAAAATAAGTAAGACATTTATTTTAAAGTGACAATAGATTCCCACTTATTGTGAAATAGTAATATTTCAAAATATTTTTAAATCATTTTATAATATTTCATAGGACGTTTGTATATAAAAAATGTAGCAAATAAAAAATAGTTCCAACGTAACGAAGTTTGATAGAATAAAACTGTTAGTTGTCAAACTACAAATTCTAAGTAAATTTTAATCGGACGTGATATTAAAAAGAGATCTTTGATTTTCCCCATCTGAGAACCCATTCTAGAACCGCTCTTGACTGCTATGTGCAATGCAAAAGAAATGTATAATTTTACAATGGTTTTTGGGGTGCTGCACAAATTTTGTACAAACACGATACGTGACAATTCGAAGTCCCGCATTGACAAATATGAGACATGTCCCATGACTAATATGAGATATGACTCATGAATAATATGAGACATGTCTCATGACTAATATGAGATATGACTCATGACTAATATGAAACATGTCTCATGACTAATATGAGACATGACTAATATGAGACATGTCTCATGACTAATATGAGACATGTGTTGGCACGATTTAATCGTCCAACAATCATTACCACTTAATTAGTCAGAACCACACTCTGAGTTTGAAGGGTCACGGCAATGTCAAATTCCTGGATCAGGTGTTCAAATTCTTGGACCTAATAATTCTGAGATTTTGACACTATTTTTTCAATGGACCTTTGTGCGACCTGACGTTAAAGTGCAGTCAAGCGGGGTTGAAATTAATGGCTTAAGGGGGCAGATGTCCCCCACATCCTGATTTCAATACATCCCGTGGGACCTACACTGTTAAAACTGGAGGTGACAAATCGGTGCCGTTTGGCAGCCCGGGGTGAACCGGCGGTACCGATTGGCACCTCAACGTTTTGAATCGTCTTTGGGGTGCCAATATCTCCAAACGTTTCACCAGTAGGGTGACTTGTGAACTTGCGCATGCGCACAAGTGACGTCTGTGACGTGCCTTCTGACGTGTTTACAAGTTTCTTCGACACGCGCATGCGCATCGCGACATTTTTGTTGGCGGGCAGGCAGAAGTTGTTGTCGTTGAGAGCAATGGCGGCATGTAGAGCTGATAAATAGAATAGTCGCTTCAAAAGAAATATGGTAAGTTCCTTTATGCACTAAATTAAACTTGTTAAAGTACAATTTCTGTTTCTTAATATTTTAAAATACTTCCTTATAATTAAAATAAAAAATTAGTATTTTAGGGTTGAGTTTTTGGTATGCAAAATTTTTTGTGATTTGTGACTATTTGTGACAAGTGTAGCAAACTTTCCTATTTATACCAATTGTTTTTGTTAAAACTACATTTAATTTGATACTTTTGAAATTTTCCAATTGCTAAGTGTTGTGCTATTAAACTCAGTATAACTAATGACTAAGTAATAATTTTGCTTTAAATCTTGTTTAGATTATTAATTACTTTTTACTTCATCTTGGGTGATTTGCCTGGCTTTTATTTTGTAATTTTTAACTTATGGTCGGTTTTGTTTTGAAAGATCAGACGCAATAATTTTTTTGTTTCGTGTTCTGTCCATGTGATTTCAAAGTTCTGTTTTTAACTTCTGTTCGCGCTTTCACCGACAATCACTGATTTAAATATTATTTGTTTTGAAAAGTAAATTGAATTAATGTTGTAATGCACCATATTTGGAAACAGTATTTTAATATATTCTTGTGTTCAAAGTTTAAATTTGAAGTATAATAAGTGAATTTTAATAAATATTTTTTACCTTGATAAAAGTTTTTTTTAAAAATTTATTCTACTTCTTAAATATTGTTATTAAATTTTAATTTCTCTTGTATCTGGGTATTTTTTGGCCATCTTTCAATAAATTCCACTACACTGGTGAATACTTCACTCAATATAAGAAAGTTATAATTTGTTTGGTAATTTTATTTAAGCCAATATTTCCTCAATTAACTTGCTTCAGACAGTTGTATACTATAGTTTTTCACGCCACTGCATGCAAGAATAAAACATGCAGTATCGAGCATGTAGTAAGTTATACTATAATTATTTCCCTGTTACACATTAAGAATAATTTTAAATGATTTTTTTTATGAAAATCATTTTACTTAAAAGTTTTTTGCACATGATTATTAAACAATGTACAGGCTACACATGCTTATTTTAATCTTGTTACAACTCTGATGAGATATTATTTAAGACTAACTCGTCACATAAATATAACGCCCTCGTTTAAAAAAGATTAACTTTATGCACTTGTAACAAAAATATATATTTGGACTTAGTGGGGTTTTTTATTAAAAAAAAAACCCGCAACTAAGCATAATTAAATATGATGTACTTTTAATTCCAGTAGTGCCCAATGCAGAGAAGTTTTACTCAAGGTTCAAGATAAGCAATTGAAAAATAAAATGGGCAAGTATTAAATTTAATTTCATACAATATTTGGGAACAATAAAGCAATGTAAAGTAATCAAATACCCACTTGTGATGTTGATTACAATCGAACCTCGATTAAGCAACCCTGTGGTTTAACGACCCCTTTATATAAAGAAAAATATATTATTTTACTTGTAGAGTAATATTTTATAATCAAAACTCTTTATAACGTCCCTTTGTTTTAACAATCATAAATCGATGGTCCTTACAGTGGTGGCTGTAATGAGGTTCCTCTGTATTCACTTTTGATTTATTATAAGATTTTTAAAAATTAGCTGCTTAAATTTTTTAATTTTATTTAATTCAATATAAAACTATCAGATTGTCTGTCAAACATAATAAATTTTAAATGATAAATAAATGACATTTTTAGCTTTAAACTTTTTTAGTTCATACTTTTAGTTTTAATACATTTTTGATTGTTTTCCAAATTCTTGCTGCTGTTGTAAAAAACAACAACGGGTATTTACTGGTACAAGGGCAGTTTCACAGAAATTAAACTTAAGGGTCAAATTTCTAAACACATTGAAATAACACATATAATATTATACTACATCAAATTAAAGCTGTAAGTCCACATATTAAAAATATAGGTTAAGTAAAATGTTTACCTTGCATGTGAATGTGCGTGAGGAAAATTGCATCTACTTTTTTTATATATATATTATACTTAAGCATCAAAGTGGTAAATGGACACTGGACAGGACAGTAATTTTTCACAAGTATTGTAAGAAATCTAATTTTAAAAATGTGTTTGCCTGATGCTAAGGAAGATAATAAACATTTATAGGCTAAGTTGTACCACTAAGAAAGTTATTAATATAACAACGTCTTTTTTAAAACTAATTTCACATTTACAGCCAACACTGAAAACACAAAAAATTATATCACCAGTAAGCCATAGGGAACATATAATATTTTTAATTATCAATAAGCTCCACTTTAAACACCCTCATAACTTAAAACTTTTTTTAGAATTAAAATTTTTATATTTTAAACACTTTTTAACAATGTTCTGGAGAGAAAGGGCATTAAATTAGAAGACTTAAGTTTTTTTAGTAGTTTAACATGTGCTTTGTGTATACTTTCAGGCTGTGAGTTCACCAGCCCGTAGGAGTTCAAACAATTAAATGGCTTGATTGAAAGTGGCAAAGTTACATCTTGCTCCTCAGCAAAACCAACATGGCAACCCAACTTATGACCAGCATAGTAACTAGGAGTTGGAATAATTAGTTTTTTGCGTAACTAACTTTATATCAATTTTACTTGCGTAATACACTAATAACCAGATGGAATTAATTTGAAATTTGGATTGAATTTAAATTTTAACTAGTTGAGGTATTCTGTTTGAAGTTGAAAAATTGAAAAACTTTGCTGATGTGTGTAGTCCTGCCATGTGACAATTTGTAATGAAAAGCTATATTTGCTAAAGATTTTGTCCTGTATCATTGAAATTTGTTAGCTATTTTGTTTATAATTGTGAAAAAATATATTACAGTTTGCATGAAATTTAAGTGATTTGTTGTTTTTTTTATTCAAGAAGAAACAATATTTGGTGTAGTGTATTTTTAGGTCTGTTGTTGTTTAAAATACATTAACTAAAGATTTTATGTATTGAGGGATTTTTCTTGATTCAAATAGAATGAGATATAAAGGTTTATTTAAAAGTCTTCAAGATGCATTCTTTGCACCTTTTTGTAAATTAACTTTTAGCTTTTTTGTGCCGAAGAGCGAATTCCTGCAGGATTAGAATAGAATTTTTATTTATGACCAGATGAAATTAATTTGAACTTTGGATAGGTGTTTTAAATTGCATTTTTGGACAATTTGTAATGAAAAGTTATTTGCTAAAGATTTTTTCCTGTATTATTGAAATTTGTTTGCTATTTTTTATTGTAATTGTGAAAAAATATATAACTGTTTGCGTGAAATTTAAGTGACTTTGTTTTTTTTATTATTCAAGACAAAACAATATTTAGTGTAGTGTATTTTTAGAACTGATGTTGTTTAAAATACATAAGTTAAGATTTTATGTATTGAGGGATTTTTTTCTTCAATTAAATAGAATGAGATATAAAGCTTTATTTAAAAGTCTTCAAGATGCAGTCATCGCAGTTTTTTTTGAAATTATCTTTTAGCTTCATAATAATTAGCTTTTTTGTGCCGAAGAGGCGAATTTCTGCAGGATTATATTTTTTATTTACTTGTAATATGCCGATGACCAGATGAAATTTGAATATTTGAAAGGTTTTTTAAATTGTATTTATTTTTGGCACTAGTTGAGTATTCTGTTGGAAGTTGTAAAAGTGAAAAAAATTTGCTGTTGTGTGACAATTTGTAATGAAAAGTTATTTACTAAAGATTTTTCCTGCATTATTGAAATTTGTAAGCTATATTTTGTTTGTAATTGTGAAAAAATATAAAACAGTTTGCGTGAAATTTGAATGACTTTTTTTATTATTCAAGAAGAAACAATATTTAGTGTATTTTTAAGTCTGATGTTGTTTAAAATACATAAACTAAAACAGCGTAAAACTTTTTTTTTATTACTTTATCAAATTAAACAAATGTAACAAAAAGCTTACCATTAAAATTCTCCACCTTCCTACAATCACTTGAAATTATTTATCTGTCTTATAGGGTTCTGAAATTAACTTCTCACCTTTTTAGACTCCTTTAATTTTTACTTAAAATGAGTTTTAAAATTTATTTCCTCAATAATAAAAAAAGACTTGAACATGGTTTTTTCCTACAAAATTCAACTTAAAAATGGATAAAATCCTTGTATTTCATTATTCAAATCTACAAATCCAATTGAAAAATGGGGAGCAGCAAGGCGCCATTGATTAAGGGGTGCCTTTTTTCTGGGGTGCCATCCTTTCACCTCCGGGAGTGCCATCTTTTCCCTGAATTAAGGGTGCCTTTATTCTTCCTTGGGGTGCCATCCTTTCACCCGCTGGGTCACCCTAAACTATGGGTGCCATTCTTTCACCCTAGTTAAGGGAGCCTTTTTGGCACCTGTTGGGGTGTCGCTGACGGGACAGGCCCGTTCACCCCTATAGGTGCCAAATGCCACCTCCAGTTTTAACAGTGTATGGGAATGAGGGCAGCTACCGGGGTTTGACCACTGGCAGACCTTTGGGGGGAGCTGTTCTCTTACGATTTGACCAGAGGCAGTGCGAAGGGCGGTTTCTTGCTTCCGATTGGCCAAGGGCATTCCTGTCCCTGGACCCCAAACTTGAGATAAATATAGCGGATGACCGAGAAAGAAAAAAAGAATATTCTCAACATAGACAGAGTAAGAGAATTTCAGAATAAGTTTGGAGAAATACTTCCTTGGTAAAAATAGCCAGAAGGAAATGCATCTTAGACTCTATTAACCTCGCCTCTGGTCACCATCTCCGTAAGCCACCCCATATGCCAGGGGCATTTCCCAAGTCACCCAATTCCTTGGAGCCTTCGACTTAGCCCTTGATCTCTTCAGATTTACCTGAATCTCCGAATTAGCTGCCTATCCCTGTGTTGTTGCCATAACTCAGTGGTGTTGCCTTCAAGATGTCGACCCCCTTCTTAATCCTTTGGGGTAAGTCTGCCATGTCTCAATTGTTTGTCCAGGATCAATTATGAATCTAAATGCTTTAAATGTTGTAACGTAATGCCAAATAAAGGGTTAAATTTTAGTGAATAACCATGTCTCATGCTGCATTATTCCAGGGTTATTGTAATTATTGTAACTATTGAATTTAATGAATTTTGATTTCACAACGCAATGACAACTAATTATTTCATTTATTCTATCCACTATAGCTTTAACCTAAATTCTATCTCCCCCCTTTACAAACTATATAAGTAATTAATAACTGCACAACAATGGTGCCGTGTTTATTTCAAATTTTGAGGATCGAAGGGAATATTGCAGATGAGACTGATTATCATTATTTGAATATTTTACAGAGATTTTAAATATTGGCGAACGGAAGTTCTTTCTCTTTCTTAGAGCACATGACCATAATCAATTTTTTAGTTCATTTGTTTTGGTTAATTGAATATTGATTGTTTAATTTCAATTTTATTCTAATTGTTTTCCCCGAACAATTTTGTTTTATTTTACTGATCAAAATGGCTCCTCCAAATACTAGTTTGTCAAATGGTGATGACCAAACTCTGAATACTCGAACAGTATGTCCCAAAATTTTGTCGGACGGAATTCAGACTGGGGGTTGTTACAAATGTAATCTTTTCGCTAGAATTACATTCAACGCATTAAGCACTTGTCAGTCTGGTATTGCGGAAGTTCAGTTTGCCGAAATATCAGTTCATACCAAGGCAGTTTCTTTGTTAACAGAGGAAAAGACAATAATTATTAAATTTCTGGCCGAAATCAAGTGCTATAAGGAAAAGCTTTGTTTGAAAGCACATTCCCAAATCAGATGCATTAAGTTAGAATTCTGTTTGGAAGAACCGTCCATTGAATTAAAAAATCTTCTTTTTAACCAAACCAGATTAGCCAGCCCAGTTCAGGGCGGATCTATTTTTAGCTGGGTACATTTTCCATCGATGGATTCTTTATTCTATATATTTAAATTTGGCGGTGCGGTTTTACTATGTATGGGTTTACTTCTAACCAGCATGTCGGCTTTAATTAATTGTTGTTGCCGACGATAAGCCTTCACTTTTGGAAGCATTGTAAATAACTATATATATATTTTTTAATTCAATTTACCTTTTGTATTTTCAATATGTTATAATAGGGGTACAATTGGTTCCATATGTTAACAACATTAGTTATGGTGTGTCTATGTAGTTTTAATCAACTTTCATGTATTTTATTTCTGACTATTATTATAATTCAACGTCACTTCCTGTGTAGTGTTAGGTGATGATGAATTAGTTAGTCTCATTGTATTTATTCCAAACATTATCATAGTTGGACTCAAGTATTGTATGGTTCTGTTAGATTAATCAACTTATTGTATTTATCTTATTATCATTATATAACAACATACCTCTGGTAATTACATCTTTCAGGATAATTGTACTTTTGAACTATATATCTGTATATTCACAGTGAGTTCACTGATAATGATTCCCTTATGCCTTAAGGGTCAATGAAACTATTATACAAGTATGAAACATACATACTATTTAATCTAGAATTGCAATTACTTTTCCTTGCTCTGATGTATTAGCATAACTATTTAATTTTCCTATAACCTGGCAATTGTATTGTAACTACATTTGAATGTTTCTACTTTCTAATTATTGAGACATGGGGACTTGGGACCGGAAGGGTTGTGACCATCTTTACGCCGTAAGTCAGACAAATTTTTTTTTTTGCTGTTTTTTTTGCTATGGCGAGTCGATAGATTGTTGGCACGATTTAATCGTCCAACAATCATTACCACTTAATTAGTCAGAACCACACTCTGAGTTTGGAGGGTCACGGCAATGTCAAATTCCTGGATCAGGTGTTCAAATTCTTGGACCTAATAATTCTGAGATTTTGACACTATTTTTTCAATGGACCTTTGTGCGACCTGACGTTGAAGTGCAGTCAAGCGGGGTTGAAATTAATGGCTTAAGGGGGCAGATGTCCCCCACATCCTGATTTCAATACATCCCGTGGGACCTATGGGAATGAGGGCAGCTACCGGGGTTTGACCACTGGCAGACCTTTGGGGGGAGCTGTTCTCTTACGATTTGACCAGAGGCAGTGCGAAGGGCGGTTTCTTGCTTCCGATTGGCCAAGGGCATTCCTGTCCCTGGACCCCAAACTTGAGATAAATATAGCGGATGACCGAGAAAGAAAAAAAGAATATTCTCAACATATACAGAGTAAGAGAATTTCAGAATAAGTTTGGAGAAATACTTCCTTGGTAAAAATAGCCAGAAGGAAATGCATCTTAGACTCTATTAACCTCGCCTCTGGTCACCATCTCCGTAAGCCACCCCATATGCCAGGGGCATTTCCCAAGTCACCCAATTCCTTGGAGCCTTCGACTTAGCCCTTGATCTCTTCAGATTTACCTGAATCTCCGAATTAGCTGCCTATCCCTGTGTTGTTGCCATAACTCAGTGGTGTTGCCTTCAAGATGTCGACCCCCTTCTTAATCCTTTGGGGTAAGTCTGCCATGTCTCAATTGTTTGTCCAGGATCAATTATGAATCTAAATGCTTTAAATGTTGTAACGTAATGCCAAATAAAGGGTTAAATTTTAGTGAATAACCATGTCTCATGCTGCATTATTCCAGGGTTATTGTATTTATTGTAACTATTGAATTTAATGAATTTTGATTTCACAACGCAATGACAACTAATTATTTCATTTATTCTATCCACTATAGCTTTAACCTAAATTCTATCTCCCCCCTTTACAAACTATATAAGTAATAAATAACTGCACAACACATGTCTCATGACAGTCATGACTAATATAAGACATGTCTCATGACTAATATGAGACATGTCTCATGACTAATATGAGATATGACTCATGACTAATATGAGACATGTCTTGTGACTAATATGAGATATGACTCATTTTCATAATGAGAATATAAGAAAATATGAGATCAATTTTCAGACCACTTCGAAAAATCAACAGGTTTCAAAGCCATTTTTCTCTATTTTGTGGTGAGAGTATGAACGAATTTTTTTCTGTGACATGAAGCCTTCACCGCACATTTAAGCAAACATCAAAAATTTAAGTTCGATCAC
The DNA here is from genome assembly GCA_019343175.1 of Oedothorax gibbosus. Classification (NCBI taxonomy): domain Eukaryota; kingdom Metazoa; phylum Arthropoda; class Arachnida; order Araneae; family Linyphiidae; genus Oedothorax; species Oedothorax gibbosus. The sequence goes on from CM033280.1 coordinate 42,575,534, forward strand.
TTCCTTCACAAGGGGCCGTAGGGAGCCTAGTGGTCAGCGTCTCGGTCTCGAGATCGGAAGGTCCCGCGATCGAGACCCGGTACCACTGAAGACCTACCGAGTATATGCGGGAGTACGTGCTCGTTAAATCTGTTGGGTCCGAAAGTCCTGTGGTCGGTCATTGCGCAGTTTACCACGGGTACAGGTCCCTGGAGACTATTTCCCTCCCCTTAAGGGACATGTCTAAATTGTGGAGGTGGCGATAGATGGCAGCATCACTGTCTTGTATGTGTGTGTATGTCGTGTCCGTCCTTCTTGACGAAGGTTTATAAGCGGGTCTTTGTGACCAAGCACACAAGCCTGAAAATATATGTCTACCAACCAACCAAATTCCTTCACCGTTCAATCCGAAGAGGCACAGACGAAGCGGCAAAGCCCCTAGATACAGAGTTCAGGAACCAAGCATCACCGTCAACCCTCATCTCTAACCTTTCAAGGTCAAAGATGCAGCTGGCACATTTTAGGGTGGTCTTATTAGCACCCCTCGAATTTTCGTCCCCTAAGCTCCACCGACCCACCTAATAAATTTACAACCAAAACAAACAAGACTCCCCCATTATCCACTGAACCCCTTTTCTATTTAGCGAAACGAATGTTATCGCTAGTTTTCCGTGTCCCGGAAAGGGATTTGCGTATTTTCCAAGTCACTTTGTAGCAGGGAATGGAAAGTTACTTTTAAAAAGTAACTCTGTTACAGTTACTTAATTAATAAAGTAACTCTGTTATAGTTACTTAATGGAAAAAGTAACTCTGTTATAGTTACAGTGACTTAAGGGGATACGGTACCCAAAACATTATTTCTAGAAATAATAACATAAACTTGTAAATTATAGTGGTTTTATATAATGTTCACTCTAAATAAACATTTTCTAGGAATAAAAACAAATATTTACAAGTAGTTTTTCATTTATTAAAAAAAAAGTAAAGATTTTGAGCTTTTTTAAAACGCTACTCCTCTTTCAATTTTGAGAACAACTCCACCAAACTTTTATAGTTTGTTTTTAGTATTATTTGTTCAAGAACTGTGCATAGATTTTAAAATGTGAGCTACAGTTAAAAAGTAACATGCATTTATACTGAAAATCACAAAAAAAATTACAAATTATTGAATTCAAATTAAAAAAAAAACTACACATAGTAGACCTTATTCCATGCACAATTTTGTGCACCATATATATAAGAACACAGGTTAAAAATTTCAAAATTCTAACTTAATTAGCAAAAAAAGCATTAGGGATTTATTAAACACAAGAATTGAAAAACGCGAAACGGAGAAAAAATGTTGCAAGCAGTTGAAATACGTATTCAAACTTATAGGAATGACTCCAGAAAATATTTAATAACTTTTTTTTCTACAAAAGATATCATTGTGAAACTTGTCAGTAAATGTTCAGAAAGATATTGTGAATAATAAGAAGTAAAAACTGAAAAATTGATATTTTGACCAATTTTTGGGTACCGTATCCCCTTAATTTGAAAAGTCACTAGTTACAGTTACTTTTAGAAATTTCAAGTTATAAGAAAAATTGCACTTTAACCATCTTACCGTTTTTCAAAGAGAACCAAGATTTAAATAAAAATGACGGCAAACGTGAAAAAGGTCCAAATGAAATTGCAACGTTGTTAAAAGTTAAATTTAAAATAGTTAAGTTTCAAACGAACGTCGAACTACCGAAAAGAACCATGAAGAGCGTCGTGAGAATTAACGGAAAAGTAACGAAATTTTTCGTTCCTCATTACTGCTAAAAGTATAACTAAAGTTACAATTACAGTTACCTTCTGAAAACTCTAACGGCGTTACCAAAAAAAAAGGTGTTACATGTAGTGGTGTTACAAGTTATGCGTTAATCCAATCCCTGCTTTGTAGTATATGAAATGTAAATTTTGAAAAAGTAAAATATATTGAAAATGTGTGGTAAATAATTTGGTAAATAATGAGATAATAAACAGGAAAGGGAACTTGAAGATAAACAGGAAAAATATCACTTTAAAAATAGCGAAAAAGTTGTCACAATATTCTACAACCACAGAATAAAAGGACTTATTATTGTTGTAATCATAAAATAAAAGGAGTTATTATTGTTATAACTATAAAACAAAAGGAGTTATTATAGTTCTGACTATAAAATAAAAGGAGTTGCTATTGTTCTAATCATAAAATAAATGGAGAATCTAAATTATATTTCTTCTAGCTTAAAAAATGTCAGTTTAACATGGGCTCCATGGGCAATTTTTTTATAATTCCATGGAAAAAAAATAGGTTTAATGAATGTGAAATAGCCGAAAAAATTACTTTTACCCAAATGTATTTAAAAGTAATTTCAATGCACAGATTTCTTGAAAGCTTTACTCTAGGATAAATTATTAATTTCAAGAATTAGGATTTTTTGCGCAAGGTCATGAAAATAACTGTTTTTGTTGTTTTGTAACTGTAGCAAGAAAGAACATAAATCTCAGGAAAAACGTAGCACCACAACCCATTCGCCAGTCAGTGTAAATCAGAAGGTTTTATGATTCGTTCCAAAAGGACTGTCTCTCGTCCCGATGTCCGTTCTACTGTCTGTAATAGGAATATCCCCCTATCCAGAGGAATTTCTAGAAGTCACCCTCCTCCAAAACTTCGACTCCAAACCCCCCACGCATCTAATAAACAAATCTAACGAAATCCGGTCCACGGACGCCCCACGAAAGGAGAACTGACAGAGTTATGACCACCTCTATTGGGTGTCACAAACTCTTATTTTTAAAGAACAGTTTAACACATATACACTAAAAAATCGATTAACTGTGTGTTCCAAATAATAAATTTTTAATTTTTCTTACACAGATTTAACAGTCTCGGTTGATCAAAGAAATTATTTTTCTATAAAGGGTGCTTATATTTTAATTCAAAGTTTTTAATTAAAATTACGGCAAATTAACGTATTTTAATCAATTTTTATTCAAAATTTTCAATTTATCAGATTTTCAATAATTAGACTTTTTTAAAAATTTAGAACTAAAAATTATTTAATTTGTTCAAAAAATAAATGATGTAATACAATTATTTAATATTTCAGAATTTATCATTTTAATTGTCAAAAAGTTTACCATTTATAATTTTTCAAAAGCTGATTTTATTAACGATGCTTAAATTTAAGTTAAATTTATCAAGAAATTTTTAAATTCAAGCTGATGATTCCAAATGGAATCATTGGGAAAGAAAGATTTAAACCATGCGCTTCCCTAATTGTTGTGAGCAGTGTATACGATAAATGTAGATGACTTACAGGTCTTTGTCATTCCACTTTTTGAAATTGGTTGGAGTATTTAAAAAAATGTATATAAAACAGATTATATTACACATAAAAAGCATACATTATTACATATAAAAAACTTTGTAAAAATATTCTACACAGCCGGAGAAATGTGGCTTCGAAAATAATTTTTTTTCCCATTGGATTAACACAAATGCACTTTGGTTTGGAACCACCTCATCCCAATTAAAAGTCAAGCAGTCTGCCAAGGGACTTTTTCCTAGAAAAACCAATAAAAACACACACAACAAACCAAGAAAGTACACCCCCACTGAGTCAAGATAAGGACAACTATCTGACCATAAATTGAGAGTCCTCACAGAAGGGTTCGTCCCCCTTTGGTTATGACTGCACCTGTTTGGAGTGTCTAATTTCAGCAGACCGTTGGGGATTCACAAATTTTTTTCTGACTTGGGGGAACTTTTTGTTCGATTAGATTGGGGGGTTGTGAGTTTGGGTACTTATGAGAATTTTAAATTGAAACTTTAACAAATTTTAATTTTAGCATACGTTGGAAATTTAAAAATTATAGATTTAAATAGTTATTGAAAGAAACATGAAACGTTTATTTACTCAGCTTCAGCGTGTCTTAAAAACTAATTGCCTGTCTTGTTGTTTCATTCAATTGAAAGTCGGGCCTGGGCATCATAGAATAACCCCTGACTCTGCTAATTTACCCGTGTTAGTAGAAGAAAAATATCTACAGACGATATGGAAATGAGTTAAATTGTAGTCGAAGTAACGCCTGCGCCTTACACCTGCGCCTTTAAATTTGTTTTCATTAAATTCTGTTAAAATTTCAATTCAAAATTCTCATAAATACCCAAACTCACAAAGCCCAATCTAGTCAAACGAAAACTTCCCTCCAAGTGAGGAAAAACTAAGACCAGATAGCTATTTCTTTTGCATCCCAGCCTGTGAGAATCCCAGATGTCCAGTGCTCAGACACTTTCTGCAATCGGATACTTTTTCGAGTAAACTCTTCAGGGTGAGGGAATTTCGGGGGTCGTTTGAGGCAGGGGGGGCGAAGCCGATATTTATGAGTTCAGTTTGTGACAGGATCGTCTGAGAACGGGGTGCGAATGACGATTATCGTTTGGTGGGGAACGGTTTCGAACTTGGTGGCAGGTTTATGAGGTTGGTCCATGTCGGCTACTTTTGCGGTTCAGGACCAGACAGGAAACGAAGTTTATTTTTTTACTGGTTTCAAGTTTTAGGTGGTTGGGGTTTGGAGCTGAATAAACAGATTTCCACCAGACTTAAAATTGTGAGTTGGAATTACACCCTGTGGGGTCTGCAAATCTAATAACTGCCTGTCGCTAGTGTGGCAAATTCCGTGCATAATTATCCTTTCTGTAGTGTAAGTCACGTGTGTAAAAAGTGACTACCACTACAACTTTTAACATTAAACAAATAAATAGCTGATCTATCACTTATTAAACCTAAATAATGTAACGTGTTTCATTTAATTTGATAGTTTTTTTTAATTTAAAAAACTTATAATCTCGCTTAAATTGTGACTTACACTAAAGTTACATAGAATACGATATATAAGTGAACCGACGAATTCGTTATCAAAGTAAATAGACTGCGCATATATGTTTGATAATCCCCGAAACCATTAAGATTCTGACGATTTGAATCATAATGGGCATGTTTTAGGTTTTGAGTGGTCATAGCAATGCTGAATGAAAGTAAAAATTCAATTGGTGAATTAATATTATGTGGAACAGAACATTAATTGGGGCACTTATCGAAAGAGAGGCAGGAATGAAATCTTAAAAAAGAATAAGCCACTTGAACAGATGTTGATTAAGGTTATTTAGAAGCACTGTATCACTTATATAGACACTTATTGTTATTGGAAATCTTAGTAAAGATATTTTTTCGAACTCAATCAATTATGAGTCACTCTTATAATAACAAATTAAAACGAAGTGCACATTTCAATGATGCTGTTTGTATAATTAAGAATAATTATCAGAAGGATAAAAATTCGAGGCTTTTTTTTTCGCTTTCTTTTTAATTTTAATTCTAAGGAACATTTAAGTTAACAGAATGGGGATTTGGATATTTTATACTTTTTGTTTGTCTGTCCACCAATATGTACTTACCGCCGTTCATTTTCGGTTCTAAATATTATTAATTAAAAAATTAAGTCTTAATTAAGATTCTTAAATTGAAATTCTTTTATGTTTTAAATATATGACGTTAGATACATATCTTTTTGTCCGTCATACCTACCTTCAATACTTTTGTCTGTTCAAAATGGGAATGTTTCAGATGACGTACGCACTTGTTTTTATTTTACTCCTTAGGCGATTTCATTGGTTGCTTCGGTTTCATACTGTATTTCATGTTGTCGATCTCAATGGTTTGCTTCGGTGTTCACTCTCTAAAAATGAACTACGACTATAGATGAAAAGAAAAAAAAACTTTTCTTTAACACATTAAAATTTGAAAACAACTACCCAAACAAGCCAGCAGAAAGAAGTTGGCATTTAAAAAAATTGTAATCAGTAAAAACATTCTTAGATCAACTCATTCTTCGAAATACCAAAAACAAAAGTAAATAAATTCTACAAGTTCCAACAAAATGAAAACAAACCGTTGGAGCTGTTGCCATCCACGACGTGAAACAACCCCATTCGTAAGTTTACTAAACATCTCAATTAATTTATGGACGCTCCCTAAGGACTTTATCCCACAATCAAGGGGCACAAATGAGGGCAATAAATTGTCCCAAAACGACACTGACACAGAAGTTATCTTACTAATAGTGACCACCCCACCGGAAACGTTCGAAGGGCAACTATCCCCTCTTGACATTCTTTTTTAAGAGATTTCCACCCACGTTTGGACGTATCGCATTTCCAGGGATTCCTTGGTCCTCATTAAAAAAAGGGGAAGGTGGTGTGACATTCCTTAAATAGTCGGACCAGAGGAGATGACCAGAAATTGAATAAATCATGCTTCAGAAGGGAGGTAAGAGAACATTATTTTTACAATAGAGTTGCAAATGAGTGGAATGCTTTACCAGATTATGTGGTGTATTCGAAGAGATTAGAAGATTTTAAGAAGAATCTTGATAGTCATTGGAAACTGGTAAAGTATTAGATTTATTTTGGACCAACCTTGCTGGGCCTCTGGCCTGTTGTTGGTCGACAATTTTTGTATTTGTATACTTTGCAAAAGAAATCTCTCGATTCACATCGGGGTTGTTGGATAAATATACGGATTTTTTTTAGCTATACGAAAAAGACATCATTGCTAGGGATATAGACATGGATCGAAATTTGGTGTATGATTCGTGAAAAAGAATCCAAACTTATTTCAGAACTAAAAAAAATAAACACACATGGATCGAAATTTGGTGTATGATTCGTGAAAAAGAATCCAAACTTAGATTTCAGAACTAAAAAAAAATAAACACCGTCCTTTATATCGATAGAGATTAAGATAGATAGACACTGTCCTTTATAGAGATATAGATATATATCTCTATAAAGGTCAGTGTCTATATCTATCTAAATACGAAGAAAAACACCTTACGAAGAACATGAACAAGAAGCTATACGAAGATAGCTATAGGGTGATGCATGTGGATCGAAATTTGGTGCATGAAATAATGTAAAGAATACGGGACAAACTGAGATTTCAAAACTCAATAAAAAAAAAACAATATCTTTAAAGTAGATACAATAGAAAAAAACTGAAAAGTAAAGTTTAAAACATGCAAATAGTCTGGAGTTGCCATAAATTAAATAAATCTTCTTCATTTCATTTCAGCCTTGAATTTTAACTACACAGGTATGTGATGAAAACGTCGTCAACCCTCTTTTTTGCAGAGGTGCAGAAACGTGGACCTTTGTAAAACTCAATTCACGACTTAATTTTAAATTTTTCTTAAAAGTAACTGTTCTATTATTTACTAGAATATTCTAGTTTTCTAAACATAACGATACCGCAGTAACTAATTTATTTAAATACTAAAGAGAAGAATAATCCTTCAAGAAGCAGAAGACCAAGAATCTCAAGAGTCAAATTAACTTAAAAGTCGTTAAAAAGACATCTTTTTCCGATAGAAATGTAGTCCAAAAGATGGAATAGTGATGAAGTTATTACAGTTACTTGGCATGGATATTGAAGCCGCTGGTCTTTGCCCCATTGGTTGTAGTTAAAGCTTTTGATTCTTAAAATTAATGAAAATGTTCGAAAAGTAGCCTTCAGCAAAATGCTGACCAATATACAGCGTTACTAAAATGAAATCCTTTGAAGAAACTAAATCCTTCATCAAAGACATAAATATCCGTAAAATACATTAATCCAGAACATAAATTTGAACAAAATTCTGGGATATTAAGACATATACTTCAAACAGACATACATCAGAAATGAAGATCTGATGACTCATTATCGAATTGAAAATGGAATACATCTTGAGAGAATATTGCAAGAAAATATTGTAAATCTTATTTAAGTTTGACAGGATGGGGCAACCATTTGCGATGGAGTTATATAACTGGGTTTCTTCATATGAATTGGAAAATAAGTATTTTAGAATTCGCGGCCATTCGCACGTTTTGCCCATTCGAAAGGATTTATGCGTTATATTTGATGGGAGTGAAGAACAGTTTTGTACCAACATTCATGTTGGTATAAAATAACTGATATTTTTCGTTCCTAACTCTCTAAATGAAGCTCAATAACGTCGCTTGATTTTAAAAACTTCACAAAGGTAATGGAATTTATATAAATTTTACTAATTATTATGCGGACTTGGTAGACCAGCCGGTTAAGGCGTTCGCTGTGCATGCGGAAGGTCCTAGATTCGGGTACGGGCATCGCCAAAATAACTGCCCACCTATAAACTGTCGAATAGTTTGACGATATTTCAAACTAAACTAACCAACTAAATATTATGCGTAATATTAGCAAAACTGAAAATCCTTAGTAAAATAAACTTAACTTAAGTAACTATAAAGGACATAACTGTTTAACAAAACATTTGTTAATGTCAATTTCTTTAAAAAATCTGAACTAGTTTTATTTATTAATATTTTTGTACTTACTCTGAAAATATAATAATACTCAGAATAATATAAAAATACTGTGAAAAAAAACTACAACAACAGTTTTTGTTAGATTTTAAAATTGAAATCAAAAAGATATTTTAAATGAAGTGTAATGTATAGTTTATGTTTAACAATAATTTTAAGTTCCCAAGCAGACCGTATTTTGTTCTTTCGCATGCATAGCAACCGCCTTATCCGCTGGGCTCCCCCCATGCATGCTTGTGTTTTGCGCGTCTGTCTACATTTGTCCTAAGTACACTGCGACATACGTGACACGTTAAATATGAGGATTCGAAAGTCAGGACGCCGCGTATGATGTCTCTACCAGGTTGCGTTGGGTTTCCACTTCCCGCTGGTATACCACGTCACATGGCTGTGTAAGCTCCGAAGAGGCTAGATAGCAGCGAAACGATTACTTACTTACCACGTCACTGACGTTCTAATTACGAGACGTATGCTGTTTTTAAGCTTCTCATGGAAGCTGGAAATGGACAGAATTAAAGCAAACAGCTTATACCTACCTACAGTAGAAGGAGGGCCGTGGGGAGCCTAGTGGTTAAGATCTCGGTCTCAGGATCGGAAGGTCCCGCGTTCGAGTCTCGACACCTCTGAAGACTCACCGAGAATATGCGGAGTACGTGCTTGTTAAATCTGTTGGGTCCGAAAGTCCTGTGGTCGGTCATTGCGCAGTTTACCACGGGTACAGGTCCCTGGAGACTATTTCCCTCCCTCTTCCTCAGGGACATGTTCTAAATTGTGGAGGTGGCGATAGATGGCAGCATCTGTCTTGTATGTGTTTGTAAGTCGTGTACGTCCTTATCTTGACGAAGGTTTATAAGCGGGTCTTTGTGACCAAGCAGTCCAAGCACACAAGCCTGAAAATATATGTCTACCAACCAACCAACTACAGTAGAAAAGGGGGGGGGGGGGGGGGGACCGGATGGCCGACTGGTTTGGACCATTACAGTCTGCGCGCTGTAACGGGTGCGGGTTCGATTCCCGCCTTCGCCCTGGGTGTACTTCCTTTCTTTGTGACAGTAAAAATTCTTTCTGTGTCTGTCTTACTTGACGAAGGCTTGCGGCTCTCTGATCAAGCACACAAGCCGGAATATATGTGTACCTACCCTACCCTACAGTAGAAGGGGGCTCCGTAGCCTAGTTGTCAGAACATCGGCCTCTCATAAAAAGGATCTCACATCACACTCGGAAACCCGGCGATAGCGTACAATGTTTTAAAGTTCCCAAACAGCCTGTATTTCGTTTTTCAATAACTGGTTAAAATGATGAATCATTCTTGTGTTCTCCCCACCAAACTACATCAGTATGCGAGAACGCCGACCTAACTGACATGTTGAACTTTGACCTCGTGTTTGAAACATGCTGAATCAAAGTTACGGTAGTTTCGAAAACTTAAATAGATGCTAACGAGACGAAAGCATGACGCTCACATGGATATAAGAAAACCCTATTCGATCTACGTATTTCTGTACTTGTAAACAGGTGCACACATACTTAAAAAATTTTGGTGCAAGATTGCATCAGAATCTTGGAATATTCTAGCTGCCACCATTGTTTGGAGCGTTTATTTACCATATTTGCAGAAAGTTATGGTTTTACCACAAAATTGGAAAATATCTAAGCTCCAAATAGTGGTGACAGCTAGAAAGTTCCAGGTTCCGGTGCAATCTTGCACCTAACTGTTTAACAGTGCAATAAAGAATAAAATCCTATCGCAACTGTTCATAAGTCTAAAAGATTACTAAAATCATAGATTTAAAAAATAGACTTAATTATAGACTTTGCTAACTGTATAACTGAGGTAAAACAGTACGCTTCTTAAATCATAGAAGTATAGTGAAACGACTCGACCAAACGACCACAGATTCTGTCAATAATCAGATGAATAGCTGCTTAGATTCATACGTTTTGTGTTTTTCAAGAAATTTTGCTGATATTTAGATTTAGCTGACCTTATTAAATAGGCTTGTTTCGCGTGACGTAAAATCATTCCTTCCATCATTCATGGATTTTATTGGTAGTTTTGGTCATTGGTGGCATGACATGGTAAAAGCTCCACCCACTACATTCAATAACCAATCGAGACCTTATTTTCATTCCTATGGAACTGTTGCCACTCAAGACGTGAAGCACGGTCATTCTTTTTTTAAGTTTTGCAGTTGATTTACACTCTTAAAACAAAAGAGTGAAATCTACTCCTATAGGGGAAGTGCATTTTCTGCACCGGAAAGGAGTGGAAATGAACTCAGACTGAGTTAAAACCGCTCGTTTTAAGAGTGTAGGACGTAGATTGTTTTTTTTTATTTCTTTTATCCACTCCGCAAAAAGAGTGAAATCCACTCCTATAGGGGAAGTGCATTTTCGGCGCGGAAAGGAGTGGAAATTTACTCAGAATGAGTTAAAATCGCTCGTTTGTTTTAAGAGTGTACTCAATTTTTTTGTCGGTAAATGTTGTAGAAAACAAAGTAAAACATTTACCCTTGAAGAAAAGGAAGTCACCGAAATGTTTCAAAAGAATTTCAATACACAATTAAATAACCACTTCATCGCATTTCAGATACATAAATACGCCATAAAATACCAGAAATCTTTCAAAAAATCCACTTCACAATTCACATGCATATAAATCCTAACGAAACTCCTATTTCCTATTCCTAACTACCGCAAATAAATCTGTCAAGATCTGTTTCAGCAGATGGAATTCCGAAGTTGCGGCTGATTTCAAAAAGAGGCAGTTCTTGGGGATCCTCTTTAGAAATTCAGCCCTTCAAATGGAAATTGTTCCGATGACAACTTTATTAAGCAGTTGGGAAACTCATGTAGGTAGTGTTTTTTTGCATGGGTTGGTGGTTTTACGGACCTTAATTCGATAGAACTGTAATTATCCCAGCATCCGTTCTTCAATGGTATTATTCCGATCAAGCCATTCATCCATCCAACGCTTGATACGTAAAAGTACGTTTTTATTTAATCAGAAACTCTTTAACTTATAAAAAAAAGTTGTCTTTGTGGAAAATATGAATTTAAACATCGATGTATTTAGATACCATGTATTCATAACTTTCATTTTTGGAAATACATTTACTAACCATCAAATAGTTTGCTTATTCATTTAAAGACACAGCGTTCAACATTCGCCCTTAAAAACTAATACATAGCAGGTAATTATAAATATATCATAATTTTTATCTTATTTAAGTATGCATTACTACATAATACAGCAGTTAAACAGTTATTATTAACCCTAAAGATTATCTGATTCATAGAGATATATACCTATGTATTTAAATATTTTTCATTCATTATTTTCATAAATGTAAATGCATTTACTGGACCATCAAATAGTCGGCTTAATCATTTAAAACCACAACGTTATGTAGTATAACCCTTACAATGAAGCCACCAAGTTCGGATACAGACAGCCATGATCCATCATTTTTACCTCACTACACGCGAGAAATTGACTAGCGTATCGAAGTTTGAATAATACCTGGATTCGACAAAATTCTGCCAACAATCCAGTTTTTTAAGAGGTAACAGGGGTCTAACTCCTACAAACGCAGATATTCCCGCTTATATCCAAGCAAAGCAAATTAGCTGAACCTTTAAACTTGATTTCACTGCATTTATTAATAAAGTTTGAATTTAAATATCCTGCAGTGAAAGAAGTTTTATCAATGCATGGTATTTAAAATTAAAAATCTCTTACTGAACAACTCAAATAGTCGGCATTTTAACACAAACGTTTTAGTATAACCCTTACAATGAATTGATCTGACATTACAAATAGGCAATATACCTATGTATTAAATATTTTCTTATATTTCATAAATGTAAATGCATTTACTGGACTCAATAGTCGCATTTAAACAAACGTTATGTAGTATACCTTACAATGAATTGATCTTGACATTACATAAGTAGCAAGTATCCTAGTATTAAATATTTTCATTCATTATTTTCATAAATGTAAATGCATTTACTGGACCATCAAATAGTCGGCATTTAAAACCACAACGTTATGTAGTATAACCCTTACAATGAATTGATCTTGACATTACATAAGTAGGCAAGTATATACCTATGTATTTAAATATTTTTCATTCATTATTTTCATAAATGTAAATGCATTTACTGGACCATCAAATAGTCGGCATTTAAAACCACAACGTTATGTAGTATAACCCTTACAATGAATTGATCTTGACATTACATAAGTAGGCAAGTATATACCTATGTATTTAAATTTTTATCATTTTTCTATAGCTTAGCCACAAGTCGGATTAAAACCACACATGATCCTCATTTTCTACTACAGAGAAAAACTGTATTAATATTTATCTGGATTCGACAAAACGCAAAACCACAGTTAGAGTTACTTCTAACTACTACAAGCAGATATCCGTTAATATTTCACACAAATTATGCTTTTAACTTGTTAACCATTTTAGTAACTTTTAATTTAATTAATGCAGTTAAAGAATTTCATCATTATTAATTAAAACCTAACGTCGAAAACAAACTTAGATAACCTACATGTTTGATTAATAAGACAAGTATTTAGATAATGTTTCCATTTAGAACTGTCCACGAATATCCACGTTAATAAACCTAGAAAAACGTGCATTTTATATAAAAATTTGAAACGTAGTATATAATATAGATATTTTAAGACAAGTATATAGCTATTATTTAACTTTGTAATTACTTGTTATATTATGATTTTTAAGTACCATTTAAAAAACAAAAGACGATGAAAGAAAACCTTGCCAAAAGGAATAATTAGTTATGAAACGTCAATATTCATGAATAAATGCTTAAATATAAATGAACAATTATATATATTATAAAATATATATAATATAAAAAAATATTGTACTTAAATTAAAAAATAAATAATAATTATAGCGAAACTATCTTCCACTTGGCATTATAAAATGGCTAAAGCCTCTTTTCCTCTAATAATGTTGTTCAACGCATAATAATCTCCATCAACGTCACTTGTCAAGAAAGTGAGAAATCATGAGGATCGAAAATTAAATGATTAAAAGGACATCTGCGATCAGGACTCGGGGGGCTTGATTGATGATACGGGGTCCTCAGGTGTATATATGACGGCTTTCGAACGTTATCATTCAGAACTTTTTACGTCTTAGATTTGAGAAAATATGTCTGCAATTGTTCTTTTCGCAGTGATGTTGGTTGGATTGGCGACTTGTGTAGTTGGCGACGGGGAAGTTGTTGAGAATGATTTGTTGTATAATTGGCGACCAAATCGGTTGCTGAAGTTGGGATTGCCCGAGGTTTCGTTCAAGGAGGACTTTTTTGAGGATTCGGTAAGTCTTTGTGGTTTTTCTTCCACACTACGTTTATAACGTAAAAAGTAGAATGTATTATAATCGTTCAATCCGTCCGTCCATCTATCCGTAAATAATAAATTAAAAGAAATATATTTTTGTGACATAAATCAGTTTGAAATGACGTCAAATAAATTTCACAAAGAGATTGTTTGATTGTATGTTGATGTGAAATGTGTTTTTTTTTTTAAAAAAATTCAAACTTCTTTCAATGCAAGTTTTCCTTGATAAATGATTAAAACAACCAACAGCACAGCAAGAAGTTGTAATTTTAAAAAATAACAACTAAAATAACTTATTCTTAGAAAACTCAATTTCGAATAACGACAAAGGAATTCGAAAAAATGAAAATAAGACCGCAGAGCTGTTGCCAGATCCCACGTGAAACAAGCCCATTGTGGATTTTTTTTACAAATAATTAAGTAAATTCCGTTGTGAGGGATTTTTCTGGTTAATTTATTTTGTACATCAATCTTGTGGCCACACTCTAAATGTTAATTAACGCATATTCCGAGCATAAGTCCTTGATTTATCCGTAATCTATGCACAGGTCTTTCCAGCAATTACCATACATTTCAATATTTCATAAATATTGAAAATGTTCAAAGATATATTTTTCATTCATTTGGAAATGGCTTTAAGATCATCTCTTCACGAAATAACCGAATTCTGATTTTATAAGCAAAGATTTTATAAAATAAAATTAAATGTAAAGTTTATTCAAAGGAAACAGGCATACAAGTTTACCCATTTCCAGGACGGTAGGAATTTTAATGATATTAGGACCTAGTTTTTACACTGTAAAACTTATAAAATATACAGTTAACTGTGAATAATATAATAGTTATTAGTTTCGCCCCTGTACGTCATAATCAACCTTTTTTTATGGAGATATAACCGAAAATTCTTCTAAAGTTTTAGGAAATTAATTTTGGAGTTCGGATATTACGTAAATCCGCTTGTTTCAAGAAGTGTCGTAAATGATTCTTGCTTTCATTTCTGGATTTCATTGGTGGGTTCGGTGATTGGTGGTATGTTAAGCACCGTACATTACATTGATTAACCAATATAGACTTTATTTTCTGTAAACGGTTGACACTCAAGACGTGAAACATTCGCATTGTCAATAACCCATTTTTTTTCAGGCACCTTGAAAATGTATTAATAATTAAAATAATAATAATAGTAATAATTTATAAACTATTTAATCTTTATTTATGTCAACATTCATACATATTCAAGTATTTGCATTTCTTCCTTCCTCAATTTTTTTTAAATATTCAGAAATTGTAAGCAGAATCTTTATCAATACTTATTTTTGCTGAGGAAATTTATATGATCATAATTAAACTGTTTTTGTTGAAATGCCTTTAGTTTGCTTGAAAAGGAAATCGTGAATTATAAACAGAAGTGAGGTTTTCTAAACGTGCTACTAGTATAATATAAAAAAAAGCCGGGGATTGGAAAGTTGCTTTTAAAAAGTACTGTGTTACAGTTCCTCTATTAGAGAGAAGGTGTGTGAAGCAACGGAAAAGTAACGAAATTGTTCGTTACTTCGTTACCGCTAAAAAGTAACGAAATTGTTCGTTACTTCGTTACCGCTAAAAAGTAACGAAATTATAGTTACAGTTTCTTTTTGAAAAATCTAACGGCGTTGCCTAAAAAAGGAACTGTTACACGTAACGAGCTACTCCAATCCCTGTAAAAAACAAAAGATACATATTTAATGTTTTCCCCTCTCTAATTTCAGAATGGCGTGGAGTACGTTGACGATGAAGAAGAAGAGGAAGACACCAAAGACTTCGGTAACTAGCTTATTTGAGATGTTTAATAAATCCAACGACCTGAATGATCCCAAACCATCATTTCGGAAAAACACCACCCAAAAAATCATTTTGGTTATATTTAAGTATTAAATCCAAATAAAAGTATTTTTCGGTAAAGTTTACCAGCAATTAAACATACATTTAAAAAAAGAAAATTCATTTTAAAAACATCTTTTTAAAAACTTTACAAAATTTTATTGTTTGGATTTTTATCAAAACTGTACTGCTCTTACCGTTTTTTTGAGAATTTTGTCATGATTTTGTTAAAAATATGTTCCTTTAGCAATTGTATATAATTTTTTAAAGAGCATTAGAAATTTTTTAGTATCGCACAAACTGAAAAAAAAATCAATAGAAATTAATTTTAAAGTTTTCGCTCTGGGTATTAAAGTTTAGGAAATAATCAAGAAAATGTCTCATAACATACTTCTAATTGCGATGCAACTAATATAAATGTGGAGTCAATGTTTACATAAAGTTCTTTACCAAAATATGCTAACTACCCGAAAATTGATATTTTAAGCTACTCAGTACCTTTGAGTAATTTTTCGAAAGGCACACACACACATATGAAGTTAATTTTGAATAAAATAACTTTGAAAAAGAAATTTTTGGACAGGAATATTCGTATCGACATCCCATTTCTTGCTTAAAATGCTTAATGCATTTCTTGCTTAATTTTGATGTCCTAAATTAGTTCACTAAGTATTTAGAAAGCGACACAGAAGAAATGTCAAATTGTGTGAATATACTATTATACTTCATTTGTATTCTTTTGTTACAGGGCCTCCTCTTACTCCAGACGACTTTGAGGCTGGACAAAAACTTCCAGGTAAGCTAAAAAACTTGCCTACTTCCCCTTTTGAAGTTAGAAATAATTAAAAATGGAAAGTAAGGTATTGAGTATGGAGATAGTAAAACCGTGCGCGACTTAATTCTATGCAACTCCTCGAGCAAGCCTCAACATAGTGGAAGAAAGGAGTCAGATTTTTACCTATTGAACTCGAATTATTGAGTTCGGTGTATTACTTGAAACTTTTCCTCTTAATTAAGCAAATTAATAACTTAATGTCTGTATAATATAAACAATGGGAATATTTCTTATGATGTCACGATCTCAATTCTGCGACGTCATTGGTTGTTCCGTTTTCTTTAAAAAGTGTTTAAACAAGCTCATTGGTTTCTTAAACGTCACGCGCTCCGAACTGCGATTTCATTGGTTGTTTTCTTTGACAAAGTGTTGAAACAAGCCCATTGTAAAATGTAAGTACGTAATAAGTAAGTAATAATAATTGTAAGTAATTGTAAGTCTCAAAATTTATTTAAAAAAACCACTGTTGAACTAATCACAGTCACTAATCACAATATATAATAGTCCTCGCTTTTAAATCGAAGCAAAACATTTCATATCAACATACAATCCAAGAATCTTTTTGTGAAATATATTTGACGTCAGTTCAAACTGATATCTGTAGCAAAAATAAATTTCTTTTAATTTAATTTTTTAAAGAAATAAAGTTTCTTGAGCCATTGTTGTGAATGGCAATGGGGATTTAATTGAATAAAAATGGATTCGTATGTTTTTCAAAGATCATTAAATTGGGCAGATTTTTTTTTAATAATTGAAGAAATCGAAATCGATTTTTTTTTGAGATTTTCTGTGTCTTCAAACGGGCCGACGACGGACCGACTCTGAAACTCCGACGGACTGAACGATTATAATACCTTCCACTTTTTACGTTATAAACGTGGTGCGGAATCTAAAACAGTGACTGAATATTTTCCTTTTAACCATACTTCTGTAGAAGCTGCTTCTCCTTTAGTTGAGTTTTCCGGCCGGGAAGCTGAAGCATTGAAGTCTGATTTGTTCAACTTACTTCCATACGAAAAAACAAAATCACCCAACATTTTCACTCTTTCAAACTGTCACCCAATTTGTATCACAAAATAAGGAGTTCTAAAAGAACTAAAATAGCCTAATTTTCGGTTACTTATGGGGACACGGTACCACTTTCATTTTTTTTTTTTTAAATTTTGACATATTTACTATAAAATTGGTGTTTTATTAGTTCAACCTATATTTAAAAACAATATATGACAAAAAAAATTTAAAACTTTTTTAATTTTTAAGTTATTTTTAAAAAATTAATTTTTTTGAACTTTTTTTAAAATGCTAAGGCTTTTTTAAATACAAATATTTTAACCCAATTTTTTTCCCTCATGTACTTTAAACTGTTTTACATAAGAATTGGTATCCAAATTTAATTTATCTTCAGTAGTTGTTTCATAAAAATTATTTATCTAGAAAATCCCAATTTTTCTTAGCATATTTGGAAAATTTGGACTTTAGTATTTTTTTTATAAAAAAAGTATTACTTTTGAAAACAATTTTGATACCAATTCTTAATCTCAACATATTTGACAGACTGTTACAAAATTCCTTAGACTTTTATAAATAATTAAAAAAGCCTTAGCGTTTTGAAAACCTTGTCATCAAGGAAAATTGAACACAGAGAAAAACACGTTCATAGTTTTCATTCATTTGCATTTTTATCCTACCTTTCCGCATAAAAAGTGGAATAACTTTTTTATAAATATAGCTACATTTTTGAAACTTGTAGACTTATTAGGAAGATTCCAAACTTTAATTTTAGCAAATTAAAAAAAAATCGCAATTTTTGCCGTTTTTGAGGTTTTGTGTCCCCTTAACTAATTACTGGAATTCATATCGGAAAACTAGTAGGTTAGTATAACAGTAGATATCATATATAACCGATTCTACACATGATTTATACACATACAAAAAAAAATTCGCTAAACAGAGCATCCAGTAATAATTTAAACTTCTAAAAACCAAAATCAACTATTCTCATTAATTTTATGTCGCAAATTAAGTTGATAATATATATCGTCTGTTTGTGATATTATTTGTAATGGGGTAGTTTCACGTCGTGGATGGCAACAGCTCCGAAGGTTTGTTTTCATTTGTTGTTTGGAATTACTTTTGTTTTGGTATTCTAAAATGAGTTTTTTTTAAGAATATTTTACTAGTTATTTTTTTTAAAATTCCAACTTCTTGCTGTGCTGTTGGTTGTTCAAAACATTTGTTAAAGAAAGATTGCATAGAAAGAAAAGTTTTTTTCCCCTGTTGGTTGTTCAAAACATTTGTTAAAGAAAGATTGCATAGAAAGAAAAGTTTTTTTCCCATCTATATTCTATATCGGTCATTTTGTGAGTGAAACCGAAGCACCCAATGAAATCGCAGTAAAAGTTAATTAAAAAAAGTAAAGTAATATAAAAATGCGCCACCCTGACGTGAGGAGAGGGAGAGTATAGACACTCAATAGACACTCAATAGACACTCAACAGAAATTAAAATCCTGTCACTTTTTATTTGTTATGAGCGGGTTAATTAACGTATATGTTTAATAAACAAAAATTAGAGATACAGTTATTGGTTACTTTATATTCGAATTTACTGCATTGAATTATATGTACTTTGGAATTATATCGTCACCTGTGCCAACGCTCGCCATATCCGTTGGTGGTAGTTTTTCTATGAAAAAAGTATACAAAATAGTTATACTTATATTATAAGTTATATTAATGGTTATTAATTTTACATATTTATGTATGTTTTATTGTTTTTATTACGTTTTTATGTGTTTTTCCTACATGATTTATTATTAGATTATTGTATGTTAATAATTATCGTGTTTTTTTATAAATTATAACTTTTGTATCGTGTTTGGCGAAAACATGGGTTTGGCGAAAATGATAGACCAGATAATCCCAAATTACCGAATTATATTAGGAGTTGCACAATGATAATATTTTAAAATTTTTTTTTATTTTGAATCGAAAGTTTTTGGGTGTATCATATACACTTCGGATTCAAAAATAAAATAACACAAACTTTTGTAATTTCTTTAAAATTAGAGGACGAAAAATTATTTAAATTTCAGTGTGTCAATACACAAACGTGATCAAAAACACAAACCAAAATAATATCTTTAAATGAAATTTTGTTGAAAATTTTCGGACCAAACCACAAATCCCTAAAAAAAAAAAAAAAAAAACAGCTGTTATGTGAATATACTTTTGCTCTACTTTTCTATTAAGAACGCAAGTCCCTCACCCATCCCCCAGAAGCTTTGTTTATCGTCCGGAACGAGGGGTGAACGTGAGGAGTGCTCTGTGTGCCGACTTCAGAGGTTGGCGAGAAATTTAAGATTCCCCCAAATTTTTTTTAGAAGTTGTCGTGTCCATAATATGTGTAATTAGACAACCACTAAAAAAGAGTACCAAACTATAGTTACACAAAAGGAGAAGCTATACAATTTGCTTGATTTCAAAGTGATCCAGGTGGTAATGACCTTTATATAACAATTTAGTATAGTAAACTGGCTTTTTTTAAAAAACAATTTTACCTATAGTCTGAGTATAATCTTTTATGCCATTTTAGTTTACAATAAAATACATATAAAAAACAATATAAGTGTTTTAAGTGTGCTAAATCTTTTCAGAATAGTTGGAAAATATTCCCCATCCACTTTTGGCAGTCTGGGAACATGTACCCCGTATACGGGGCGCAGTTTTAAACTCAACGTGCTTGCATTTAACCACTCACTATCAAAAAGTGTATTTTTTTAAAGTTTAGTTTAGTTTGAATTATCGTCGCACTAGAGCTACACGAGGACTATTGGCGACGGGCGTCGTATTTTAGAACCATTTTTTTTTAAAGAAAAGTAATAATGCTAGGTGTGAGGAATGCAATGTGAGGAATGAGTGCATGTGAGGAAGGCAATGACGTCTTTTTTCAAATTAAATAAAAGTAAAAAATATACAATCAAAAAGAAGAAAACGTGGAAAACGTTGTGGGTGTTCTTTTAATATTAACTATTATTATATTATATTCTTCATAAATTGTGCTTATGTATCATATTTGGCGATAATATTGAGTTTGGCAAAATTGATTGATGGGATTATTCCAAAGTATCAAAACTATATTATGAGTTACACAATGATAATTCTTTTTTAAATTTTGATTTCCATAGAAAATGTTTGGGTGCATCATATAGACTTGTATACAAAAATTGAATATCTTTTGTTTAATTTCTTTAAAGTTAGAGGACGAAAAATTATTATTGTGCCACAATATTTGAGGTCCAAAACACAAAACGAAACGTGCAGTTTTTTAAAAACTTCTTGGTCAAACCACAAAGGGAATGTTTCAGATGATGTAACGCTCTTGTTTTCATTTTTCCGCATCTTGCGTTTTCATTGGTTGTTTCGGTTTCACTCTCAAAATGACCGATATAGATGAAAAGAACATTTTCTTTCTATGCAAACTTTCTTTCAAAAATGATTTGAACAACCAACAGTATAGTAAGAAGTTCACATTTTTCAAATTTATTAAGTAAATATTTATAGAAAATTCATTTTCGATTTCTAAAACAAAAGTAATTCCATACAAAAAAAAAATGAAATCAAGACCGCTGGCGCTGTTGCCATTTACTACGTGACCCTATTCTTTTGAAAAAATAACGGATACTTTTTTAGCTGTTATCTGAATATACTTTTGTTCTACTTTCCTATTAAATGCTCGAATTCCCTCCAAGAACCTTTGTTTATCGAGTGGAACGAGGGGAGAGATTCTATGTGGCGACTTCAGAGGTCGGTGAGCAATTTATGAGTCCCCCACTTTTATTTAGAAGAATTCCAGAACGTTGTGATCCCACGATTCCTTGCGTAGAGTTACTTATTGTTTGTTTGGATTGACGAATTTTGTTTCGTTTCAATACAGTGGTTAAGTACAGCTTCAAATTTTTGCCACTCTTTCTCAGTGATGGTGTTTGACCGTATTGCTCTCTATACTCTAGCAATGACGTTATTGAAGTAGGCCGACTAATCATTCAAAAAAGCGAAAATCAATGCCAAAACGTAATCGCCATTTTTTCCTAAATAATTAGTCAGATGGGACTACTCTTACTACGTCACATGTAAACTGGTAACCCGTGCAGAGGCCTTGTTTATAGGAGCTGTTGATGGTTGGTTGGTTGGTTGGTTGGTAGACATATGTTTTCAGGCTTGTGTGCTTGGTCACAGAGACCCGCTTATAAGCCTTCGTCAAGAAGGACGGCCACGACATACACACACATACAAGACAGATGCTGCCATCTATCGCCACCTCCGCAATTTAGACATGTCTCTGAAGGGGAGGGAAATAGTTTCCAGGGACCTGTACCCGTGGTAAACTGCGCAATGACCGACCACAGGACTTTCGGACCCAACAGATTTAACGGTGGGGTACTCAGTGGGTCTTCAGTGGTAACGGGACTCGATCGCGGGACCTTCCGATCTCGAGACCGAGACGCTGACCACTAGGCTCCCCACGCCCTAGGAGCTGTATGTGAGTTAGCAATCTAATCAAGTACCAAGTTGTAATATCGAACTAACATATGTAACCTGGTTTAGTGGCATTAAAATCCCACTAGAGCTACATATGGGCTATTGGACTTCGTAATTTTGAACCTCGGTCAAGTGATAAGGGCTACATCTGAGCTGGAGCCGTACTCTTCTGGAAGGTAAGGTAATCGTTTCCCAGCTGCCTATTTCTAGCCTCCTTACTCTTCTCTAAAGCGATATCGTATACCCACTGGCAGGACTTTTGTGGACTACTGTACATTTAAAGTGCACAAACCGATTGTCTTTTAAGCTGTTATCTCGTTGTGGTTGGTAGACATATATATTCAGGTTTGTGTGCTTGGTCAGCGACCCGCTTATAAACCTTCGTCAAGTAAGACAGACACAACAGACAACACACACACACAAGTGGATCCATCTAATTTTTAGAGACAGAGGCCAACTAGAGGATCCCCAGAATTGGCTTGTCACCCCAGAGGTATTGATTTGGTATGGGAACTTAGAGGACTTTCGGACCCAACAGATTTAACGAGCACGTACTCCGCATATACTCGGTAGGTCTTCAGTGGTACCGGGACTCGATCGCAGGACCTTCCGATCCCGAGACCGAGACGCTGACCACTAGGCTCACTACGGCCCTGTTATCTCGTTATCTGAATATACTTTTGTTCTACTCTCCTATTAAATGCTCGAATAGGGTACTTGACTGTATCGCTACCTTCCAATATTAAATCAATTATAGTTTAAACCCAAAAATAACAAACGTATATATTTTTTTGCAAAATAAATCTTTAAATAATTAGTAAAAATCATTTTAAAATGGCTTATTTTTCATCGGTACGTCACGTGATCACAAACACGTCGATTTGGCTGACGTCACTGGTATATCTAAACAAACCAGTGTGATGTTTTTTTGCTTGCAATTAAACTGGATTTAATCTAATTTACCATTAAAATAAGAATTATATAGATAATGGAAGGAGGTTTTACAGAAGTGGATAGTTCAAATTTGCTTAAAGTAGATTCCAAAATGGTGTTTCAAAGTTTGTTTATAGCTACTAGTGACGTCATAGATACCACGTGATAGCCTAGCCACAAAGCGTTTTCGGGCTTAATTTTGCGCCCTAATTTTAAAATTCATTTTTCTCCCTTTTTATTGGGCATTTGAAAAAAAGAAAAATCTAATATTTTTTTGCATAAGAATATTTTAAGCCAATATTTTTTTTAGTCAAATACCCTATTCCCCTCAATAAGCTTTGTTTATCGAGTGGAACGAGGGGGAGAGAATCTAATGTGCCGACTTCAGAGGTTGGCAAGAAATTTATGAGTCCCCCACTTTTTTTTCAGGAGAAGTTCAGAATGATTCCACGATCCCTCGACTAGAGTTACTTATTGCTTGTTTAGTTAAAATAGATTGGTCGGGATTGCAAAAATTTGTTGTTTGAGTGTCGTGGTTTTATAATACAGCTTCGTTAAATTATTAGCACTCTTTCGCAATGATAGTGTTTGCCTATATTAAACATTGCTGGGTTCATTAAATCAATTTCTTTTAATCGTAGTGTATTTCCTACGGGTAATATAAATAACTAGCTTTATAAATCCTGCGTTGCACTGGGTGTACTCTTAATAACAGTGATTTGTTTTTTTATGTAAACTTTTATTTTATACCAATTGATTCCCTCTCCACTGGTCAGCATCCATCAGGATATTATAATCTCCACTCATTCTGATATCAGCATGAGTGGATGTCTGATTGCATTCAGGAGTTAGAGGGCTTTCCCATAGGCCCCTGTTAAAATTGCCGGAACAGCTATGATATAACGGCCGGTCTTGATTTGGCGATTTGCTTTGCTTTGCCAAACCACGATAAATCTGAAATGGGGTAAACATTTCACTGCATATTTCATACAACTCGATAAGGCTAGAAAGTCTGGCGGTTAAGGAGTTCGCCTCGCATGCGGAAGGTCCCAGGTTTGTGTCCAGGCATCGCCAAACTAACTGCCGACCTATAAAACTGCCTGTGCAACCAACGAATGTCCGACTAATAATACCCCGTATAGGGAGAGCACGTGAAATATAATTCAAAGTCCCGAAGATGGGCACGACGTCAGCCTGAAAAGTTTCGTTGGGTGCCTTCTCACTTGATGAGCCATTATTCATAACACCCGGGAATTTTAAATAATGCCCAAAGTGATGTGACAAAGTGATAAATAATGTAGAAAATATCGAGTTTCCCGGTCATCATGAATAATACTGAAATGGAGTGGGCAATTTGAGAATATTTTTATTCATCAACATGTAAAATAAGAGATATATTATATATAAATCATTTTCGAAATATCTTATAAACTAACTAAAAAATAAATATATACGGTATAAATGCCTACAAATATACATATGACGAGCTTAGTAAAAGAATGTGCTAAGTGACGAAAAAGGTGAAAACGAGAAAATGAGCTTTAAAGCTTTAGTTTGCACTTAAATACGTTAAAAAAAGTACTTGCAAACGGCAAAAAAATATACTTAACTCTTAAAGTTTATGAAAAAGGGGAGACTTGTTATATTTTATTTTTATGGAGAGAATAACATGTTCATTGACTAAAAATCTCAATTTTTTCAAAAATGTCACTTAGCACGTTCTTCCACTGAGCTCATCATATATTTAGATGATACATGACAGATATATGTTAATATACCAAAGTGCCTAGAGAAATTATAGCAGCATTTATAATGACCGGTTAATGCGATAAACAAATGCAAAATTATTAATCATATTATGAATAATGACCGGATTCATCTCAAATGCCCGTTTCATATATAATATAAAAGCGCGATATCAATCTAACTTAGCTTAGTTGAATCCACGTTGCACTAAAGCCACAAGTGGGCAATGAGGTTGTTTCAGATGTTGTAACAATCCTGTTTTCATTTTTGAATTTACTGCGATTTCATTGTTGGAGGTTGGTACATTTATTTTCCGGTTTGTGTGCTTGATCAGAGACCCGCTTATAAACCTTTGTCAAGTAAGACATACACAAACAGTATTTTTACTGACACAGAGAGAGAAACTACACCCAGGGCGAAGGCGGGAATCGAAAACGCACCCGGTACAGTGCGCAGACTGTTAGCGTAGGCAGCTATCTTAACCACTAAGCCACCCGGGCCCTATTTATTGTTGTTTCGATTTCAATATCAAAATAAGCGTTGTATTCTTCTGCTATTTTCTATTTAAGACTTCTTTACGTGTAACTTGTTTTTAATTTCTGCATCTTATTAAACTTTATCGGTTCTAATTTGATTAAATGTTAAGTATGCAAATCATTACCAAAACGTCAATGTTGTCAGTAAACATCGGTTTAGATCATATCTTTTCTTATGTGGAGAAATTAAGCGAAATTACGAGGCACAGCATAGGGTACTTGACTAAATTTTTTTTATTGGCTTAAAATATTCTTATGCCAAAAATATTAGACCCGTATTTTTTTCTTTTTTTCAAATACCCCATAAAAAGGCAGAAAAATAAATTTTAAAATTAGGACGAAAAATCACTCCCGAAAACGCTTCCTGGCTGTCACGTGGTGTCTGTGATGTCACTAGTGACTATAAACAAACTTTGAAACACCACATTGGAATCGATTTTAGGCAAATTTGAAATATCCGCTTCTGTAAAAAGCCTTACATTATCTCAATATTTATTATTTCAAGAGTAAATTAGATTAAATCAAGTTTAATCAGAAAACAAAAAACATCACGCCGGTTTGTTTATAGTTACAAGTGACGTCAGCCAAACCGTTGTGTTTGTGAACACGTGATGATCACGTGAAAAAAATGCCTTTTTAAAATGATTTTTTTAATAATTTAAAGATTTATTTCGCAAAAAAATTATATGCATTTGTTATTTTTGACTTTCAACTATAATTTAAATAATATTGGAAGGTATTTTGGCGATGCAGTCAAGTACCCTATTTAACGTGAATCACGAACGAAGAAAAGCTTTACACTCGGGGACAACCTAACTTGGGTAACAACAAATAGTAAAAAGGCAGAGGGAAAAGCGTGGTGCTATGATACAAGGCAATAAATCACATCGCAACCTCGCCGATTCAAACGAAACAAGAAAAAAGTTTCAATCAGACGTCTAGTTTGGCGCCGACATAGCTTCATTTGGCCTATTGTAAATTAATGGTACTATAAAAAAATTTCTTGATGCGCAATAAGGCGCTTTTTTTTAAAAAGCAAGGTGCCAAATACAAAGAAATATAATTGTTAATAATAAAAAATATTTA
This sequence comes from Oedothorax gibbosus, assembly GCA_019343175.1. Taxonomy (NCBI): domain Eukaryota; kingdom Metazoa; phylum Arthropoda; class Arachnida; order Araneae; family Linyphiidae; genus Oedothorax; species Oedothorax gibbosus. The sequence continues at coordinate 42,601,857 of CM033280.1, forward strand.
AATTGTTCAAATTCTTAATTCTAAAAAGGTTTAATCTTTTCCTGTTTTCTTCACTCCCAGTATTGATTTAATATTTTTTGATAAATTAATTTATAAATTATGGTGAGGGGTTGGGTAAATTTATTAAAATACACAATTTTGATTTGTAAGCTTTTAGAATACTAGAAAAATAGTTAAAATTTTTATGAGAAATTTATATAAAAATATTTTTCAAAATACTTAAAAACTATATGTATTGTTTAATTGTAATTTTAAAAGGGTTAATATTTTTAAGCTAGAAATAAACACACATCTCTAAAATATAATAAAAAACAAGTAGGTTTGTAACAGAATCTGTCACTTAACTCGCTTCCACATATTTGTGTTTAACAGGAAAAAACGCGCCAAACACAACATTAATTCTATATTTAACATTTACAAGCTAAATTTGGCTAGTTTCATTTATTTTATTTCGAAAATTCAATAATTATTACTTATCGTTTGCAAAAATTAATTTATATTTTAAAGAATAAATATGTCATATTCCTCGCTTTTAAATAGGATGAAAACATTTCATATCAACATACAAGGATTCCGTAGTGAAATATATTTGACGTCATTTCAAACTGATCGATGTCGCAAAAATAAATTTATTTTAATTTATTGTCTAAAAGAATTAAGTGATTTAATTCTAATAAAAACAGGGCCTTTAGCTATTTGTAATTCAAAGTTTTAAACGCCAAAATTAACTATTTTCATTAATCTTCTTTCTCAGATTTAATAATTAGACTTTATCGTTTGCTAAATTTGTTTGAAGTTCGAAGAATAATGATGTAATCTTTTTTAATAAATATTTTTGTCGCCACAATTTCCCATTTACATTTCTTTCGAAAATTCACTTATTTATAGTTTGTTAAATTAATTTACAGTTCAAAAAATTAATAATTTGTACAATTGATGCTTTAAAAATAAAAGCGAAACTTAGCATATTTTTTTATGCCAAGTTAGAATTCTCTATGCATCTTTCTACATACATATATATATATAGAACAATTAAAAGAACTCTATTGTGATAATACAACAATCCAAACCGAATTATATCACATAAATAAATATTTTTTCAAAAGTGTATTTTTATTTTAACAAAAGTTTCTCGTACGTTTAACGAAATGGCAACAGTAAAAATATTGAATAAAAATGGAATTTGCATGTTATTTCAATGTAGATTAAATTTTTAGTTATTTAAATTTTAAATAAGCTTTTAGTTTAAATTTTTTAATGAAATTTGGCATGTAGTCTAATCTGATTTTTTGCTTCAAAATGACGTATCCCACTTGTCTGTGGGACTTGTGGATGACAACAGTGAAAATATGAATAAAAATAGAATTTGCATGTTATTTCAATGTAGATAAAAAAAATTTAGTTATTTAAATTTTAAATAAATTTCTAATTTAAATTTTTTAATGAAATTTGGAATGTAGCCTAATCTGATTTTTTGCTTTAAAATGACGTATCCCACTTGTCTGTGGGACTTGTGGTTCTTTCTGTGAAAGTGGGTGACAGACGGACGGACAGACAGACAGACGGACTGAACGATTATAAAACCTTCCACTTTTTACGTTATAAACGTAGTGTGGAAGCTAAAATGAGGCAATAGGGATTCAGAGCAGTATTTAAATCCGCGGATGAAAATCAATTGTAATAATTATTTTTGCAAAAAAAACGCACTTTTTTGTGTTATAACTGTAGAAGGATAATATTTTTAAGCGAAAAATAATAATACATAACAAACATATAATAAACAGGAGAGTTTATGTTCTTATTCAAAATTTTAACCATTGTAACACCGCAAAAAACGCCAAATGTTTTTACTGAAAGAAAAGTTTGTAAATAACATTCGTTTCACTAAGGTAAGAAAATATTAAATTGCTCAGAACAAATGTAGAACGAAGGACCAAAAATGAAAACAATACCGCTTGGACTGTTGCCACTTACGACGTGAAACAAGCCCATTGGCGAGTTGGCGACCGGCTTCATGATTTTGAACCTCGGTCAAGTGATAAGTGTGACATCTGTGCTGGAGCCCTACACTTCACTATAGCGATATGTGGGCGTCAGGACTGTGATTCAATATGTATTTTAAGTACACCAATTCCATGTTTACGGCATTATATATATTTGTGTTAGCTTCCACACTACGTTTATAACGTAAAAAGTGGAAGGTATTACAATCGTTCAGTCCGTCTGTCTGCCCGTCACCCACTTTCATAAGCCAAACTACAAATGCTACGGGCAAGTGCGATACGTCAAAAAATTCAGCGCATCGAAATTAGAATACATTGAAAAATTCAGAAAAGAATTCGAATTCGAAGTACTTCAATTATTTAAAAAACTGCAAAATTTATTGCTCATTTAAAAAGAATAGGAAGCCATTTTTATTAGAATTAAATCACCATTGCCATCGCTCGAGAAACTTTAATTCTTTTAAACAATAAATTAAAATTAATTTATTTTTGCGACATCGATCAGTTTGAAATGACGTCAAATATATACAAAATATCACTACGGATTCTTTGTATGTTGATATGAAATATTTTCATTCTATTTAAAAGTGAGGAATATTACATATTTATTCTTTGAAATATAAATTAATTTTTGCAAACGATAAGTAACAATTATTGAATTTTCGAAATAAAATAAATGAAACCAGCCCAATTTAGCATGTAAATGTTTAATATAGAATTAATGCTGTGTTTTTGGCGCCTTTTTACCTGTTAAACATAACTTTTGTGTGGAAGCGGGTTAAGTGACAGATTCTGTTACAAACCTACTTGTTTATTGATGGTTTCAGGTGATTAAGCTCTTCCCACTACATTGATTAACCAATTGAGACTTTATTTTCATTCCTATGGAAACGTTGCCACACAAGACGTAGTTATAGATTCTGTTACAAACCTACTTGCACGATTCAATGATATTCAATAATCTGCACGATAGAATTGGTAAGGCGAGGACACAACTTGTGAAGATAACATCCGTGAAATGACGCCTCCTCAACCCATACCGAATTGATGTATTTCTGCTAAACAGCAAAGTCACCCTTTGAAATCGATTAGAATCCGAGTACAAGGAGTTTATTGTTACTTTCAATTGCCTAATATGAAATGTAAGGCAATGAAATATTGCGCTGGGGTCGAAAATCCGAAATGGTGATTTTTTTGGTGTGTTTTATACAGGTTTTGGAGGGTGCTTATTCTAAAAAAAAGGTTTTTGAACATTGGCCCCGTCTGTCGATCTGAAACCACTCTACAGCTCGAACTAAAAAAGCTACGGACTTCAAATTTGGTATACGAGTTCCCAGTTCCTGTCGGACATTATGATAAGATTTTGGATAAAATTTGTGCTTGCGCAAAGGGTAGATGCCATAGAACTAGTTATATTTCAAATTTATTGAAATTACCCTATGGCAAGGGCATATCCACCATAGGGCAGGGGGGTGCATCTGCCCTCCCCTAGAAAGGGCCAAGTGAGCCCTTGGACTATGGGGGCCGCTGTATATATTATAATATATATAAAGGGGGACTAGATACACAGTCAAGCCAAGGGCCCAATTTCCCAATAGAGGCAGGGGGGTGCATCTGCCCTCCCCTAGAAAGGGCCAAGTGAGCCCTTGGACTATGGGGGCCGCTGTATATATTCTAATATATATAAAGGGGGACTAGATACACAGTCAAGCCAAGGGCCCAATTTCCCAATAGAGGCAGGGGGGAGCTTCTGCCCTCCTCTAGAAAGGGCCAAGTGAGCCCTTGGACTATGGGGCCCCTGTATATATTATAATATATATAAAGGGGGACTAGATACACAGTCAAGCCAAGGACCCAATTTCCCAATAGAGGCAGGGGGGTGCATCTGCCCTCCCCTAGAAAGGGCCAAGTGAGCCCTTGGACTATGGGGGTCCCTGTATATATTATAATATATATAAAAGGGGAATAGATACACAGTCAAGCCAAGGGCCCAATTTCCCAATAGAGGCAGGGGGGTGCATCTGCCCTCCCCTAGAAAGGGCCAAGTGAGCGCTTGGACTATGGGGGTCCCTGTATATATTATAATATATATAAAGGGGGACTAGATACACAGTCAAGCCAAGGGCCCAATTTCCCAATAGAGGCAGGGGGGTGCTTCTGCCCTCCTCTAGAAAGGGCCAAGTGAGCCCTTGGACTATGGGGGCCCCTGTATATATTATAATATATATAAAGGGGGACTAGATACACAGTCAAGCCAAGGGCTCAATTTCCCAATAGAGGCAGGGGGGTGCATCTGCCCTCCCCTAGAAAGGGCCAAGTGAGCCCTTGGACTATGGGGGTCCCTGTATATATTATAATATATATAAAAGGGGAATAGATACACAGTCAAGCCAAGGGCCCAATTTCCCAATAGAGGCAGGGGGGTGCTTCTGCCCTCCTCTAGAAAGGGCCAAGTGAGCCCTTGGACTATGGGGGCCCCTGTATATATTATAATATATATAAAGGGGGACTAGATACACAGTCAAGCCAAGGGCCCAATTTCCCAATAGAGGCAGGGGGGTGCATCTGCCCTCCCCTAGAAAGGGCCAAGTGAGCCCTTGGACTATGGGGGCCCCTGTATATATTATAATATATATAAAGGGGGACTAGATACACAGTCAAGCCAAGGGCCCAATTTCCCAATAGAGGCCCTACATTTATTATTTAAAAGGAGGCCTACAAATGTTTTTCACAAATTCATGAGCCCAAAATATTCCTGTTGGCTCCAGGGACTCAATTGGCCTCTGGGGGCCTTATCCTATGTATTATATTAAAGGGGCTTACATATTGTTCACATCGGGCCCATTTGTTTCTAATTGGGCACGGGCCCACTTTGCCTCTGAAGTCCCTCATTAATATAAATATTTTTTTAAAAGAGGCCTATATATTTTGTTCAAATTGAACCCAATATGGTCCAAATTGGGCCCATCTGGCCTCTGAGGGCCCACAGATATTATAAAATGAGCTCAAAATTTTGTTCAAAATCAACCTATTTTTCAGACACAATTTAACTTCTCAACGTTAGGGGGGGGGGGGGGGTGTCAAAGGAAAATTCCCTAAAAAGAGGTCCAATGGTCATCGAAAATTAAGAAAATATAGGGGCCCCCGAATATGACCTGCCCAGCCCTAAATTAGATAATGGGTACGCCCTTGCCCTATAGGTTATATAATACCTTCAAATGTATTGACTTATTGAGTGGTAATTGTGTGAAAGTCGTGTAGTGTTAAACTCAATTTTTGTTTCCTTAGAAAAATACTTTTCTCCTGGAGAAGGTCAGAATCCTATTCAAAAATCCGGGCATTTCGAAGGCGACATCAATAATCCAAGATTCATTGAGGTAAGTGTAAGGGTATTTGGAGTGAAGGGTTTTCATATGCACATTTTATAACACATTATATATGTTTAAAAATATACAATACTAGCTTTATAAACCCGGCGTTGCACGGGTGTACCCTTAATAAGGGTGATTGTTTCTTTTTATGTAAACATTTATTTCATACCAATTGATCCCGTCTCCACTGGTCAGCACTCCATCGGGATATTATAATTTCCTCCCATTCTAATCTCAGCATTAATTTTTAAAAATAGAAGTTCGATTGTATCCAGGCCCTTTTAGAAGTTAGAGGGCTTTTCCATAGGCCGTGTTAAAATTGTCAAAATAGCTATGATATAATGGCCAGTTTCTATTTGCCCTCTTACACCTGAAAATGCCCAAAATGTGGTAAAAATTCCACTACATTTTACTCCAAATTATAGACTATATAATAAAATATTTTATTTTAATGATATTTTACGATTTTCCTTAGGGAAGAAATGCAATTCGGGACAATAACATGAAATGGCCAAGAGGAGAAATTCCATACGTTGTTGCGAATATGTTCGGTAATATGTAGTTTATATTTGTATCATACTTTACATGAATGTGTAAACATTCCAATTACCAATAAAAGTTCAGTAAAAAGTCATATTTTACTAATAAAAAGTCGTATTGTATTAGATTTCAGCCTCATAAAAAGCTTACTATTTTTCTAATTAATTTTCAGTCTAAAAAAAATCGATTAAGTCAAAGGCAGTTTGTTCTGAACAATTCTAGCCATAGTTGCTTTGAAGAGATCATACCTCATTATTATTATTATTATTATTATTATAAACTATCTCAATATATTTTAATCGTAAAAAATACTCTTACTTTAACAAAAAGCAATTTAAAACAACGATATTTTTCATTATAAATATTAACTAAGAAAACTGTTATTAAATTTGTGTTTTACTTTATCATTTACTATTTAATGTAGGAGAGGGTGCAAATGTGGAAACCCAGTTTGTTTTTAGGTTGTAAAAAACAATAAATATATATTTTTACATGGAATTTATTATAATGTTAGAAACAAGCGATTGTAAGTCAAAACTCTAAAACTAGGCACTTAATAAATATAAATAGATATTGGTTTAACGAGTTAGGACTTAATTCGTTTGTATGTAACAAAGTTTGCTTACGTTTTCAACATTATTTTCATACGAGAATCATTTTTCTGAAATCAAAATTCACAATTTTGTTTTATAAATTCGCAATAGGTCAACGTTAATTTCGAATACGTTTGGATATGTTAGATACATTTTTTTATTATTTTAAAACATAACTACATTAACACCGTATAATACAGAATTAGGTAGCGCCATCTATGTTTAATAATTAACAACAAAACTATATTACTAAATAGTCCCAACAATTTTGGTGCTGTCATCTACATATGAATAAGAATACTAAACATTTACCTTATAATATCTAACACATTGCTACGATTTTGCCTTGAGCAGGTAAACTGCAGCAACCACAAATATTAATTGGAACGTTTTGGCCCTAAAATAACAGTTCTTTTAGAAGACTTCCTTTTTAGTTCGAGTTTTTGAGTGCTTACAACAATGGCCCAAGTCATTAGTCTAGATAAGGAAGTTTTCCACGGCAGGGTATTTGACTAATTTTTTTTTATCATCGTAAATAAGCGTGTGCACAAAATAAAAATGCGACTTTTTTTCTTTTTTCAAAATTTTGTCAAAAAACGTAAAAAAGGAATTTTAAAATTTGGGCGAAAAATTACGAGCAAAAACACTTTCTGGTTCTCACGTGGTATCTGGACGTCAATAGTAAGTATAAACAAACTTTGAAACACCACATTGAAATCTACTTTAGGAAAATTTGAACTATCCGCTTCTGTAAAGCCGCCTTCCATTATCTCTATAATTAAACATTCATTTCGAAACAAAAATATATGCGTTTGTTATTTTTGAGTTTAAATTATAATTCAAATAATAATGGAAGGTATTTTAACAACATAGTCAAGTACCCTATTGAAAAATAAAGAATTATTGTGGATCTATGTCCAATATTCGACAACAAAGTGCATTAAAAATGAGTCCCAAAATGTTTGGTGCTGCCATCTACATTTGAATCTAGGTACGAAGAATAAACCTTAGAATAATATCTAACACACTACTTTTATTTAACACATGGTTATTCCCCAGATCCCCAGCAGCGTAGTATCATCGCTCGAGCCATGGAGGAGTTCCACAAGCAGACCTGCATCCGGTTCGTGCCACGGACCCACCATCAAGACTACGTCTTCATTACCAGGAAAGTGGGGTAAGGCCATACACATAGTAAAATCGTGCGCACGGATTTACTACTTGTTTGTGTAACAGTTTGTTACAACGCAAGCATAAAGATTCAATCTCAGGGTTCCTCAAGTACAATTTATACAGACTTCTGCTCGTTAATCGTTAAGTGGAATCCAATGTCCCAACAGCGTTAAAGTACGATGTAGGTTGAAGTTGCGTTGGATGCCAGCCTAGTGGAAGTCTTCTTCACTTTACCGGTTCTCCCTTACGAAGCGTTAGAGACTGTGATGAAGCTCTGTCACTTGAAATGGGCTTTTTAGGTAGTCTGTGACTAGAAAGAGGCAACACGAGTTGTTTTTCCCCAACCATATCCAATTCATTTTAAGGTTTTTTAAAATCTAAAATTTTATAGATTCAGATATTATATACTATGAGAACAAAATATAATAATTATTTATACGGTATGTCTAATACGGGTTTCTAATCGGGACTTTTGGTAAAGGAGTTTTGTAACCTTTAAACATGAATTCCTTGGAAAATAAGAGAACAAAGGAGATTTAATTAAGTTATTCAAATTCAAAAAGAACGAAGACAGCGAGGGCTTAGGCTTTAACTTAAATAGTCGAACCATGGGACATGATTAGAAATTAAAAAAAATTATCCTTCAAAATAGATTAAAAAACACACTATTTTTACAATCGAGTTTATCAGTAAGTTGAATGCTTTACCTTATGTAGTGTATTCGAAGAACGTATAAGTATATTGAAGAAGAAACTTGTTTATTATATAAGACCATTTTTGCTGGGCATCGGGCCTGCTGTTGGTAGTCAATTTATGTATTTGTAAGTAGAAACGTTGTGCGCTTTAATCCCCTCCCTTTTTTGCAGCACGAGGTCTTAATTTTTTGCCGTTACTGGGCTTTTCACATTGCAAGGTTATTAGTGTTTCAAAATTCTCAAAATTAAATTTTCAATCGATTATTAGTGATTCAATAAAAAATCTTCAACGAAAATGAAATTTCAATTCTCGCTTATAGCACACCATACTCGTGAAACTGACTACGAAACTATAAGTACCACCAATACAAACTCTCTTCTTCCAGGTGCTTCTCGATGATTGGTCGCGACGGAGGGCAGCAGTTGCTGTCCCTGGGAGATGATTGCGTCTACGTGGGCATCGTAGTGCACGAGTTCATGCACGCTGTCGGGTTCTGGCACGAGCAGAGTAGGGCCGACAGGGACGATTACGTCAGCATTCTGTGGGACAACATACAGCAAGGTGAGGAATAGGTCTATTACCATACCATACGTCTGCAGTGGGTTCCAACACATGTTGTTATCCATGGCAATGAAGTCGCAGACACGGCCGTATTCACAAGTTCGAGTCACCCGCAGGTTTCCCTCATCTGGGGAATAAATCGGTGGGTTTCGTCAAATTTCTTATTCACAAGTGAGAGTTATGCCAAAAGGGAAGAGATAAGGAGACGAATCTGCTCTGCGGGTTATCCCACCAATATCGGTGGGTTTTCAGAGGGATATCTCTGAGAAATGTTCAAAATCAAAACAAATATAGCTTATCGGGTTCTTCTTTCAAACTAGTGATTATAATTATTTAGTTCTAATCCATTTTAATTGATCTTTATAAGATTGTTCATTGTAGAAGTACAGCATATTAGAAAGTTAAATATATTTTCAACATGATTTAGATTGATACTAAATTTCCGCTCAGAGACTTACGTGAGATATGCGATGATAATTTTTATTGTACAATCCATTTAAAAACGTATCTTAAAATTGACTAAAACTGTTTTAAAAGTTGTGTGCTGCGGTAGTTATGCACAAAAATGTTAAAACTTAATAATAAAATACAAATAAAAAAGAAATATTATAACCATACTAGTATTTGCCACTGTAAAATATAATTAGCAGGTTAATATTCTTGGTTAACGATTTATACATATAAATAATGATAATTATAAAGACATTAGTTTTCTTATTTTCCCATATTCCTTTATATTTTTAAATTAAAGTTATTAAAACTTCAGAGTCATCTGGAATAAAGTTTATTTTCTTCGCTTCAGCCATTTTTAAAGGGGAGTCGGATGGGTGTTTGGGTCAAAAATGTCGATTTTCTGTGTTTCTTTTATTTTTAATCTGCATACATATAGCTTTCAATTAAGACCAAGATTATCGATTTCTGTTTCGTAGTTTTCTTTTTATAAGCACTTTTCAGAAATTATGTACATCAGTTCTTACCAATATCTAGCGTTTCGTGAAATATAAGGTTTTGCAACACTTAGGAACATTTTTCTCAGGAACTATAAAATATATCAGCGTGTTTTGTTTTATTATTTCTTCCCCATTAATAGTTATTTGATTTAAACTGAGGAATTTTAAAATATCTCTGCTCAACTTTAAATATCTCTGCTACAAAAAAAGTTATGTAACTTTAAATTGGATTTTTGGGTTTTTTTAATACACATTTTAAAAAATCACTGTGAAAGTATTTTTATACCGTGAAATATCATTAGTTTAAATTAAAGAGCTATATGTAAGGAACAGACTATAAAAAAAATCAAGTTCCTGAGAAAAATGTTCCTAAAGTTAGTAAAATTAACATGGACGAGATAGAACCATCCGACTCTCCAGATGCGATTGCGATCTGTCTCACGCAAATAGAACACGTGAGAAATATCTCTAACAGTAAACAACGTCACGTGATTCCGCTTGACCAATGATATGTCCTGTTACAAAATCTGAATGAAACCTGGGGAAGAAACTCGAAAGGTGAAACCCATATAAATCTCGCGATTGTGAATACGAATTTGAAATAACCCTCAAGTTGTCCCTTCCTCGCAGGATTTATGTTCTGGGGATATCTCGCTACTTGACTCGAACTTGTGAATACGGCGGACAGACATTCAAAGGAGGGCTCAAAGAGCGCCATAATCAAATCTACTTTCCAACAAATTGATATTCCAACGAAAAACAAAAGCTCAATGCTTCATGGCGTATTCCACCCAAACATCAACGGTAATCCAGAAAAAGTTCTGGCACTCTTCTAAACATCCACTGGGACAAGCTCACAGACCACTATGGAAAGACTAGTAAGCGGGCACATAAAGTGCTTTTCCGTTGTTTATGAATCAAAGACCTTCCAAATCGCCTGACTATTGTCACACGAGCTGAGAATTAGCAATAACAATACAAAATTCCAACACACATCTGAAATTTATGATCATCCTCTTGATGTATGCGGTTCATGAGAAGGTTCATGGCAGTTTAATACAAAAATGTAATGTAATAGTCAGATTAGAAAAAGTCAATTTTGAAAAGTTGATGCCAACTGAAATCTGAAATCGAACAATAACCGACCGACGAGCGCGGCGCAAAGCGCCCTTACTCCTTCATCGAAATCTTTCCATTAAGGGGTTAACTGGGAATAATGTTGGACAACATCCTCGCCTTAAAACTGAATTTGATGCCAACAAGAAGTTGGTAAATAAAAATAACATCGACACTGATGCATATTCATTTAAAATATACATACACACGAATCTAATTCTCAACTACTATTTCCAACCCTCCAGGCCAGACCCACAACTTCGCCAAGTACACAGACGGTCGCCTCCACCACCTGGGCGAGTCGTACGACTACGACTCGATCATGCACTACGGGTCGTACGACTTTACCCGCTTCAGGGGGCGTCCGACCATCCTGCCGAAACGACAAGGGGTCTTCATCGGACAGAGGAACGGGTTCAGTCGGACAGACGTCAGGAAGATCAACAAGCTCTATCAGTGTAGCACGAGCACCAGAGGTAGGACGTTTTTCTTCAGGTTTTTCCTTAAAGTTACGCACGTTTTTTGCTGGTGACGCATGGTGTTTAAGGAAACCTCAATCGTAAATACAGGGTGGCGCAAATAAAAGTGGCCCGGATTTGAAGTAGAGATAAGACTTTAAATGCTGCTAAGTCAAAAATAAATGCAAAAACAGGTTTGCCAAGCGAATCCATTGATTGCTTCGATATTGAGCCCAAACAGACTCTTGGCGAATTATGCACGATATTGTGATTTAAAAAATAATGCATTCAGGTCTGTGGTACTGATCAATAGGAATGTGCTCTCAATAGAGATGTAAATGAATGCAAGTTTTAACCCTGTGGCTTTGCAATTGCAGACACATGCGTGGACAACGACAACCAATGCAGAGGGTGGGCCGAACTCGGTGAATGCAAAAAGAACCCGAAGTGGATGAGCGCCAACTGCAGAAGGGCCTGCAATATGTGCAACAGTGAGTCCCGCTTATTTTTATTTTAAACGTTTAACTCTGAAACTTATTAACGAACCACAGGTTATTGTGGCAGAGTGATATCACTTTGGTATCGCTACCATAACACAAAGAAGGGGTTCAAATTCCGGATTGGGCGAGAATGAATCAAACTTTTAACCCATCAGCGGGCCCATAAAATGGGGACTAAACTCTGAGGATTTGGGTCCTAATCTCTGCCTGTCAGTTGGTCAGAAGCGGCAGGGGCATCTGAAATAGGCACATCAAGCTTTGCCCCTCTGGGGACTATAGCGTTTAGTTTAGTTATAATGAACCACAAATTTAGGATTAACCAAAAGACATAATTAAAAAAATATGTACTGTTGAAATAAACCATAAACTAAAGTGCAATTAAGTGTTTTTTTTAATAATCTGTATAAATATGGACATTCGAAAGGGCAAATACATGGTGGGGCAAATAAAAGTGGCCCCGGTCTAGAGATAGGAATACGTTGAAATGCTTGGCGAGAAAAACTCTTGAAGCCGCCTGAAAGCTTTCAAGTGGAAATAAAAGATTATTTAAGCGTGTAATGGTTTCACTTGACAAACCTGTTTTTGTATTGGTTGGATTGGATTAGCATCACATTAGTGCTACTCATGGACTATTGGCCAGTTCAGATCGTAGTGCGTCAGTGAGTTGCGACTGTGTGAGTGTAAGTTGATCAATTCACAGGTGAAGATGAAACTCACAGTACAGCAGAGAGTGTTCATTGTTGAAAATTTTATTAAAACGAATTCGTGGAAAAAATGTGACCAGTTGTTTGTTGAAGAATTTAAATGTGTAAAAGGGCCTAAAAAAAGTGCTATGCAACAAATAGTTACGAAATGGCGTCAGCCAGGATCAAAAAAGTCAACATGTTCAAAAACATTCCGAAACGGGTCTGAACACCAGATTCTGGGTCTTGCAATCAATTTGGAATGTTTTGGTTTTGTATTAACAAAAACATCCGATTCTCTTCGATAAATAACAACCGAAATAATCACTAGTAGGAACTTTTTTGATCAGCTCTACAAACTTTGTTTATATTTCATTTCAACTAGCTTCTCAAACCATAGCGTAGTTGCCGGCAAATAAGTCGCCAAGTGTTTGTTTGGGCTTAATATTGAAGCGATCAATGGCTTCAGTTAGCAAACCTGTTTTTGTATTGGTTTTTGACTTGGCAACATTTCTGTCGTATTCTTATCTCCACGGTGGGGCCACTTTTATTTGCACCACCCTGTATAATCTAAACCATGAGCGAATATGACTACCACACTATGTTATTTGCATACATTAATAAATTGCTTCTAAAAGTTGGTAAAAGGTTTTTAAAAAAGTAAAAGGTTTTATTCGCAAACAATCTGCAGGTTTTAAAAAACTTTCATAAAAAAACTGTCTGTTTCTTCTATTCGGGTAATCAATTGGAAATGCACCTAGTGTTATACAGGGTGGCTATTATATGACTTTTATTTCAAATGTTTTTTTTCTGTTTTAGGACGATTGCTGGATGCTTTTGCAAGAAACCAGACGATTTCTACCTGAAGCAAACCCCAAGAACTCTCCTTTTTTACTTTTATATGATGGCTCGTTTTACCAAATCATCATTGATTTTCATGCATAGTGTATTTCGAAATGCATAGTTTTGTTTCATATGCTTTTTATACTTGTTTCTTTATAAATAAAATATTCTTAAAATGCTATTGGCTTGCTGTGAATTATTTGATGGGAAGTAAAAAAAGCAATTTTTAGCACTTGGATTTTGTGCTGCTAATTAGATTATACACTGCTCAAAACAATTAGGGGAGCAATTTGCATACTTTTGTTTACCCTTCCAGTTCCAACTTATTTTTTATTAAAAAAATCTAAAATTTGTGAAATAGATTCACTATCCAGAATGAAATGGTAAAAAACAGGGGAAAAAATCTTAATTTTTACTAAAATTTAAGGGGGAAAATATTGGAATCATAACTTTTGAATAAATTATAACAATCATTTTTTCAAAACTTTATTTGTAAAAAAAAAAGTAAAATCAATTTTCAAACATTTAAGAATGCAAGCGTGAAGAATTTAGGGTCAATTTATTTCATAAAATATTTTGGGAGTGAATTTTATTTTACCATGTTTTTCATATTTTCATTTAATTAAAACAAACATTATTTAAATCTTTAAAAGACATGATTCTTCCACCTAACGATAAATAAGTTCGAGCTCAACTTAGTGAGAAAAAAAATCGGAAGCTGATGATACCAAATGGAAACATTGGGGGTGAAAGGGTTTATACCATGTGTTCCCCTAATTGTTTTGAGCAGTGTATTTTGAGACATACAAATTAGGCATTAAATTACAATATTTTTTTATTTATCAAACTAGCGTGCCCAATATGGAAGCACCAGCATTTGAGAGAAAACGAAACAAGTTACAGTTCTTCTATCAATTTCATTAGATGACATTTCACATGAGTTACGTATAAATTACAAATTCAAACATTCGTTGACGTTGTGTTGAGCTATTATGTAAAAAGCATCTCCAAGCTCATGACTTGGAATTTTATAAGATCTACTATGTAAATAACAGCTCAAAACTCATGACTTATCATTTAATAAGAGCCATCATGTAAATTATAACTTAAAGTAAATTACAGCTCAAAGCTCATGTGTTGACATTTTATATGAATCAATATGTAAATAACAGCTCAAATCTCATCGGTTGGCATTTCATAGCCAATTACAGTTCAAAGCTCACGAGTCGACATTCTCTATGAGCTATTCCGTAAATTAAGCTCATAAGTTCGCATTCCATGTGAGCCATGTTGTGAGGGTTTCCTCGTATTTGTCCAACCATTGGGTGGATTTTCGGATAGCTTCAGTGCACCTATCTCCAACGAACGGGCCTATTTCAGGACGGCTGTTCTTCAGCTCAGTGACCTGAAATATACATAAAAAATGCTAGAAAGTCTGCATCACCTCCCCCTACGAAGGACAACTGGAAGTGACACGCCTACGGTGATGTCACAACTAAATCAACCGTTGTCTGAAACCGCACAAAAAACAACTCGGGAGCTAATTCGTCCAAATACGAACGGCCACGTCTATGGTGATATCGCAGCAACGTAAAATATTGTTTGCTACTCCACAAACAATCCACGCTCCGCCCTTTTCAAATTGTTCATTAGGTGCAAGTTAGTTTTATCCATAGATATCATAGTTAAAGTATTAGATTGGCAGATCAAGTGACCTCCAATGCTAACGACGGGACGCGCATGGAGGCCAAATAAGAGGGCGAAATGGTCAGTGTTGCTGCCACTTTAAGGAGAAAAATACTACGAAAAAATACCATTTAATTCTAAAATTTAAAAAAAAAAAAATAGAAAAGGATTTAAAGTCACTAAAAAGATTCCAAAATGCAGCTAGTATTTTTACGATATTTTTTTGTAATTTTAGAATTAAATGGTATTTTTCGTAGTATTTTTCTCCTTAAAGTGTCAGCAACACTAACCATTTCGCCCTCTTATTTGGCCTCCATGCGCGTCCCGTCGTTAGCATTGGAGGTCACGTGATCTGCCAATCTAATACTTTAACTATGATATCTATGGCTTTATCAAAAGCCAAAGAGTAGTGATTAACCAATAACCTAAATCGAAGATGGCGAAACGCGCTAGCAAAAGGCGTAGTCAGAAAAGGTGTGTTCAATTGTAACTGAAAGGAAAGCAGAAGCCACTTGGAAATAGCTCATATATAATCTTATAACATGTTTTCAATGGACAATTAGAACGGGGCGGAGAGTGTTTTATGGATTAGAAGACAATCCTTGACGTAAATGTGGCGTCACGGTAGGCGTGACAATTCAATTTTTTACGAATTAGCCGCCTGGTGGTTTGTTTGTGGGGTTTAAGATAACGTTCGACAACTGTGACGTCACTGTAGGCATGACCGTTCCAGTTGTCCATTAGCGTTATTGACTTTAAGTATAGATAGAAGGAGCTAGGGCAATCGTGGTCAAATCGGCAATATAGCGTTATTTAGTTTTCCAAAAGTTGTAAAATTTAGACACTGTTATAAATGTTTCGGTTGGTGGGTAGTATGGCTTACAAACACCGCAACTTCGAGGTGTGGCAAGCAAGTCAAAATCCAAGTATAGTCCTCCCACCACTTCTTGGCATCTATGACGTGTGTTTTTGACGAGTCCAAACTATCACTCGTAAAACGAAAAGGGGTAAGGAAGATTTTGGTTTCAGCCAGAATTACTATGTTTGGCGATTCATTGCTTTTGCAGGTGCATATTTCTTTAAAGTTAAGAAACAGTTTCTCAATTGAAGGGCAGTTTGAACTAACATGGGTTCACTATTATTGCATAGCTATTTTGTTTTAACTTGTAGCGTTCCCCGAAGTGATACCGATTATTTTAATTAATACATACACAGATGTAAATCTATTGACGATCAAGTCAAGATAGAAAAGAAATGTTCGTGCAATTGATGACGACCTTCAGCAATTAACTATAATCCTCCTATTACTAATAACGTAGGTGTAGTTTTAGTGTGCCACATTATTTCCAACCAAACGAACCCAACAATCCGCAGGCTCGCCAAACACCATGGGATTGACAACCCTGCCTCCTTTAGGTTCTCTACCCTTTTACAAAGTGGACGCTTCCACAATAAAAATATTTGGGATGCCAAGTTATGGCAGACGGACTATAAGTTTGTCTCGTTGTATGTTAAAACTATGCTGAATAAAATATAACTCTTCCAAATATAACACCACATTTTTTCCCCTGTACGTTACCGTGACTAAAATGTTGTCGAAAATTTAATTCACACAGATTAATATTTGATTAAAAATAAATTAAAACACTGTCCAAACTGAAAATATATTTTTCTCATAAGGTGTGAAATAAGTAAGTAATAAAAAGTAACGTCTTAATTTCGGTTTAAATTGATGAAATAAATATTTTTAGAATTGAAAATGAGTTGGAATATATATTACCAAATCGTTCGGAAAAAATAATTAAAAAGCTGAAAATAGAATATTTGATCGGAACTGAAAGAAACAATTTTCAACATTTAAAAGAAATTTGTAAACCGACCTACCTCTTCTAAGTATCTCTCTGTTTTCAGCTTATCACAGAAGATAGATATCCCAGATGACGGATTATTTTTGTAATCTAACCTGAAAATCAAAGTTGAAAGTTAACAATTAGACACTTTTGGAACAAATATCCTTAATCTATTGATTGATTCATTGTATGTACTAAATGGAAAAAACAATGTTGGTACGAATGTAGTCATGTATTACTAAATGGAAAAAAGCAGTGTAGTTATTAATGTCGGACTGTTTCTTACTGCAAACCTCTTTGCATCTACCTAAGTGCTAGACTGCTTGCAAATATGATACTAATTTACGCAACGTACCTAAATAATCCGGGAAATAAGTTTTATTTCGTGAATGATTTAGAGAAGAAAAAGTATAGATCATATAATGAGTCGCGTCAGAAAACTGAATAGTTAGATAAGTCAAATTACATTAAATGTACCCCTTATTCTATAGCGATTGGCGTTGGCACGCGTTCCAAGATTCTAGCTGGTTTGCATATTCTAGAAAGCTGGAATGAGGGGTTAGTAAAGCGAGGGTTCTCGCAATAGAGAGATGGCATGTTCGAGTATTTAACTACACAATTTCAAGTGACAAGTAACAGCGTTACCGATTTCCCTACTCAAAGGAATACGTCATAAAGAACATGCCCTTGGAAATCACGTTGCCCTTATGCAAAATTGACTCATCTAACGAGTAGCCTGACTAACTTCTTTAGAAAGTTTTGGCTCGTATTAAATTTGTCAACGATGAGCAGTCAACCGACCCTTTTGACTAGTAACTTGATTCGTTTATTGTTCTGTATGCTGCTTTAGTTTAGAGAATGTGTTACTCACTTGCTCATGTGAGCAACCATTGATGGTTATGCTACCCTCATGCAGGTTGACTTATCTAACGAGTAGCCTGACTAGTCAGTTTTTGCTCATATAGTTAACAATGCGAAGTAGATGACTCATTTTGATTAGTAACTTGACTTGTTAATTTTCTGTGTTTCGCTTTAGTCAAACGAATGTGTGTCTCACTTGAACATGAGGGCGTCCCAATGGTTCCTGGTGTAGTTCCAGAGGTATTGAACGGCATCGGGGTTCTCGCCCAGTCTCTTGAAGAGGAACCTGGCCAAGGAGACGTCCACTTTCGGGTGGAAGGCCATCAGATCGATCGTCCTGTAAGATGATTAAGATATGTGTTACGGCCAACGCCGAAATTCGGCCACTTCGTGAATTGGCCAGCCAAATCGCGAAGTGGCTAAAAACGCTGTAAATTGGCTGGTAAATTTCCGATTTTTTTATATTTTTGAATTGGCCGACCAGATCGCGAAGTGGCGTGGGAGGATCAGCCAAAGTTAGAACAAAAAGTCATTGGCGCGTATTATTGTGGTTTTGTATAACCATAACTTCATTCTTCAAAAATTACTAACTGCGGTACCCGCAGATAACTGCGGTGGGATGTGGCCATTTGAAAAAGTAATTTTTTAAAAAAATTTAATTTAAAAACTTGTCTATTTTTTCTATTTAAATAGGAAGAATTATTTTTTTAATTAAATAAGAAAACAAAAGGGGCAATACTAGCAAATTAACTTGTTAATAAACCAGGTCCGTAATTGCAGATGCGCCGCCTATCGGGCATTCTTGAACGAGCACATCGCGTTTTGGTCGAAACCTCACAGTCAATTCGCGAAATGGCCGGCCAAAGTTGGATATATTCACTGATCTTTTCAATTAGTGCATGCAAATGGCCAAAGTGCGAAGTGGCCGGACTTCAGGCTTTGGCCGTAACATATGCACTAAGAGATATAAAGCTTCTATCATCGATATACACAGGCATAATACACAGGCATATCGATATACACGCATAATGTGTCAAGAGATACTAGACGGGCCTCACTTTGAGATGAGAGTTGGCTGCGTGAAGCTGGACAGTCCCTCTGCCAGGAGGAGCCTTCTCTGGTCGTCCGTCTCGCTGGCCACCACCTCGTCCGATATGTAGTCCCAGAGGGAGTCGTTGCCCATCGCGGCCACGGCCAAGTCCATCACCAAGTGCAAGTCAGAAGTCACGCTAATGAGAGAGATATAAGATTGTAAATAAGTGGAACCAATGAACTGAATGAGATCATATAATGGTAAAATACGAATAGCAGGTCAAAACTCACGACTTGACATTTCACATGAGCCAACATGTAATAACTAAAACTTAAATCTCATGCATTAACGTTCTGTTGAGCTATTACATAGCAGCTCGAAGCTCGTGAATTTACATTTTATCTGATATACTATGCCAATAACAGTTCAAAACTCCTACAGGTTTTATATGAGCTATTATGTATATATCAACATAAATCTCATGCGCTGACATTCTGTTGAGGTATTATGTATTTCATATGATGTATTTTCTATGTATAAAACATAGTATCTCATCTAAACATTTATACATACATACGAACGATTCGCGTTCCAGATGAATTTGAGTTAGCGATCATTTGCTAAGCCCCTAAATTTTTTAATAGCAAATGCCTTTTTGTTCCACTCTCTATGTTCAAATATATGCCATTGATAGTGCCGCCATCTATTCAGTCAATATTACAATACAAATGCACCCCGCAAAGTCTGCTATTCAAACAATCATATCCTATACTCAGTTTTTTTAAAATAAAAGTAAATGGACATCATTTTAATAATTTTTTCAAGCGTATAAAAGATCTTAAGAAATAACTTTTTTTTCTCGTCCGTCTGTTCACCTGACCAAAACATCTATGAATTGCCCTTGTTTGTCTGTCTGTGAAGGGCATTATAGAGACTAAGGCACCTCTGCTTCTAAACGTTTTGTACCCCCTTTGCCACTAGTCTTCTAAGCTGAAATAAACGCAGTAGGCTGTATACCTCTATGGGCTGTCACGAAAATGAGTTAACTTTAAGCATATCGGGACAAGGCAATTCGGTTTAATTAACTCATAACGACAATTGGTAAGAAAATTTGCTTTTGAGAAAATAAACTTTCTGATTGAGTTTATCTAAGTAAACAAATTCTAAGACAAATAAAGAACATAGTATTGAATAATTCACTTAGAATAAATTAATTTACACGAAAAACGAGTTTCAAAAACTTACAGATTTTTATTCGGTAAGAAAAGCGCTTATAGTGTTCATAAATAGCTGTCAGTGGTTCAATCAGGCTGTTTACAACGTTTGGCATATTGGACAATGGCAAAATCAATATAGTTAACAGTCCCCTTTTCTACATAAATAGCAGTTTACTTTTCCACATATATCGAGCATACATGCACAAATAGTATACTTACTTGTGTCCAAGTAGCCACATTTGCAGATCTTCGTTGACGCTTGCCAGGCATTTCTCATTGGCAGAAAGGCATGCCAAGTCAACTATAGTCGGAATAAACTCGAGGTCGATGTAAGTGTAGGAACAGCTTCCGACCTCTGCAGCTCTTTTCTTGAAAATGCTCCTGTCTTTTGCGGCAACCACGAACTCGTCGTACAAGCTTGCTGTCAAGTTGCGGACATAAGTCTAGAATAATGTAAAATAGTTATAGGACTAAACGCAAGATAGGGGTATTTTAAAATAAAAGTGCTCTGGTCATATTAGGGCAACCACGTACTAGTCGTACACGTGTGCTGTGAAGTTAGGCCTGGAATAATGTACAATAGTTGAAAGACTAATGATTTATACCAAGCTGCTGACATGCCAATGGTATAATGTGGTGATGCCGCGTACTATGCACATACTCTATGAGTTTTTTGAGGTATTGAGTATGACATGCGGAACCACCTTACCCCAAATCTTAAAAGAGCGAAATTCAACACCGTTTAACCTTGAGCATTCTTATGGCCTCCGATCCCCCATCCAGCCTCCTGAGCAAATGCAAGAAGTGATCCCGGAAGAGGTTCCAGGGCAGGGCCTCCTTCTCATTCTTCAGGTACTTGGTGAGCTCGAAGGGCACGTCGTACGTCAGTCTGCCCGTCTCGGCTAACACGAAAGCGTCGTGCAGGAGGTTGTAGCGGTCTGTAACAGCAAATGACTCGTGGTCGGTGATGAGTTTGTGGCCGAGCCTCTCCCAGTCGTCGGTGTCGTACTTGACGACGTAGAAGCCACCGAAGCCTGGATTGAACTTGACGACGTCTTCTTTCATGGCATTGATCTTGAATGTGGCTGTGGAAAAAGGTGAGGTGAATGTACACTCTTTGAAAAACACGGTGCCTCTTATAAGGCGATGGTTTTTTCATCGGAAAAAAATAATTGGAAAAAGTACAGGTTACAGTTGTCTTAACAGTTTTCGTCTAACCTGCAATTGGCTTTAATCAATCTTAAGAGAGAATGACAGCGGATCTCCGAACCAAAGTGTTAACCCAAAGGGAAAAAATGTTTTTCTAAGCCTAATTTCTCCGGCTGTATTGAATATTTTTACAAATGGTTCTTTATCTATGAAACTTGTAGTTGACTTACAGGGCTCTATAATTCCCCTTTTATAATTGGTTCGAATATTTTTTTGTAAATGTATTTATTGAAAACTAAAAAAAAAGTATTCAAACCAATTTCTAAAAGTAGGATTATAGAACTCTGCAAGTCAGCTGCTCGATTTGAAGAACCATTTTCTTTTGGGAGGAAAAAAGCGATTCAATCACTATCTCTTTTAGCCATTATATTGTCAGCGAAAGGATCTATTTTATGGTGTCAACGCTGTGTGAGAGAACGAAATTTGACTGACCACTCTTCTCGTTCAGCCACAGCGTTCTCTCGTTCCCTGTGGCCACGTTCTTGTACACGAGGGGTATCTTCCACACGAAGCCAAACTCCGAGTAGCGTAAGTCGTTGGCGACGAGGGCCGCGTAGCTCTCGTTCATGTCGCGCGAGAACCAGTGCTGCGTGGCTGTAAGAGTGGATCCGTCCCTTTTTAGTTCGACATAAGGGAAGCCCATCTGTCGAGTCCACGTGTCCATCATCGAGGAAACGTCGAACGCCTGAAAGACGAAGGTGGGTTTGGATTAACCCACGGCCAACTTCAAAAACAAGGCCAGAGAAGCTCTCCCAAACATGAGTGTAGACGGAAATTTTGACGGCACTGTTCCCAGTGCCGAAGATCGAGAAACCAGTTCGGACGCTTTCGGAACCCTAAAATTGTGGTCAGCCGTGAACGAGTGGTTCCGAACAGGTTTCGAAACAGGTTGTCTTCATCTAACATCTTCGGAACAACTTCATCTTCGGAACAACGTCACTCGGAACTATGACGTCAAAATTCCCGTCCCCGAGCTTGTTTGGGAAAGCTTCTTCGGCCTTAGTAGTTGAGGAGGCCGTGATTAACCTCTTAACGATCGGATAATTTTCAAGAAAACGGTCATAAAAGTGCATATTTTTTTATCCCTGAAAAGGATATAAAAATATGCGCACTTGGACAATATATATATTCATTTTTAAATTTTCATTTGGTTTTAGCTTGAAATTAAAAAAAAATAGGTAATCTTATTGGCGTTTTAATTGGTGGATTTAAGTTAGTTTTAATGTTATTAGCGCGTTACTACTGTATTCTCAAGCCTGGAAATATCACAGGAGTAATAAATATGGGGCCAAGTCATTTTTTTGTGAAAAGGGCTTGTTTTTTATCCATGAAAATTATATTAAAATATGTACATCGTCAATATATGTATTCCTTTTTATTTTTTATTCGTTTTTTTAGCTAGAAATTTAAAAAAATAGGTAATCTTATTGGCGTTTTAATTGGTGGATTTAAGTTTTAATGTTATTGGGGTGCGTTACTACTGAACATTCCAACAATTGGGCTTTTGATTGGTGGATTAGTTAATCTTAATGTTAAGGTTAGAAGTTAGTTTTAATCTTATTGGCGCGTTACTAATGAACTCCCCAGCCCTAAAATATCACGAGAAATAGAGGGCGAAACCTCATCCCGTCAATTTCACGGGAGTGGGAAGGAAGGGATTAAAGCAGCCTACAGATGGAGAAACATGGTGAATTGTACCATCTCCAAGCATCACCACGCTCCATAGGTGACGTCAAAAGAGTATATTATCCAGTTGTTCAATAGTAAATAAAGAAAGTTTAAAAGTAGTGTCATCATTTGTAGAATATTTAGAAGCATTTCAAAATGCAAAAAAGTTATCATAATTATAACTAACCAAATGATAAGATATTAGAGATTATATGTTTCTTTTAAATTTGTCGTATTTTGTTCTTATGTTGCCTCTCATACCTAATGAAAATTAAAAAAAATCGCAAAGTAAAAGTTTATAGAAGTTAGTATTTGTCTATTAGCTTTTGATTGTTGGTAAAATCTTCAGATACGAAGCACATTTACCCTCGATCACTAAAATTGATTTATTGCTAGCCCGATTCAACCTTTTGCTTCTTAAAGGCCTAACATTGCACTAGTATAATTTTTATTCTAGCGTGAACAGATATTTTGAGATTTAACTGAATCCATATTCTTTATAAAATTTAAGCCCAGTTTCGTAGGCTTTTTTTGTCAAGAGTTCATGATTCTAATAACTGAAGTCTACCTAGGCTCGATTAATATTTTGTATCGAATGTTATTTTGTAA
This sequence comes from Oedothorax gibbosus, assembly GCA_019343175.1. Classification (NCBI taxonomy): domain Eukaryota; kingdom Metazoa; phylum Arthropoda; class Arachnida; order Araneae; family Linyphiidae; genus Oedothorax; species Oedothorax gibbosus. Next base: position 42,625,477 of record CM033280.1, read on the forward strand.
AAAAAACAAGTAGGTTTGTTACACAATATGCCACTGTTTAAGTGACAGATTGTGTACAAACACAGATTGTGCTTCCACACAGTATTTGTGCTCAACAAAAAAACGCACTATTTATACACCTCTGAAAAAAATTTGCCAAACAGGGCCTTCAGCTTATAATTTATTAATTCAAATTTTTAAACGCCAAAATTAACTATTTTCTTCTGCTGAATTTGTTTGAAATTCGAAAAATAATGATGCAACTTTTTGTAATAAAAATCTTTTAGTTGCCACAATTTCCCATAATCATTAACTTTCTTTCGAAAAAGAGAATAATAAATAATTAGTAAAATTGATGCTTTAAAAATAAAAGCGAACTTTCGCTTATTTTTTTATTCAAAAATAGAATTCTCTATGCATCCTTCCTCATACATATATAATAAACCATCAAGAGAACTCTATTGTGATATTACAACAATACAAACTAAATTGTATCACATAAATAAATATTCTTTTAAGAGTTTTATTTTAAATAAGGTTCTCGTACGTTTGACGAAATGGCAACAGTGAAAATATTGAATAAAAATAGAATTTGCATGTTATTTCAATGTGGATTAAATTTTTAGTTTTTTAAACATTAAATATACTTCTAATTTAAATTTTTTAATGAAATTCGGGATGTAGTCTAAACTGATTTGTTGCTTCAAAATGACATATCCCACTTGTTTGTGCGACTTGCGGTTCGTTCTGTGAAAGTGGGTGACAGACGGACTGACCGATTATAATACCTTCCACTTTTTACGTTATAAACGTAGTGTTGAAGCTAAAAATGAAGCAAAGTTATAAGAACAAAACAGACAAACTGATTCCGTTCTTTTATCTTAAAAAAATCAGATGATCGAGAAATAAAATATATCACCGATGGTTGTGCCTATTGAGCTTGAGAAACAGCAAACATTTAAGTGGAATATATTTTTGTAAAATACTCTAACTCACCATTGATGAAGCATTCGTTAATTCCTCCCACAAGTCCTTAGTCTCGGCGTTGCTGTATGCGTACTTCTTCAAGAAATTCGATAGACCTAACCTGAAGTCATCTTTCAAGATGCGTTGAAGCATTTTCATAACAGCTCCGCCCTAGAAATAACGACATCGTTTTGTTATATACAGTACACTGCAAAGAAAAGCGTCGCTTTTTTAGGGAAATTACCCGTATTTGTGACGGTTAGAAACCGTATCGTTTATTTTACGGACTTGAATCGTTTCGTTTAAAGTTTGAAACCGTTTCTTTCACAACTTATTCTCAAAGAAGTTATTTTATGCTCGTGTAAAATTTTCAAAAAAGTTACTTCTTTTGTTTATAATGTGTCAAAAGATTTGGTGCTTAGTTGGTATTATGTTTCAATGCAACTAAAAGATTGCTGCTCCCTACAGTTTTACTTTGAAACGTTACACCAAATGAATGGTGATTGACTTGTTTTTAGGTTGACTTTGATTCAGACATTGACCTAAAGTCATTGGTTTGATCGATATTATAAGGGAGCCGATAAAATGTTAGCGTAAAATTTTCAAAAAAGTTACTTCTTTTGTTTATAATGTGTCAAAAGATTTGGTGCTTAGTTGGTATTATGTTTCAATGTAACTAAAAGATTGCTGCTCCCTACAGTTTTAATTTGAAACGTTATACCAAATGAATGGTGATTGACTTGTTTTTAGATTGACTTTGATTCAGACATTGACCTAAAGTCATTGGTTTGATCGATATTATAAGGGAGCCGATAAAATGTTAGCGTAAAATTTTCAAAAAAGTTACTTCTTTTGTTTATAATGTGTCAAAAGATTTGGTGCTTAGTTGGTATTATGTTTCAATGTAACTAAAAGATTGCTGCTCCCTACAGTTTTACTTTGAAACTTTACACCAAATGAATGGTGATTGACTTGTTTTTAGATTGACTTTGATTCAGACATTGACCTAAAGTCATTGGTTTGATCGATATTATAAGGGAGCCGATAAAATGTTAGCGTAAAATTTTCAAAAAAGTTACTTCTTTTGTTTATAATGTGTCAAAAGATTTGGTGCTTAGTTGGTATTATGTTTCAATGTAACTAAAAGATTGCTGCTCCCTACAGTTTTACTTTGAAACGTTACACCAAATGAATGGTGATTGACTTGTTTTTAGATTGACTTTGACTCAGACATTGACCTAAAGTCATTGGTTTGAACGATATTATAAGGGAGCCGATAAAATGTTAGCAAAAAATAAGATACATAGGCATACTAGCACCATCATTACGAGTAATCACGCACAACTTTTTTCCTTAAAGGCCCCCCCCCCCAAAGTTTGTGGTCAGAGTTTGCTCTACAATGTTAAAAATTGTGTGCTTGGTTTCACCATGATATTGGTTCCTAGTAGCTGCAACGGCTGAATGGTGAAACGTTCCACCATATTTTTGGTATTCGGTTGAACCATTTCTCAGGTTTTTGTTTCCAAATCCAGAAAAATGGTTCAACCAAACACCGAAAAAAAGGGGAAACATTTCACCACTCAGCCGTTGCAGCTACTAGGAACCAATATCATGGTGAAACCAACCAATATTATGGTGAAACCTAGCACCAAATTTTTAACAGTGTATAGTCAGAGTTTTCCTTGATCAGACCCTGATTTATAGTACTACCAGCTACAAAACCCAAACACAGACCTTATTGTACGAGATGATGTCGAAGGCCTCTTCTATCTCCTCCGGCGTGTTGGCGTCGCGCACGATGGGGTGCGAGTCCGAGCTCGAATCCTGGCACATCATCCGCGTCACCTTCCGGACGTCGACTTCCTCGATGGAGGGCTGGTACTGCTTGAGTGGCAGGTACATGATCATGGTGGACATCCCCTCGTTCAGCCACAAGTCGTTCCACCACTTCATCGTCACCAGATTGCCGAACCACTGTAACACGAAGAGATATGAAGAGTACAGGGGGAAAAAAACCCTTCATTGCTTAGGAATTTGCCTGCATCAGGCCTCTTTGGTGCCGATAGCGAGTCATCGCCTAAACTGGTGTACGGAAACTGGTTTCTCAATTTGTTTTTATCTCGCGGCAACCCTGATTCACGCCAGATATCAGTGGACACGAGTCACACGTTCGCACCACGAAAGAAGAACTGAAGGAAAACCGGTTTTCTGTCGCCAATTTCCGCCAAGCACAAATAATACGGGAAGATTCCTACGCAATGAAGTCGTTTTTCCCCCGTACTCATCAAATGCGATACCTACGATTCGCCTGCAAATGTTCGGAGTTTCGTAGATTTTGTGCGTTTCCTAATTGAACTCAAACAAATCCTTCACGCGCGAATGACGTCCCGCCACGATTGGTATCATGCTATTTCAGCAATCACGCGTGAACTGATTGCTTACTATTTTGACACTCAATATGTTCGAAAAAAGCCAAATATCATATTGTTTTTACAAGAAAAAAGGAAACCCCGACCGGAAAATTATTTATCTGCGCGAGGAAACCGAATAAATTTATCTGATAAACAGTTTATTGGCAAATATCATATGAACTAAGAATCGTTCTTACTCGTTTGGTGAAAAAATAATAAAGATGGTAGAATGAATTTCCCAGGTAGTACCTTTGAACGATTCATTTAAACGAACCTGAACGCTTCGGATGAATCTTTGAAGGAACGAGACTAACCTATATCTATATTTCTGGGGATTTTCGAATGATTTTATTGGTCAACTTCACGTAAAAAGAGGTGGAACTAGTTGTTCATGTCGTTTGCACGAATGACACGTCTTTGAGCACGAATTCGCATGGTTTGGAAGTTAAGTACTGGTTTTCGGGGCGGGGGGAGCTTAAACCAATCGCATCAGAGCCAACGTGCACTAATTCGAAGCGTTTCCGTTTAATTTTGGCCCACATTGTAAATTCTTGTGTAAACTTTCTGAAACGTTTTGAATCCATTCTGTACTACCTGGGAAATCCATTCTACCATCGTTATTCAGTAGTTATTGATGATTTAGTATACCTGGTGCACTATCTCGTGTGCAATGACCCTGTCCACCTTGATGATTCTGTTGTACTCGGTGATGCCTTCGTTTACCAGGAAACGGTTCGTGTTGTACGAGATCGCACCCCAATGCTCCATGCCGGGGACTGGGTAGTTAGGGATGGCGACAGAGTCTACAACATACAAGAACTTCGTTTAACGTCTTGTATTCAGCATTCAGTTTCTATGATAATTTTTTCAAAAATAAGGTTGTGTCAAATTAATTAAACTTTCAGTGCAGTATTGGTTTTATAGACAAATAATAAAAAAGTCCTATCAAAAATAATTTATATCGATAACTTAGAATATAGCTTATTCCTAAAGTTACTTTGTGCGGTCAAACCCTTAAAAACAAGGGTCAAAAGTATAAGAACTAATATATTGTATGAGGTCATTAACTGTGACTAAATTGTGAACTATAAAATCAAAACTGAAACTCCCTTATTGTATGAGATGTTGTAATTCCGTAAAACAATACTCCCATATAAACTGAAAGAAAAATCCCTGAAGGCATTAGAAGACCTTTGTTATAGCAGAAGAACTTATAGTAGTCCCTAAGTCAGTTATTACAGATCCCAAAAACGAAGTTAACAGCTTCGTTGAAATATAAAGTTAATATATTGCCCATGGAGGACTTCAACACAAACGTCAAACACTTACAAGTTCTGAATGCCGAATGACTCAACGTTATCAAACTAAAAAGAGACGTTGTGACTTATTTTTCGGACTTGTGAGGAATACTTTATACAACACTTGAACATCATTGAGATCCAAGTGTTGTATAATCTATGGTGAAGAGTAAATTTCATGATGAAGAGTAAGTATGTGAAGATGATGAGATATAAAGTATATGAATATATGAAGATCAAAGTTCATCTCGTTCATTCTCTTCCCCCAAAAATATATATAATATAAATAATATATATTAATATATATATATATATATATATATATATATATATATATTATATATTATATATATATATTATATATATATATATATATATATATATATATATATATATATATATATATATATATATATATATATATATATAATATATATATATATATATATATATATATATATATATATATATATATATATATATATATATATATATATATATATATATAAATGGCCGAAATTTAATTTGTAGTACTCAACTTCATAGCTGGTAGGAAAGGAAAGAAACTAATCATGAACTTCTAAATTATTGCATTAAAATAAAGGAATTTAAGTTTCTTACCTAATTTGGGCAGTACATACTGCACATCGAAGTACTCTTCAAACTTTTCCAGAAGTCTGACGGTGAGATTCAGGCCGTGCTCTGCTTCATGTAGACGATCAGGCGGGGCATAGGCACGAACCGGTTTCCCTTTGTAGTCAGCTTCGAGATATTCGAAGTCCGAAACCATGAAGAAAACCAGATACGTCGACATTTTTACAGACTCTTGGAACACTGTCTTCGTCAAACTGTTCTCCATTGGCGTCGATTCCTCAACCGGCATGTTGGACACGGCCGAGTGGTTGGAAGAGTGAACGATGGCCAGTTTGAAGCGAGCCTTCATGGCTGGCTCGTCGAAGCAAGGGAAAACCTTCCGCGCGTAAGTCGCCTCGAACCGAGTAGCCAGCAAGTACCTAGTTTCCCCAGTGTCACGGTGCTGATACTGGTATTTTTTGATGCCGTAGCCGTCGGGAGAGAACTTTCCTTGGAATTCCATTTCGAGCACGTAAGTTCCTTTGGGAATGGGGAATTTCAGTCGAATCACGTGAAACTCGTTTCGTTTATAGGACAACTCCTCTTCAATTGCGACATCTTCTCCACTGGTCTTGTTTCTCAGTCTAGTATGTCGCACCCTCAGTCCAGCCTCGTGTACTATGAGATAATCCGTGTCATTTTGTACCTTAATCTCCACCTCTTCATCTCCTTCAAAAGTATGCCCAAGTATATCCGGGCGAAGCGTAACGTTGTATCGTATTGGGATGATGTGTCTAGGGAGCCTGGAATCCTTCCAGGGCATGTATATGTTTTTCCGGAACCAGCCTCGGACTTCAGAGTAGTGGTTGCGGATCCAGTGAATGTTGGCACGAAGGTTGAGCAGTGCTTGTGAACGACTCTTGGAGCCCGATTTCTGAGCTGGATATTTTCGGTAAAAGTCCCTAATCTTGTCCATATCTTTTTCTGTACTGTATCCCTTGAAAACTTTTGTAACAAATGCATCGCTTTCTGGCAAACCGTATGTCTTTACGAGTTGAGGCCATGTGTTGTATATAAGATGAGTGACGAGAGAAAAACCTTTAGGGTTCAGAGCAATTCTCTCCAACATATCCAGGTAGTGCTGCTTTCGAACCAAAGTCTCGTTTTTGGCGTACTTGATCAATCTCTCGAGAAGTGTGTTGTTCCTGAAAGTGGTCAGGGCATTTCGCAGAATTTGCTTTTCGTAGGGATTATTTTCAGTCAGATGGCGCTGCCACATAATATTCCAGGTTTCTTCTCCGCTGTACACACGAGCCCCATACTCGTACACCATAGGTTTAATGTCCTCACTTAGGTTCCCGCCGCTTATCCACTGCTTAAAAAGATAGGCAGCCGTTTCCAAACAGTCCTGGTTCCCGTTTTCACAAGCTGCCTTAATAACATACTTGCGCAGCTCTCTTTCAGAGTAATCTCCGCTATCTCTCCAACCGTATTTCTTCAGGAGGTCTTTACTCAAATTTCTAATGAATTCCTTGATCATTTCTCTGACCTCTCGGTCCGATTTGAAGAACCACTTAATTCGAATTAGCTCACCGAGAACCGTCCTCCAAGTGCCATGATGTTCCTCTTTCTTCAGGTAACCAGTCAGGTTCAATGGGACATCGTAGTCTAAGTATCCAGCGGATGCCAGTGAGAAAGCGTCAAATAAAAGGTTGACGCGGTCGCTTGGACTCAGGATGGAGTGGTTTGTCTCTAGAAGGTTGATAAACACTTTCCAGTCATTTTGGTCATAGTTGACCGTATAGAAACCGGAAAAGTCGATGTTGAATTTCATCCATGAATGCTTTTGCATGGGAATGTTGATTTTGGCAGAAGAATTTAGAAGAGCATAGGATACTTCTTCACTTTCGGATGTTCTATAGGTCAGTGGGACTTGCCAAATGTAGTTGTAGGGCGATCGTTGGGTGTCCAGAACCTTGGAAATAGGATCTTTCAGAAACCTGTGCTGCTGAATGAGAACTTGGTCCCCAGACCTTTCTACGGTTATATACGGATAGTTCATTTGATGAGTCCACGTGTCCATCAACAAACTTACATTCAGTCCCTAAAATAAAACCGAGAGCAGAATGTTAATATGAAATATAAAACCTTTAAAAGGGTCAAGGGGACAATGACTGTTATATGTGTGATTGGAGTTTTCTTTATAACTTAGTCTAATGGATATTGTATTAGATAAGAAGTTTGAGTATACTTGAAATTAAGAAAATACTAACGCGTTCATAGAATATTATATATAATTTTAAGCGTTTATATGAACCGACGAGAGTTAAAAATAATAAAAAAAGCAATTAATGACTTGTTTAAGGTGGTCCTATTACAGTCCAAGCATTTCGATCGCTGGTCTATTGTACTAAAAAAACCAATACTATAAGCAAACAAATAAATCTAAAATAAAATATTTCTGTAATTTAATAATTTTTAATCAAAAGAGTTTCTTAGAAAATTATGCATCAGACTAATAAAAAAAAGGGTAAGTTTAATTGAAAATATATTACTTCTTTTGATGTACTTGTAAATGCATCCCACAAATCTTCAGTTCTTGCATTTTTGAATGAAAATCTTTTCAAATAGCTCTAAAATAATATAAAGAAAAAAGTCAATACATTCAACTGATATATTAAATGCCTTAATAAACTTATTAAAAAAGTTTTTATTTTAATAATAATTAATTTGTGAACATTAAGAAAATTATCAATGAATGTTATTTATATTGAATTTTTGAATTTAGAAAAAATCAGAAAGATAAATAAAAAAATTAATAAAACACTTTTTATTCTTTAGGCTAGACACAAAACTGATATAGCAAGGGAAAATTTCAGGATATAGCAACTTCATATACAATTTAAAGTGCTTTTACATATACTATCTTATACTTTTTTTAAAGATTTTTTTAGAGGCCGGGTGGCTTAGTGGTAGCGCTTTGCATTGCCACGCCACAGGTCCGGGGATTGAATACCGGATTGGGCGAGGTTGACTCAGCCTTTCATCTCTTAAGTGGGTCGATAAAATGAGTACCAAGCATGCTTGGGAACTAAACACTGGAGGTTCCGCGTGAGGCTGACCCCCTTACCGGGACATATGCCTAGCACCCCAGGGTCCTTGGTCACGTAGGCTGGAATGGGCACGGCAGGCCTTGGCCCACTAACGGGCTGTTGGGCCGAGGAGTGATATCATTCTTTTTGCTGCAATTTATTATACCACAAAATCTATCCATCAATTAAGTTCAAAAAATACAACAACGACGTTTGTTTTAAATCCGAATATGACCCAGTATGCACGCCGCTTTCTTGAAGGAATAAAAGAAGGCATGTTATGTGGCTAAATGGGTTTTTTTATTGGTTTTTGTAGTTATATATCTATATAATTTTAACTTGTAGAAAATCCCAACTTACCGATACACCTGGGCTGAAATCTTGTTGAATGTAACCTTCGAGCATTCTCAACATTGAAGATCCCTACAAGATTTTTAAAAATAAATAATGAGATAATGTGTTGTAGGAGTAAAATTGTTAATTTCTAACGAACCATCAAAGCGTTTTATTTAGCTTGCGCGTGCTACGTTAATACTTTAATGTGAACTACAACTTTAACAAAAACTGGTGAAGATATAACATCAGAAACCTTGCAGGTCACTTTTGCTTTAAAATAGCTTTTCGCTAGCTTTAAATAGAATAGCTACCAATCTAAAAATAGTGTTTTGTTTTTAAATTTATTTGTTAAAATGCTTATAAATCAAATAAATAAGCATTGTAGTTGATTTGTGTTGATGTAGTTAAATTATTGTAAGCAACATAAAAATCTTACTTTAAGATACTGTATGTCGTCGTATATTTGAGAAGTGACTTTCACAACTGGCTGAACAATGGCATGGGAGTGGACGCTCTGGTCGCTTTGCATGGCTGTTATAAGCTGCTTCACACCGTTGTCGTTATCCTGTGTGCAAATGAAAAAATGCCTTGAAAATTTAAATAAATTAATGCTTATTATATTGAATGGGCCGGATTTAAAGATTTGCCGTCTGTAGGCTATACGATCGATTTTTCGTCAGAAAAATTTTTCTTGACTTTTTTTTCTTTTTACATATTAGAATCATCTATGTACCTTTATTCTAAATCGAAAGCGAAATAATAAGCGAAATAATTTTTCAAACCGTTCTACTATTTTTCTTACAACTTCCAAATTCGGGGGAGAGGGTGCAATTGCCCTCGCAACTACCATGTTTACAACTGAATATTAGTACTATATGTACGTTTAGGATTTACGCGTTAATTTAAATTATTAAATTTTTTTATTAAAAATTATTAGTATCATAATAATTTTTTTATGCCGAATGCCTCTTTAATTTTCGTAAAATTTGCCGCCCCAAAACTTTGCCGCTTTAGGCTACAGCCTACTTAGCCTATTTAGAAATCCGACCCTGGTCAAAGACAAATTTAGGGCATAAGTTGATCCAGTGGCCCTTCTAATCGAATATAAAGGTTTTTAACACACATTAAAAAATATGAGATAGATAGGGATATTAGTTTAAAGAAATCTTGGGGTGTAGAACATCCCGTGTGCGTTCTGCGGGGTTAATAATTCCTAAAACAGCACACATTAAAGCGCTTTGATTGACGGAAAGACGTCAAAATGAGCTGTGGTAATCATTTCGGTTTCGGTCAAAATTGTCCATGTTTATCATTGAGCCCTATTTTTATTTACCCTAAAAAGTACACAATGTCATATGATCTATTTCTTATATTATTCTAACATATTTCGACATCGTGTTTACACCGAAAAGTGATCGTGCGATATATTTTACGAATTGTTGCACTTCTGTTTTATAACTTATAAGCCGACTTTTTTACAGTTTTCATTTTCAGAAAAAAAGTTATTTTTATGTTTTAATTTCTAGCGTGAAAACTAGTTATTAAAGTTTTACATATTCGATGAGAATATTATTGATACATAATTCTGCATCAAATGTCACCACAGAAATATCTTACTAGCTTAAATCGAAAACATCCACACTTTTTCAAAATTCTTAATTGAAAACTAATGGTCGTTGGAGGTTAGAAAAAAATCAAATAAAGTAAATTCTTCCTATTTCTCTTATTATTGGTCTTGCAGAAACTTTATAACTACGGATATATGGTGAAAAACTCTAATCAATAGCAGCTATGTTAACGAAAATCATACTTTGTCAATTAGGGGTTCGACAATCTTCAATCCTTTCTGAGCGATGTACGTTGCAAAGCCTTCATTCAGCCAGACATCGCTCCACCATTTCATTGTTACTAAATTACCAAACCACTGAAAAGGAAAGACATTTAGATTCACAAACTAACAAGTATGTACAATATCACACAGAGGTCCTGTATGAGTCGGGTGGAAATCCACCCGACTCATACAGGATAGCCGCGATATAGGCAAATATTTATCTTAGTCCATACTCCATTGGTGTAGGACAACAAAGTGATCATAGTTTTACAAGCAATTTCGTTGAATTTCACATTTGTCTATAATTCTCACGTTGGTCGTAGCCGTCAAAGAGCCTTTCTAAGTGAAAAATTTGAAGAGGAGTACAATATTAGATGTCGAAATGAGGAATCCGAGGCCAGAAATATTAAAATAAAAAAATCACTATATTTTTCTTCTCTAGCCAAAGGCAAATTACAAAATTTATAATAAGGCTAAATTTTATAGCAAAAACTCATTAAAACACTTTAAAAGAAGACCTACAGCACTTACAATTTAAAATACAGATTCCATGCAAAATTATCCTGTCTGTAGTGTAACTCACGTTTGTAAAAAGTGATTATCACAACAACTTTTAACATTAAAAGAAAAAAAAATTGTGGAATAGTTGATCTATACTTATTATAACTAAATAATGTAATGTATTTCATTTAATTTGGTTTAGTTTTTAAATTTAAAAAGCTTTTAATCCCCTCTTAAATCGTGACTTACACTACAGTTACATGGAATTAGCCAGTATAAATCCTTAAAACACTTTGCAAGGAAGATAGATCAGTCTCATTTTGTATTACATTATACCTGTAATAAGCTATTCGGACTTTAAGAGTAACACAAATTTTTAAGTTCGTTTATTTTGTATAATGTAACAAATATTCAATAGTTTTCAGTCACTCATTAAACTCACCATGTGTGCCACTTCGTGCGCAATGACACGACTGATCGCGAGTCGTGTGGCGATCGATGACGAATTTTCGGCGATCAGTCTCTCCTCCGAGAAAGTGATCGCTCCCCAGTTTTCCATCGCAGAAAAGAACATGTCAGGTACCGCGATCAGGTCTGAAAACGGAAGCGCATGTAAATAAATATATCACGTTAAATGAGTATAGTCCGCCTGTCACTTCTTGGCATCTCAAATATTTTAATTGTGGAAGAGTCCATTTTAAAAAAGGGTAAGGAAGATTCTGGTTTCGGCAAGTGTTACTATATTTGGCGATTCATTGCTTTTATGGGCGCATATTTCTTTAAGGTGTACTACAGATGATGCAAATCTCTATTGACGTCAAGTAAAGATAGAAAAGAAATGCATTTGCAATTGAAGACGACTATCAGCAATTAATTATAATCCTCTTTTCACTCATAACTCATGTGTAGTTTTTGTGTGACACATTATTTCCAGCCGAACTAACCCAATAATCCTCTGTGTTTACTAAACGCCATGGGATTGGCAGCCCTGCCTCCTTTAGGTTCTCTACTTGTTTTCAAAAAGGAATCTTCCACAATCAAAATATTTTAGATGCTAAGAAGTAATAGCCGGGCTATAACAGTATCTTAAAATAAGATGACTATCCAATAAATAAATGAAAAAAATAAATAAAAAACGTAAGCAGTCAACAGTTGACCAATCATCATCAACATACACATAAAAAGTCTGCGTACAAGCCAATAAAAAACTTTCTATCTTGAAAAATTTGTACAAAATGTTGATCGATGCAGTTTTAAATCATGAATTTTTGTTAAGCACACCTATATGCATATTTTAGATGCAGTTTTTGAAGTCTCGCATATTTTCGATATTTGATTAGCAAATGAAAACCAAGGTTAGACAGCGGCACGTGTCAGAAAAAGTCTGCATCCACCTTCAAAAGGAATTGATAATTAACACGTTGTTCATTAAATTCGCAGTTTTGGTGTCTTTGTAAGACCTTCAGGATCTTTAAAGTATATTTTCTAAAAAAACTGAAATTTAACTGTAATAATTGTGTGATGAATTCCACGAATAAAGAAATATCTCCGAGCGAGAGAAACCTTATCCTAAAATTGCGTAGCGAGGGTAAATCATTTCGTGAAATAGGTCGAATAGTTGGCAGAACTCATTCTTCAGTTCAAAAAGTGGTGAAAAACTACGAAAGAAGTGGATCCCTTATATCAAAGCCCCGTTCTAGACGCCCCTCAAAGCTGACCCGCCGAGAAAAACGGAGTGTGTTGAGGTACGTGAAGATTAATCCTCGTGTTACATCCAAACAAATTAAAGCTTACATAGAAAGTATTTTTGGCAAAGTTTTGCAACGAGACACTGTATGTAAAATACTAAAAAAAGCTGAATGGCACTGTCGAGTCGCTCGTAAGAAACCATACGTATCTCATATTAATAAGAAAAAGCGTATAGCATTTGCTAATCAGCATGTAAATAAACCTCTAGAGTTTTGGAAAAAGGTTATTTTTTCTGATGAAAGTCAATTTTGCATCTTTGGTATAAAAGGCAAGAAGCTGGTGTGGCGAAAGAAGGGTACAGCATTTGACCTACGGAATATAATACCAACAGTGAAACATAGTGGTGGAGGAGTAATGGTTTGGGGCTGCATGGCTGCCAATGGCGTTGGTAATCTTGTGTTTATTGACGGTATAATGGACCATAAGATATATATGTACCCAAATAAAAAAAATTGGATGCAAAATGACCTATTTTTCCTATATAATTTTACTTGAAATGTTTTAGAATCAGTCTGTACGCAGACTTTTTATGATGGGTGTAGGTGGATCAACGTAAGCTATAGGCATGCATTAAGGAACAGGACCAGGGACGGAACATGACAACATTCGGCCAAAAAATGTCACTTTTCCCTCCAAGACATTATTGCAAGCATTTTCACTAACATCTTCAGTGATCGGTTTGACATTTCACATGGGCACACATAACCAATCTCTGACGAGTAAAAATGCTTTCGGTAACTTCTTGGTGGAAGAGTTGCGATGTTTAATGAAAGTTCACATGTTCTGTTCCCCCGTATATGGGTAGCTGTACTGGCAAATAGGAGGAGTCGAAAAAGGGTTTTTACGTGTTTTAATATAGTTTAAGGTATCATTATTTATGACACGGATAACTTTCAATTATCGAGACATGTTCTTATTCTTTTGAGTATAGCCTGCATGGAAACACGTTGCACAAATTCTAAAGAGATTATACTTTAAAGAGACGGACCGTCCCCCTACACCACTAGTGGTTTTCAAGCACGTGATTTTCTTAGCAAATTTGAACATTTTCTATCATTTATATCAATTAGGCACATAATTTTTAAAGTTTTTTTGAAAAGATGATTAGAGCAGTTCTATTAATTATTTATTTATAAAAACATTTTATTACATTGCATTAACTGTTAAACGACCCTTTTGTACAGGGTGGCGGCGCAAATAAAAGTGTCCCGGCTTAAATGTAGGGATAAGACAGGAAATGCTGCCAAGTCAAAAATCAATGCAAAAAAAATAGTTTTGCCAAGTGAAGCCATTTTCGCTTTCATAGTAAGCCCACAAACAGACGCTTGACGAATTATTTGCTGGTAACTATGGTATCTCACCTGAGCACTGATCTGATCAATGCAAGATTTGAACTAGCCAATAGTCCATGTGCAGCTCTCGTCTAGTAGCAACCAGACCAACCAATGAAGAAACAGTTTTGCCAAGTGAAACCATTGAACGCTTGAAGAATTTATGAATTCGACTTGGAGGCTTCCAGCAGGCTTCAATAGTTTTTCTCGCCAAGCATTTCTCTGCATTCGTAACTCCATGCCGGGGCCACTCTTATTTGCACCACAATGTACAATATACCAACTTACCGAGTTTCTTTAATGGAAATGGAATGCCAAAGTAGGATTCATAAAAAGTAAGAACTCGACTTGCAATGTCCAGGGCATAGTACGTTTTCTCAACAAGGTGGGGAGCTGAATAAACTCGAAGCTGGAATCATAGAAAAAAATTTATAAAATGAATAAATTTGAAGTTAATTGAAAAAAAGAAACAAATCTCTTATATATAAAATAAATTTTTATCAACGGTTGTATGAATAAAATAAACAGGAACGCAACCAGAAATATTTTTACATTTGTAAGAGTTCATTGGAAATAGTAATGTTATGTGGACTTGAATGGACAAGAAATAAAAATGCTATGTAGGTATATATGGACATGAAAATAAAAATTTGTTTATTTATACGTAAGTCCGTGTTCTGTATTTCCTTCGCTGTTAGATCGATTTAGCATAAAATATGAAAAAGCCAAAAAAATCGCATGCATTTTTTGCTTTTCTCATACGTGTCCAAGTTAAAACTCGTTTTGAATTGCTTGGAGTCAAGATTCCTAACATGTTCTAGAGTGCGCTTACTTTTTTTACTTTTGGGTAAACGCGAGCACCTTCGCCTTTGAAATTGCATGTCTTCTCCTGGTATAGGTCATTTACCAGCAGTATTCATTTTACCATGTGTCTAGTATTCAAAAGGTGCGAAAGTATTTAAAAATAGTTTTATTGACTGTCATTGGGGACTGGTGAACAAATAGTAAGTCTTCGGACCAACACTGCTTGGCCTGTAGCCTTTTGTTGGTCGTCAATTTTTATGCTTGCAATTTGTCTATGACATTTCATAGAAACCTTTAATTGCTCCATAAATACGCTTTCTAAAACATATTTGATAGTTTGAGAAGAACACGATATAGAACACAGTTTGATAAAAGTTAGCCATAATTGGACAAATGGATAAGTTGAATGTATGAACAAAAGTTTAAAAAATGATCAAGCACATAAGCTGGAAATACATGTTAGCATCCTGAACCTGAACTTTAAAGGATGCTTTATGCAGTTAATAAGTATTCTAGAGGTTGTGTCAATGATTATGTCAATACGACGTTTTCAAAGAGTTCACACTTTCTTATACTATGTTTTACCTCACTAGCTACAAAATATATAATAATTAGTTTCTATATTAACCTATTCTTACCTTCACTCCGTTTTCTGTTATATTTTCTTTGAAATTGAAGTCGCTGACGAAAACGCAAAGGAGGTAAGTCACCATAGGCAAAGTCTTCTCAAATTTCGTCAACAATAAGTCGTTCTGCAGCTTGCTAACAGACTGAAAACAAAGTAAGCTGTACTTTTTATAAGTTATATTGTAAAGCTATATCGTGTAGCTCTAGCGTAAACTACATTGAAACAACAAATATTTCTATCGATGAAAATAACATGAAAAGAAAATGGCTTATATCATAACATAAGTATTACTTGAATAACCAAATTCTAAATTAAAATAAATAGACTTGAGACAGTTCCTGTGTTTCTTAGAACAGCAGGTTTCATTTGAAAGAAAATTCGCAAAAAGAGCGTATAGTTATAGTTAAGATATAATTTTACACATTAAGTTATTTAAATTTGCTTTAATTTTTTTGACATCAATTCGAACAATACTACCTAGACTAGATGGCCGAAGAACTAAGCGTGGCTCTAAATTACGACGCCGGTCGAAAGTAGCCCTCGTGTAGCTCTAGTGCGACGGTAATTAAAACTAAACTCAACTGAACCGAAGAACTAAGCTGTCTGACGTCACATTCGTATACCTATTTGAGATGTTGACAAATGATGGCTTGATTATGTTTATCTTAAAAATACACAAAAATCACAAATCGGTCCACTAATTTGACGTCACACAGCTTAGTTATTTGGCCTTCAAATCTAGGTGGTAAAGATTTGAGTCACTAGATCTTAGAGTTTTGGTAACGTAAACAGAATCGCGAAAACCTTGGAATTATAGCAACTTGCTTTCCTTAATCAGAGGTTAATTTTGTGAAATCACGGGTTTTCGCAATTTGCATAAAGAGCTTTAAACTGCCTAAAGTGTTGAAAATAGCATCACCAACTCGAAAAGACTGCGTCTTGTCACGACCTTTAAGGGTATATCATATGAAACTCATTCATTCATTTAACCCAACCCTCAACTCAAACTTCAATTTTATCCCAATTTCGACTTCGTGAAGTTTGACATAGAGTAGCCAGTGTTGAATGAATGGTTGCTCGCATATTTTATTTTCAGACAGTCATAAATAGAACTTCATCCTCATGTTTGGTGTCATTTTATATTTGATTATCAAAGTTGGGTGAATCTACGTATGCTTTAAAATGGACGCAGTATATCTTCGCTGTGACGAAAGCAGTAATCTGTTCATTTGTTTGGTTCAAATACTAGGTTGGATCAAACAGGTCGTGTGGGGTTGAAGACGTTGAGGATAATTTCTTCAACCTCAACTTCCATAGCAGACGGCAGATTACATCCAAATTTTGAGTTTTGCGTTGAAGATAAGGTTGAGTTGAGAGTTGGGTTGTAGAATATTCGTGCGAAATGACCTTTATTGTGTATGTATCAGTATAAGTTTATTTAGAGTGACTTAAGACTTACCTCGACAGCAGAGTTAGAGAGGGCAAAGTGCGTGGAATTGTGAATGACGCTCACGTTGAAAGTGGACTTAAAGGAAGGTTCGTCGAAACACGGGAAAGCCCTTCTGGCGTCTACTGCTGCGAACTGGGTGACAGCCAGGTATCTGAAGAACGAAAGAATTTTTTTGAATTTCATTTTTAACTGCATTTAAATCAAAATGCTTTAATTTTAGACAAAATAATGTCTGAAACGGAGGGCACTAGATTCAGACTCGGAATCGAGTCGAAAAGTTTAAGACACTTGTGATGTCCGTAAAGAGTAGTTACACACGTTAATCACTTCTGAAAATGTGTTTTTGTACCAGGCTTTTCTGATGTCTTAAATAAAAATATTTAAATTCCAACAACTTTGCTGTAGTTGTGTTTCACAAAACCCAAACAATGTGAACGTCTCGAGTATAGCTAAGACCCGTTTTAAACATAAAGGTCCATGAAATGTTTACCGTACTTACTACGCCTCATGATTCAAAGTAGATATTTTAAGTCAATTGGAGCCCAACCGGACAAGATTTCTTATACTTAAGGCTTTATCAATGGCATTAGTCGGGATTTTAACGTTATTAGAGTGAAGAGTCAAGTTACAAATCTCACATGCTCAGTAAAACTAAGATATAGGGTCACGGCCATCTTCAATAGCAAGGCCAGAGAAGCTCTCCCAAACATGAGCTTAGACGGAAATTTTGACGTCACTGTTCCCAGTGCCGAAGATCGAGAAACTAGTTCGGACGCATTCGGAACCCTAAAATTGTGGTCAGCCGTGAACGAGTGGTTCCGAACAGGTTTCGAGACAGGTTGTCTTCATCTTCGGAACAACGTCAATTGGAACTATGACGTCAAAATTTCCGTTCAAGAGCTTGTTTGGGAAAGCTTCTTCGGCCTTAGTAGTTGAGTAGGCCGTGATAGGGTCCGTTCCGTACATTAGCGACTTTTGATAAAATTAAATTCAATCGAACGAAGTCGTCAATGTAAAGGCCAGACCCTGTATTTTAGTTGTACTTTCGAGGATGTGAGATTTGCAACTAGACCCTCCAAATTTAGTGAAAACGTTTCTGCAAACTAAAAAGGCAACTACTTAACTGAATATGGTTCATAAAATTATTTACGAATTTTAAAAAAAAATTCTTTATAAATCCCCCCCCCCCTTCTAAAAGCTCAAACAGATGTAACAATATCACTGTAGATTATGCGGCACCTTAAGTGTACGGCAAAAATTACTGGAACTGCTATTTGTGAAATAGGCCTAAGCTTATTGAAGACAACCATCCACAAATTATTCAATTGTATTAAACAAATGTCCATCCTCACCTCCTCTCGTTCGTACCAGGATCCACATATGAACTCTTGTACAGCCCTTTTAGTGACATTCCGAGTTCCCCCTCGAACCTAATGTATAGCCTGTACAGCCCCGGGGCCATCTTTTCCCGCGTCTTTATCACAAAGTAGTCATGTTCCTGGTGCAAGAAGTCTTCTTCGATTTCTATGTCTTGGCCAGCATCGCTGGTGAGCTTTACGCTGGGCAAACGCAAACCCACAGCGTGCAGCACTAGGCAGCCACTTGGCCTTGTTAGCTGTACCTCTATGGTCACGTTACCGCTGAAGAGGTCAGCTTCTAACATGGGATGTAGTTGTAGATCGTAGTGAAGAGGAATCTGAAAGCAAAATGAAATAGTATAAATAAATAAGGTTCAGTTCACGCTACTTGCTTCATTTGTTTTGTTATGATGAACACAGGGTTTAAGATATTTGTGTTTATAATTTGTGATTTCTTAACTTTAAATGTGTAAGGAATCTCTGCCGAAACAGCTTCTTAATAAGATTTAAACGGTTTTTTTAGTTACGAAATTTCTTTTTATTTGCTTCTAAAATTTACCTAAGTAATATTTGTGACTTTAAAAGGAAACTAAACTAACTCTTCCACGTTTATCTTTTTTTCTGTTTTTTACAATTAATAACCAAACATAGGAACAGCTTTAGGAGATGTGAGGAACTGTGCGTAATTAAAGATAGCACCCTTCATAAGTGGTAAAATACATATAATAAGGTTGTTTAACGATGAAACAACTTCGACGTCACGTGCAATTTTTAAAGCGTAAATTATGTGTGTGTAGACAAAATTTTATAAATTTGTTTCATTGTGCTTGGTATTGTTTGTACAGTTGAAATTAAAGTTACAGTTCATAAACAATTTTTAGAACCAATTTTGTAATGCAAAAAAATCCCAGTTTTCTGCTTTTTTAGTCAGCGCGAAGTTCATTTTGAAACAAGAGGTTTGGGTGTGTGAAAGCTTCTTGTCTCTATAGCAAACCGAATGTGAAATTTCAGCATTTTTTCGATTTTTTATGTTGTGTTGTATTTTTGAAGGGAAAGTTTGTCTAAAATCAAATTAGCAAACAAAATTACGAATTATTTTCACCAATTTAAAGTAAACAAAAACGTTAAAAAATTACACAGTCACAAACGATTTCCCAGGCCCCACTTCACTGGTTTCTTTATGTTTGTCTATCGCTCCGCGTGCCTATGGGAGCGTCCATAAGTTACGTGATACGATTTTGACAATTTTTTGACTCCTCCCTCCCCCCCATGGTGATATTTCGTGATATTTGGCTCAAACCCCTCCCTCCCCGTAATCTCACGTGACACTATACGAAATTCGTATTTTTATTTGAAAGTTTAGAGTTGGAGGTTTAATTCCCGGAAAACTTCGAAACACATACTAATTAACGTATCGTCTAAACAGCAGCTGCATAATCTGATAATGTTGGGAAACTTCTTCAAAATTACATACGATGATCATGTTGGCTGCTTTTCCTTTGTGAAATGTAAAAATACTTTGAACGCGTGTCCTTTGGCTGAATTGAAACTAATAAAGAAAAAACACAAACACGCCAGCTGTTACAATATAAAAGAATGGACCGTTTCCCCTTCCTAACACTTTAAGAATGGTTCGGAAAGCCACGATGGATATTATCATGTAAGATTTTGCACATTTTAGTCCAGAAATAAAGTTACTGGAATTTAACTGCATTTTTAAGTGGATATTTTGAAAGAAAAATATTACGTGACATTTGACAAGACTCTCCATCCCCCGCACGTGATGTTTGGTGATATTCGATTCGGCCCCCTCCCCCTAAACAAGTCACGTAATTTATGGACGCTCCTTCTGCTTAAGAAAGTTGTAAAATAGTAATTTCTGTATACTTGAAATTCTGTATATACATTAATAAAACAATTAAGAATTTAAAATCTCTTAATTCGCTGTAAACTCTTAACGGACAGATTAAAAGCACATAGGCTAGAAACAACATGTTCTACGTCATCAGCTGTTCACCGTTTTTCCGCGGGCTTTTGAGGTCGCAGATTTTAAGTCGCTGTAATGAAGTAAATATTACGCAGATTGCAGAACTATTTGGGAGTTTCTCAACATTTTCTGATTCGATTAAAAAAAATACTGAACTTCCTTTTGATCCTTTGAAGATAGATCGAAGTAGTCATAATAGGACAGCTTTTCTCAACTGGTGGATCGCGACCCTCTAGTCTAGATCTAGTGTGTAGCGAAATTCTTACAGGAGTCACTAACCGATTTTGTACAAATGTCCAAAGCGCGCATTACAGAAAACGTCTTGAAATTCGTAACTAAATAGGGGCGAAGAGGAGGGATATAGGAGACTGGACGGCAAAATCACAGAAGACAGTGTGATATCACAGTGATAATAATTAGTTTAAGTCTAGTAAATAGTATCTTCGTCAATCATTCACAAGTAACGCTACCATTTTTTCCATCGGACGTTTTTCTATTTGCGGGTTTTTCATTGGAGTTACACACGTTTTCTGTAGGTGGCGCTGGTGTCTAAGGAAACCTTTAATAGTAAATACAGGGTGGCGCAAATAAAAGTGGCCCGGCTAAGAGATAGGGATAAGACAGGAAATGCAGCCAAGTCAAAAACCAATGCAAAAACAGTCATGCCAAGTGAAGTGATTGATCGTTTCAATATTAAGCTGAAACAGACGCTCGGCGAATAATTTGTCGGTAACTATTCCATCTTCCCCAGTACACTGATCAGATCAGCGCACACTTACACATGTCGCACTAAGATCTGAATTCGCCAATTGTCCATGTGCAGCTCTAGTCTACTAACAACCAAATCAACCAATGAAAAAACAGTTTTACCACATGAAGCTATTGAACGCTTGAATAATTTGTGAATTCGACTTCCAGGCTTTCAGGCGGCTTCAATAGTTTTTCTCGACAAGCATTTCCTTGCATTCGTAGCTCCATGCCGGGGCCACTTTCATTTGCGCCACCCTTTACTGTATATACCTGGTAGGCGGGAAGACGATAGTGGTGCCAAGGTGCAGGTCCTTCGGTTTCCAGCCATGTCCTGACCCCTCTCGAATACGTTCCGATCCACTTGATGTTGTTGTTGACCACTTCTAAAGCTTGTTGTCTCCTCCGTTTTCCAGCTCCAGCATCGGGGTATTTGGTGAAGAAGGCTACCATCTAGAGAGCAAATATTAGTTTTGAAATGCCTGCAGATTTTCAGTGTAAAAAGCGATTTTATCAAGATGTTAACTAAAAAAAAATCAAACTACCCTGACTTTTTCAGGTCAGGTTTTTCCATGCCAAAAAAACTAAAATTTCCAGGTTCATTTGTGTCGCCTAAAGTTATTTGATGAAGTGAAACTTAAGAGTCAGAACTCTTAGTGCTCAAAGTGGATTCCAAAGAGATTTTAAGAATTTCCTAATTACATACGTAAAAAAAAAACATGAATATTGAACACATGAAAATCTCACAAATTTTCAATGTTTTTTTTCCCCCAAAATGAAAAATGTCGACATTTTCAGTCAAGAAAATTTCTAACTTTTTCGATTGGTACACTCTTAAAACAAACGAGCGGTTTTAACTCAGTCTGAGTTAATTTCCACTCCTTTCCGTGCCGAAAATGCACTTCTCCTATAGGAGTGAATTTCACTCTTTTTCGGAGTGGGTAAAAGAAATAAAAGAAAACAATCTGCGTCCTACACTCTTAAAACGAGCGGTTTTAACTCAGTCTGAGTTAATTTCCACTCCTTTCCGGTGCCGAAAATGCACTTCTCCTATAGGAGTGAATTTCACTCTTTTGTTTTAAGAGTGTAGGTAGCCTCTTTTAGTCCGTTCTGCTAGTAATAATCCAATGAAGCATTAATCAGAGATTCCATTAATCAGTGATTTCATAAAGAGATAGAGAAAGATTTTTTTATAATCATAAAGATTGAAAATGCAGCGAATTGTTTGTCCTCACCTCTTCCAACTCGCTCTCAGTTGTAAAATAACCACAGATCTTTTTCACAGCGTTTCCCAGATAGCGGTTGTTCAGCGTGAATCTGCCAGAAAAAAAATGCAGTGAAAAATTGTACTCTTATATTTTTGTGAAGATTTACAATCAAATTGATTTACAATCAAATTGTTAACTTTAGTAATTTTCTTACAATAAAACATATCAACTATCCACAGCAAGTAATAGCGATAAAGACCGATATATTTTCTGGGAAGCCTGACGAGCTTTGTATAAGTAGAAATTAGTATAGTAGTATATTTTCATCTAGAAATAATCCAAAATGTTTCATAAATCATAGTTTATATTCGTGGCTTTCGATCAGACAAACAATAACAAATATGATTGATATCTATTTGTGTAATTTTTAAAGTTAGATAATTGAATAACAAACTTAGCTTTAATGCAAAATGTAGTACGTCATGTCATCTTAACCGTAGTTCGTAGCAACGTTCGTAACAAACTTAGCTTTAATGCAAAATGTAGTACGTCATGTCATCTTAACCGTAGTTTGTCATGTCATCTTTGTAGTCTAGTGATCTTAACTCTGAGTTACAATATGAAGTTATTCTAAAAAGGATTTTTATTCTACAAAGGATTAAACCTATATTGACTTTGAAAAAAAATCCCCCCTTTTTAGAAATGTTGTACTTATTATGTAGCTACATAGAAATTATGTGACAATGCTGGAATTAAGCTGCTATGTGACTATGCATAAGTCATGGGGCCATTTATAAGTTGTACCTTTCTACTAGCAGAGGCCACTTTTCTCGGACAAAGTTCCACACTAGAGGCCTTCCAATTGGATTTCCGGAGATATAAGATAAGATAGTGAAGAAATCTTGACTTCTGACCCTTTCGCCGTCCATCGCATACTCCAGATACCTGCAGGAAAAGAACATCAAACAATTGCAGTTAAAGTAAATCAACTAAATACAACCCATAACACTATATTTTGATTTAACTTAAACGGCTGGTCTTACTTGACGAAGGTTTATAAGCGGGTCGCTGACCAAGCACACAAACCTGAATATATGTGTCTACCAACCAACGGCTGGTTTGTTCAACCGGAAGCAGGTTGTAACCACCAAATAGAGGTGGGCTTACGCAAACGATTCTCAAGGATCCTCAAAATATGGTCGGTTTGGGAAGGGGATTTTATATAATAAATTGGAACACAGAATTGAATATTTGAAGGAATTTTCAAATTCAGGTATTTTGCTTGCTGTGAAAAAATCATGTGCGTAACTTCCTTAGAAGAAATCCATTCAAATCCGGCGACTCTATTCCATCAAACATTGTTAAGGGATCCCATACTGCATTTTAAGGGTATATCGCACGAGCGTATATTCTCCAACCCTCCCCTCAACTCAACCTATCTATCAAGTTGGATTTTTAAATGCCTTCTGCTATGGAAGTTGAGGTTGACGAAAGTAGCTTCAAAGTCGTCAGCACCACACAACCTAATTAATCCAACGTAGTATTTGAACCAACCACATTCATGCATTATTGCTTCGCCATAGCCAAAAGTCTATACTTCGTCGTTTTAAATATGTCGCCTGTAATTCTGTTTCTTTTTAAGCGCTGATCTTCAGCATTCGTAGATTCCGCTAACTTTGACGAACACACATTAATTTGCGCCAAACATGAGGATGAAAGTTCTATTTGTGACTGCCCGATAATAGAATATGCGAGCAACCGTTCATTCAACGCTGGCAACCCTATGTCCAACTTTGTGAAGACGAAATTGAGGATAAAAATTAAAGAATGAATGGATGAATGCCCTTATTACCCACCTGAGTATGAGCTCTGGTTTCCTGACGTGGGCCAGCCCGTTCATGAGGGCTTTCTTCTGGGCTGGCGATTCCTCCGCTTGGTACCGGGACCACATGAAGTTCCAGTGCTCTTCGCGCCCGATTTCCGCCATGCCGAAGTTGTAAACCATGCTGCGTAGGGTGGACGGAACCCTGTAAGGTAAGACAAATACAATTACGAAAATTGTCGACCAACAACAGCGAGGTTAGTCCACACGATAGTTGTTAGTTTACACAACAGGCTTGTGTCCCACTTGTGCTGTTTAAATTTTTTTTTCTGAGTGTAAGCATACTTTAGTTTATATATTTTTAAAAAACTGGAAAATAATGTCTTGTTTTCAGGAGTGATAATAGTGGTAATCAATAATAGTGGACTCAAAGGCCGCCCTCCAAGCAATTCTAAAAGGACATTCTTCTATCGCCCAAGAAATCATCTCAGGTCTTCAAGATCTTCAGACTATAAACAAGACCTGCATCCTCCAGTGGATTCCTGCACACGTCGACATAGAAGATAATGAAACTGCGGATAGATTGGCCAAGGAGGGCAGAGACCTCAACACTAGCTGCAGTGATGTTTCTCTTCAGGATGCGAATGCAGTGGCCAGATATAAGCTTAGAGAAAAATCCATTCAGACCAAACATCTTCTCTCTGAAATAACTGCGAACAGATCTACTCTTAAAACCATAACTAGGCTGAGAACCGGACACCACAGGGGTATGAAGATAGATGGAGATGACAAGAAGATCTATAGAAGCTGTGAACATTGTCCTGATACACAGCTTACGCCTACTCACATCTATGAGTGTCCTGCTATGAGCGCCAGCCTGAGAAAGATTGGAGTACTGCCGACTATGCTAGATCCGTATGGAGACAACATCAAGCAAGTCGTAGAAGAAATTATCAAAATTCACGGACACATATAGAGTTCGACTCTCATGGACACGACAAAAAAAAAAATAGTGGTAATAAAAACCATACGGTGGCAAGAAGGCTACTATGGATGATTTCGAGGAGTAAACGATTGCAACGAGGACTTACTCTTGCCCTTGCGTCCAGTTCTGAAAGAGTTCAGAGGCATACGAGAGACATCCCTCGTTGCCGCTGTGACATGCCAGGCCGATGATGGTGGTCCTTAGCAAGCTGGAAAAGGAAGAACAGTTAAGTCACGGCCTACTCAACTACTAAGGCCGAAGAAGCTCTCCCAAACACGCTTGGGGACGGAAATTTTGACGTCATAGTTCTGAGTGACGTTTTCCGAAGATAAAGACTACCTGTCTCGAAACCTGTTCGGAACCACTCGTTCACGGCTGACCACATTTTTAGGGTTCCGAATTTGTCCGAACTAGTTTCTCGATCTTCGGCACTCGAAACAGTGACGTCAAAATTTCCGTCTACGTTCATGTTTGGGAAAGCTTCTCTGGCCTTGTTATTGAAGTTGGCCGTGGTTAAGTGCGAATAAGCCAGATCGACCGTGGGTCTCCTAACCAAAGTGCCTCTGTACGTGTTTATTCAATGGGGAAAACTATTTTCTAAGCCACATTTCTCTAGCTGTGTTGAATATTTTTACAAACGGTTTTTTATATCATAAATGTAGCTGACTTACAGGATTCCATATAAACCCACTTTTCGAAATTGGTTCGAATAATTTGTGTACAATTATTTATAGAAAAATTAAAAAAAATATTCGAACCAATTTCAAAAAGTGGTATTATACATCCCTGTAAGTTAGCTGCATTTATCATGTAAAAAACCATTTGTAGAAATGTGGCTTAGAAAATGTTTCCCCTTTGGATTAACACAGAGGCACTGGGGTTTGGAGATATGGAGATCCAAGGTCGATCAGGCTCCATTCGTCCTTAAGAATTTTTTTTTGTCACATGGGACAATATTAGGAAAAGTACCAATTTACAGATGTGATGTGGCGTTACATCTCTAACGACGAAATTAAGTTATGATAACAATTTCAAAATATTGCAAAAAAATATGATATAACGTCTTAAGGGGGAATGGGCGCGCTGGACCGCGGGTCTCCAAACTCAAGTGCCTCAGTGTTAATCCAATGGCGAAAAAACTATTTTCTCTGCCACATTTCTCCGGCTGTATTCATTGTTTTCACAAACGGTTTTTTTTAAATAATAAATGTAGCTGACTTACAAGTCTCTATCTTCCCACTTTTTGAAATTGCTTCCAATATTTTGTGTAAAATTATTTATTGAAAATTAAAAAAAAATATTCGAACCCATTTCAAAAAGTGGGAAGCTCGGGAACTGTAAGTCAGCTACATTTATCACATAAAAAATCCGCTTGTAAAAATATTCAATACAGCCGGAGAAATGTGGCAGAGAAAATATTTTTTTTGCCATAGGATTAACTCTGATGCACTTTGCTTTGGAGACCCCCGGTCCAACGCGCCCATTCCCCCTTAAGAACACGTTTACGTAAAATCAGAAATGGATTCTTATTTCGGGAGCAAATCGAATTTTCTAAACGTTATCGAGGCTGGGGAGCCCAGTCGGTTAGGCGCTCGCCTAGCATGCGAAAGGTCCCAGGTTCGGGTCCGGGCATCGCCAAAATAACTGCCGACCTATAAACGGCCCGTGCAGCCAAAAAAGTCCGACGAATAATACCCCGTGTAGAGGGAGTGCACGTTAAATATGCTCCAAAGTCCCAACGCTGCGTACGATGTCGCCCTTAACGGTTGCGTTGGGTGCCTACTCAGGTGTCGGCTCGTCACCTGACTGTGGTTCTAAAATACGACGCCCGTCGCCAATAGCCCTCGTGTAGCTCTAGTGCGACGATAATTCAAACTAAACTAAACTAAACGTTATCGATCTGACTAATTTATAAGAAAACTGTTTCTATTATTTATATCTCATATTGTCAATCTAGATAAGTATTAGTGACATGTCAGGCCAAGGTGGTCCTCAACCGCCTGGAAAAGGAAGGACACATTGTCAAAAATTTCATGCTAGGTTTTCCCCCAAGAAATGGTTCCTAGTAGCTGATTATGCAAGTTATATCCTTTCTAAAACTTAAGCTGCAGTAAACCTTTAAATAAGCAGCAGATTTCCTTCGAAATTTAATATGACGATTTCGTCAGCAATATATGTTTACAAAAACTGCAAACTATCAGCATGAAGCCTTCATTGATCATCTCGTCTGCAAAAAATCTTCATTCGTCAGCAAAAAAATCAGCATCTTTGTGATTGTTTAAAAGTTTTTTTGCTGACATTTTTTGCTGGCTGCAAAAGCTGTGTGGTGAAATATTTCCCCATATTTTCGGAATTCGGTTGAATCATTTTTCAGGTTTTTGTTTCCGAAATCACTAAAAATGTGGTTTCACTAAAAAATGGTTTCTAGCATCTGCAAATGGATTTTGGAAACCAAAGCCTGAAACACGATTCAACCTACTATTTCTAAAAAAGTGAGTTTAATTTTTTTTTGTATTTCAGGATTTGAATCTTGTATAATGTTGTTGTAACAAAACCCTACACTTGTAGGGTGAACGGGATGACTTCCACGGAATGAGCCCCATTAGTAGAAAGTCCGAATTTTCTCAATAAACGTCTAATAATTTTGAACTGCGGTCATGGTTGGCACCAACGAAACTTAGACTGACGACATACGCTAATGCCTTCTGAAGTTTGAACTGTACAAATTTAATGAACACGTATATGGTCGACGCAACTTGAAGGTCACCGAAATCTTCGGGGCGTCACACGACCGTCGGGTGGGAAAGAGTGGAAACGAAGTGAGAAGCCGAAAGAGTGGGAACGAAGCTTATGCGGAACCCAATGAGTATAGTTGCACGAATAGGCTTCGTACACTCTTAAAACAAACGAGCGGTTTTAACTCAGTCTGAGTTAATTTCCACTCCTTTCCGTGCCGAAAATGCACTTCCCCTATAGGAGTGGATTTCACTCTTTTAGCGGAGTGGGTAAAAGAAATAAAAGAAAACAATCTACGTCCTACACTCTTAAAACGAGCGGTTTTAACTCAGTCTGAGTTAATTTCCACTCCTTTCCGGTGCCGAAAATGCACTTCCCCTATAGGAGTGGATTTCACTTTTTTGTTTTAAGAGTGTACGTTTTCTTTCGAAAAGAATCCGAACCGGACGCATTGCGAGACGTCACGAAGACCTTCTGTGACCTTAAAGTTGAGTAGGCCCAGGAACGCTTGTTCGAGTGTATTCAGTAACCACCAGTGCTCAATCGCGAGATTTTTTAAATATCATCACAATTACGTTCATAGGATGGCTGGGGCTCTAACCCAAGTCTATCAATAAAAGTCCTAGTCCTAAGGTGGACGCCTGAACCACTTGGCCACGGAGGCCCTAAAAATGTAATTGTTTGGCTATATTTGAATTTTTGAGGATATTTTTACGAATACAGTTTTTGGTAGGGTCAGCTTCGGTTTTTATCAACTCATAAGTAAGTCCTTATTAATTAAGTAATATTGTTTTACTTCTTTGTGTGTACGATAACATCAAACAGTTAGGACAGGGGTTCCCAACCTTTTTGCACCTGCGTACCACTTGACTTTTTGAGAAATTTTGGCGTAACACCAGACTTAAATATCTTAATAAACGTACAATATTTACTCTTCTAAAAATGTTTAAATTCTTTTTGAATTAAATTTCCGATAAAACTTAATATTTGTTTTAACTAGATATTTGTTTATTTATAACCTGTTTGCAATAAAAGATAAAAAAAAATAAAAGAAAAAATATTTAATCATCTTACTTGTCTAAATGGTTGTCAGATGTTTTCCATCCTAAATTCTGGTACAAATCATTGGTTAGGTCCCTGATATAACTCTGAAGAAAGAAAAAAGATTTTGTCAGTGAATCATATCTAAGTAATTACATAATACACACTCAAATTAAAAATTGCACTGATGTCCAAGGAATTTAACGGACTTTGAGAAGCTGTAGCAACTCTTAAAAATTAAAAAAAAAAATCTAACCAAGAAAATGACCTTTTTGCCTATTCTTCTTAGAAAAAATGAGATTAATAATGGTAAAAAAAGATTCAATCTTGACTAAAATAGAGTCATTCAATGTTGAACTTTGAGAAGAGTAGAGACACATCTTAAATTTGGAGACTTGGTGAACCCTTACTTTTCCCGGGGCAGCTTGGTCCGAGGCAATGGTCGGAACCCTTTTTATTAAGGGGGAATAGGCGCGCTGGACCGCGGGTCTCCAAACTCAAGTGCCTCAGTGTTAATCCAATGGCGAAAAAACTATTTTCTCTGCCACATTTCTCTGGCTGTATTGAATATTTTTACAAACGGTTTTTTTTAAATAATAAATGTAGATAACTTACAGGTCCCTATCTTCCCACTTTTTAAAATTGCTTCGAATATGTTGTGTAAAATTATTTATTGAAAATTAAAAAAAAAAATATTCGAAACAATTTCAAAAAGTGGGAAGGTTGGGACCATTTATCACATAAAAAAATCCGCTTGTAAAAATATTCAATGCAGCCGGAGAAATGTGGCAGAGAAAATATTTTTTTCGCCATAGGATTAACACTGTGGCTTTTGGCACTTTGCTTTGTGGCACTTTGCTTTGGAGACCCCCGGTCCAGCGCGCCCATTCCGCCTTAAAACGGCCAAAACTTTAGTTTATGAGAAAAATTTTGGTGACATTTCCAGACAATTATTTTTTCGAGAGAGGGGGTGGGCGAGATAAGCGTTTAATACTGATTAAGTGAAAATTAAACTCTCAACACTTAAAAGTATTTATGATCAAAAATCATGGAGGCTCTAGGCCTTCCTCGTTTACCGCCCGTTCTCCAGGCTAAAAGTGACAGGTTATCCCGCCAAGCTTGTCACTACCCTGTCTAAGTTAGTAAAGACAATATTTAGTGACCCTATTCTCAAATAATGTTACTTTATTGCGCAAATTATTTTTAAAGAATCTTTATAATTTGTGTTTTTGAAAAGAGCGAAGGGCCACAAACAATCATCAAGACGCCACAGGTCCATAATTAATCACAATATTTTGTGACCCTATTCTCAAATAATTTTACTGCATTTCGCAAACTTTTAAAAAAGATTTTTAATAATTTGAGTTTTTGAAAAGCACGAATGGTTATTCTCAACTAATTTTACCTTGAGTAAAACGTTGACTTCCGTTGCTTCGAGAAGTTGGCAAAGGTAAACGAAAGAAGCGTACGCCGTGGCCCACGGAATCAGATGAGTTTCGTTCTTCAGGTATTGACTCATGGAGAAAAACACATCGAAGCCGATGTGACCACCTTCGGCTAAAAGGAATGAATCAAAGAGCAGGTTGGACCGATCTGAAGGAGTCAGGGCCTAGAATAGCATTAATAAGTTAGTATTTGCTAAATTAACGTGGAAGTAATTTGTATAGGATATAAGCGATAGAGTTCAGAAGAAGATGGAGATGATACCGTGCAAAAACCAGTGAAAAAACCGTATCGTTAAGTGAAGCCCTCGATCGCTTTGTAGTAAACCCAAACAAACGCTCTATAGTTAAACCCATAGTTTCCTTGCACAGAAGCCACGACCATGGACGGAGCTATAAAACGCGCGGAGCAATCAGAAGAAGAGGAAATTTCAACCGTTTTATTTTGTCTTCGTCTGATTACTCCGCGCGTTTTATAGCTCCGCCCATGGTCGTGGTTTCTGTGCAAGGAAACTGAGTTTAACTATGGGCGAAGTATTTGGCGATATTCCACTGTGGGGTTTGCATTAGCTTACTAAATCGACTTGCATTTTATAACAAAAACCTGAAATAAAATAATTTAAAAACAGTTAAAAGTTCTAAGAGAGTTTGAGGATATGGTGTAGCGTTGAAATTTGGGGTCGGTGTTTAATTCTATATATTAATAATAGATGGCAGCACAACCATAATAGCAATTTCGTCGAATATTATGTTTTAAATCAAAATTCATATACAATCATTATACAATAACTATTGTATATTAATAGGTTAAAAAAATTGAAGTTTTAATAAAAAGATAATAGGAAAACTTATTTCAGGTACAAATTTATTTAAGGGCGAATAAGAACGAATGACCGCGAGTCTCCAAGCCATTGCCTCTGTGTAAATCCATTGAATTTTTTTTTCTAATCCATATTGCTCCGGCTGTATTGATATTTTTTTACAAACGTTTTTTAATATGATACATTCTTACAGGTCTCTATGATTTTACTTTTTGAAAATGATTAGAATATTTAGTGTAAAATTATTTAATGAAAATTAAAAAAAAATATTCAACCCAATTTAAAAAAGTGGGGTTCTCGGGACCTGTAAAGTCAGCTACATCTGTTGTGTACTACTATAGTCCATTAGTCGTAAGGTGCTATCAAGCGTAAACAAAACTACGTGATATTTGACGCTAGCGGCTCTTTGACTTGAAAAGAAGTAGCCAACTTCATGGACGCTTTTTTATTATGATGTGTTCTTTTGTAGTTTTGGTTGGGTTAACGTTGCACCAGACTAGATCTGCTATGAAACCCCCTCTGAGTCGTTAACCATTTCAGTCCCAATGACAATATTTGGCATCATCATTTTAGAATTTTTTTTCTGATCGTCTATAGCCATTTATGATATCAAAAAGCACATCATTCGATTCTTCAAACTTTTTTCTATTAGATTTTTTTTTATTAATCCCAATAGATGTCAGACCTATTATTTTTTAAAATTATGATCAGAAAAATGATGATGCCAAATGGCATCACTGGGACTGAAAGAGTTAAAAGTCAATACAATTTTGTAATTAATAAAGATTTTAAGATATTCATTTTCAATTTCATTAGTTTGATTTTAAAAGAAATGTTTGAACCAATTTAAGAAAGTGGTATTATAAAGACCTGTAAATCAACTACATTAATCGAATAAAAAAAACCGTTTGAAAAAATATTCAATATGGCCATAGAAATGTGGCTTAGAAAATACTTTTTTTCACCATTGAATTAACACAGAGGCACTTTGCTTTGAAGTCCTTAGGGCTCATTCGCCCTTAAAGTAAGGTAAAATTTGCTCGAAATGTTTATTATTGAACGTAGTATTTATTATAAATATTATCAAGTAGGTTTGTAACAGAATCTGTCACTTAACCCGCTTCCACACTTGTGTTTAACAGGTAAAAAGGCGCCAAACACAGCATTATTTCTATATTAAACATTTACATGCTAAATTTGGCTAGTTTCATTTATTTTATTTCGAAAATTCAATAATTATTACTTATCGTTTGCAAAAATTAATTTATATTTCAAAGAATAAATATGAAATATTCATCGCTTTTAAATAGAATTAAAACATTTCATATCAACGTACAAAGAATCTCGTAGTGAAATATATTTGACGTCATTTCAAACTGATCGATGTTGCAAAAATTAATTTATTTTTAATTTATTGTCTAAAAGAATTAAAGTTTCTCGAGCGATTGTTGCGAATGGCAATGGTGATTTAATTGTAATAAAAATGACTTACTATGCTTTTTAAATGAGCATTAAACTTTACAGTTTTTTACATAATTCAAGTAATTCTTTTCTGAAATTTTCAATGTATTCTAATTTTGATGCGCTGAATTTTTTGACGTATCACACTTGTCCGTAGCATTTGTAGTTTGGGATATGAAAGTGGGTGACGGACAAACAGACGGACTGAACGATTATAATACCTTCCACTTTTTACGTTATAAACGTAGTGTGGAAGCTAAAATTGATTGAGCATCTTACTGTATGATTAGTTGTGAGTAAGTGAATGAATCTGTCCCATTCTTCTTTCTCGTAATTCACCAAATAAAATCCAGTCTGATTCACATTGAACTTCACCCAATCAGAGTGATCGGTGTTCACTGTAAAACTCTCTGTAAAGATAAATTTATAAAATCTCTATTCAATAAATCTGCTTCCAAACTGTTAATGTTAAGGTAAAGCCAAATGAGCTCCATCCACCACGGGTCTCCAAACCAAAGCTGTGTAGTCCAATGGAAAAGACGTATTTTCTAAGCCACATTTCTTAGGCTGCATTAGATATTTTTTACAAAGTTTATTTTTGTATGATAAACGTAGCTGACTTACAGGTCTCGCTGTGGGAATTGGCTCGAATATTTTTTTAAATTTTCAATAAATAATTTTAAAAAAAGAAACCAATTTTAAAAAAGTGGGATTATATAGACCTCTAAATCAGCTGAGCATTTATCAAATGAAAAACTCGCTTGTAAAACTATTTAATAAAGCCGGAAAAATGTGACTAAGACAATAATTTTTTCTCCGTTGGATTAACACACTTTGGTTTGGAGTCCGCGGTCATTCGGGCTCATTCCCCTTTAAGCCATATATTGATGGAGTCAAAGTACCGGGTGGTTATAAAATAACGCTCGCTATTCGGAGAGGTATGTAGCTTGAATGAATAATCCGAATGCAACAAACATCGAGACACTTACTAATCAAGAAGGGGGAAAAGAATGGAATCATAAAAAAGAAACTCGTCTCTTGACCAGGGTTCTAAATTACGAGGCGTAATAGGCTGTGTTGGCCGTAATTGGTCATAATTGGCTACGCCTCGTAATTTAGAACCCTGTTGGGACACTTACTATAAATCAAGAAGGGGGAAAGAGAATGGAATCATAAAAAAGAAACTCGTCTCTTGACCAGGGTTCTAAATTACGAGGCGTAATTGGCTGTATTGGCCGTAATCGGTTGCATTCGGATTATTCATTCAAGCTACAGACCACTCCGAATAGCGAGCGTTATTTTATAACCACCCTGTATATAGGTTTAACCGATAGGTTATTAATATACTAATTTATATTTATCTCAATAACATTTAGAAATATAAGTTAATAAACTATTGTGTGAGCATAAATGCTGCCCATAGAGTATAATTTCTAAGACAAATTACTCTGGCTGTATTAAATAATTTTGCAAATGGTTTTTTTTATAAGATACATGTAGCTGACTTATGCGGAATCATAGGAATCTGTAATTCCATTTTTTGAAATTGGCTAGCATAATTGGTTTAAAATTATTTATTGAAATTTATTGAAAAAAGTATTAGAACCAATTTTAAAAAATGGAATTATAGAGCCCTGTTAAGGGGGAATGGGCGCGCTGGACCGGGGGTCTCCAAAGCAAAGTGTATCAGTGTTAATCCTATGGCGAAAAAAAAATATTTTCTCTGCCACATTTCTCCGGCTGTTTTGAATATTTTTACAAGCGGATTTTTTATGTGATAAATGTAGCTGACTTACAGGTCCCGACCTTCCCATTTTTTGAAATTGGTTCGAATATTAGTTTAAATTTTTAATAAATAATTTTACACAAAATATTCGAAGCAATTTCAAAAAGTGGGAAGATAGAGACTTGTAAGTTATCTACATTTATCATTAAAAAAACCCGTTTGTAAAAATATTCACTACAGTCGGAGAAATGTGGTAGAGAAAATAGTTTTTTCGACATTGGATTAACACTGAGGCACTTGAGTTTGGAGACCCGCGGTCCAGCGCGCCCATTCCCTCTTAAACAGCTACATTTATCACATAAAAAAATTCTTATAAAAATATTAAATATAGCTAGAGTAATGTGGCTTAGAAATTTATTTTTAATATTGGATTAACACAGAGAGAAGACTTCGGTAAAGAGACCCAGTTGCCGCTCCCATTCCCCCTTAACGGCGAATGAGACCGGATGACATTGGGTTTCAACCCAAAAGCGCCTCTGTGCTAGTCCAATTGAAAAAATATTTGATAAACCATATTTCTCCGGCTGTATTGGATATTTTTACAATGTTTTTTTGTATGATAAATGTAACTGACTTACAGGTATCTATAATCCCATTTTTGAAATTGGTTCGAATATTTTGTTATAAAACAATTTATTAAAAAAAAATTGAAGCAATTAAAAAAAAGATTACAGAGACCTGTAACTCAGATACACATTTATCAAATATAAAAAAAAGTCTGTAAAAATATTCAATACAGCCTGAGAAGTGTGGCTTAGGAAATAATTTTTTTCTCCATTGGATCAAAAAAGAGGCACTTTGGTTTGGAGACCATTCGGGCCTAGTCATCTTTAAAGACTTTCAATATATTCTATAAAAACATTTTATGATTCTAGTACAATCTATCTTTGAAATTAATAGTGTTCAATTGATAACTCCGAATCAAACCAGTATATAAATCTTAGATAATAAAACAAAAAATTACTTATATTTTTTAATTTATAAATAAAGTTAAATACACTTACTGTCTTTTTCATCTTGTAACCAAACGATCCCAGTTTCGCCTTTTCCTGTGACGTAGCTTAATGGCACAGTCCAAATGTACCTTATAAAAACAAATATAATCGTTAAAAAATATTGTATAATTTTAAATGTGTTTGGGGATGTGATGCAAAAAAATGTCCCATGTAATTTGGAGTCTAAGCAACAGATATCAGTAGTAGATGGCAGCCCCAACGGAAATAAGGTGTTTTTAAACATTAGCACTAATATATGTTATTGAAATTGCTTTCTTAGATTAAAGCGAAAGATTGCCGAAACAAGTGACTGCACGTGTTTATGCAAGGGTTTTTTTTCATTAATTTCACAATTATATCATCGAAGTTTATTGTTGCTTCGAGTAGCATTAACACAACGAGATCCAAACGATTATTTTTCCGATTTTTTGTTTGGCAGACGAAAAATGATTTATTCCGCAGTTTTTATACATCTAAATAAAATATAACTGGAAATATCTCTATGCAACAGATCAAACTTATGCTACAACCTAGAGAAAAAGCCAAATAATTACCTCCATGAATCTGGCATTAGTTCTGGTAGGTAGGTGTAGGTACATATATATTCAGGATTGTGTGCTTGATCAGAGACCCGCTTATGAAGCCTTCGTCAAGTAAGACAGACACAGAAGTAATTTTTACTGTCACGAGAAGGAAGTACACCATGGCGAAGGCGGAATCGAACCTGCACCCGTTAACAGAGTGGCAGACTGCTAGCTTAATGGTCCAAACACTCGCACATCCGGGCCCCAATATATTCTAACATAGTCGGCGTTTATAATAGCGTAGTCCCATAGAGTCAGAAGGAGATGAGTGGGCAAACGAGTTGCCAAGTGAAGCCAGTACCTTGTAGTGAGCCCATAAACGATCTCGCCAAGTATTTGGACTCGATTCTAGAGTTTTGTGCAGCTACTACATGACTGGGCTATATGATCCCAAGGCTGTGCGACTACGAATCAATGCAAAATGCAAAACTTGGCAGAGTCAGCCACATGCTATTGCATCGCTTGGCGTCCTTTTTGGCTCCTTTTTCGCCAAGTTTTTGTTGGCATTTGATGTCGTAGTCAGGACACAGCCTAATAAAAACTTTAATTACAACGTTTTTTCTTTACCTGTAAAGGAAATTATACCATCTTGTTTTAGTTCAGATCTCGTGTTACAGCCTACAACTATGCAAATAGTAATATTTTGATTTTTAATCAACGCTTTTTAAAGAACAAAATTTGAGTTTCAGCTTGAACTAACATTGTGCGAGCGGTTTGTTTGGGCGTCATAGGGTTACTTGGCGACTTTTTGACGGCTTCACTTGTTTTCTCGCCAAGCATCTCCATTTTCTTAACTTTATAGTACGACCTGTGATGTATTTTGTTTACAAAGAACAAACGTTTTAGAAGTGTCGTCGCTCGCTTTAGACACTTGTTACTGGCAACTGACCTGGTCTAAATAATTTTTTTTAGCGCCAGTAAATAGTTACTGGTTCATTGTTTAACATGATAAACTTACTCGTGCGAAGTTTGATTGTTTTGTAGAGCTTCGTTCTTCAAGAACCTCTTTTGCTTCGCTACGTAAGATGACGAATTTTGACCACTTCGTACAACATTGATGTAAGGGAAACCCATTTGCTCCGTCCAAGTTTTCATTATACTTGAGATAGTTTGGTTGCCCTGAAACAACAATAGTATTTGTAAATTTGTAGTATAGTAAAACAAAATAGATCCTAGTTTATCTGGCCAGCACTTTATACAGTGGTGGTCAAAATTATAAGGACAACTGAAAATTGAACAGAAAAAATTTATTTCTGAATTAAATGAAAATGTATTTAGACATAAAATACTTTATGCTATAAATCATTTAAGAACAACAAAAAACTTAAAATGCAAAACTTGAGTTTATAAAAATAATAAACAAAAAAAAATACATTGTTAGGAAACTGGACAAAATTATAAGGACATTTAAAAATTTCAAGTCAAAACAATTAATAATTAATAAGTCACCCTTATTTTCAATTACTTTAATTAATCTTGACGTCATAGAGCTCGTTAGTTTCTTTAGGGTGCTCACAGGGATATTTTTCAATGCCTTTTCAATTGATGACATCAGTTCTCATTTGTTATGGCACTGAGTGCCATTTTTGTAAACTTCATGCGCCAAAATACCTCACAAATTCTCGATTGGGTTTAGATCTGTACTTTTAGCTGGCCAATCAGTCAACAGTTTTACAGAATTAGTGTCAAACCATGATTTTGCAGCTGCAGACACATGTATTGCTGGAATAAACAGTCACCACTGGTTATCAACGGTGCTTCTGGCAAAAAAATGTCTCCCAGCATATCAACATAACTATTTGAGTTCATTTTCTCTTGAAGAAATACTCTTTCTGTAGTTCCAGAGGCTGCGTAATCTGCCCAGACCATTACTGAGCCGCCACCATATGAACGCTTAAAAAATATTTCTTTTTCTTTGCGAAGATCATACCAAAAATACGTAAAGCCATCAGGTCCGTCTAGATTAAACTTCTTTTCATCAGAAAGGACAACATCATTCCATTTGTCACCCATAGAAATGTACTTTTTAGCAACCTCCATCCTCAGTCTCTTTTGGGTTTTTGTAAGAGGGGGCAGTGACTTCAGTTTTCCGTATCGAACCTGTTTGGCATTTTGTAAAACAAGACGAACGATTCGAGCACTGTAGTTCAAGTCCAGTTCACGCTTTATTTCCGTCGATGTTTGTTTTTTGGAGCAAACTCTACTTATAATTCATCTTTTATCTCTCAAAGACACAGAAGATGACCTACCTAGATGTTTTCGTTTTCATAATTTCCAGGATTTTTCAAAAAATTATATATGACAGTCTTTGATCTATTCAATTTTAATGCTATTTCACGTCTAGTATGTCCAGAATTTTTATAAGCGATTAATTTTCCTCTTTCAAGCACCTAAAGCTTCGTACCTAGTGGCATGGCTGAAGATAAGTGTAATGAAGTTTTCAAATACTCGCAAAATCTTTATAACACCATGGAAAGACGTGTACAAAGCAGAAACTTTGCTAGTTTTATGTAAATTTATGCTTTAGACTTACAGAAATGCAATTGTCATTATAATTTTGTCCAATTTTGCTGTATGTTAAAATTTATAACGCAGTTTAAAATTATGAATTTTATGTATATTTGCAAAAAATCTTATTTAATATGCTTAGTTTACTATTGGCTAACAGACATAAAATTTGCATAATTCAAACGTGATTTGTCGAAAAGATCTAGCGATTTTTCCATTGTCCTTATAATTCTGACCACCACTGTAGAAGCTGAATCAGATACTCCGACCACTTTATAGGCTTAGCAACTTATTCGGATCTACATATTTATAAAAAATAAAAACTTTCCGTATAAGATTTTTCTTCATTTGGTTCATTTCATTTCATTTGGCCAAACTTGCTTTGTCCCAATGCGTTCTAAATAACCAAAAACTTTTGTATTTAGACCACTAAAGAAAATGAGAAACTTACTGGATGTCCACAAGCTTTGGAAAGTTCTCTCCAGAGGTCGTCAGTCTTCGCATTTCGGTACTGGTACTTTTTGAGGAAATTCTGTTTAACAAAAGTTTTGTTAGGTATACATTAAGCTCACACCGTTGATAAAGTATTATTAAACATAATCTCTATCATAAAAATAGTTTAAAATTCAATTCATATTTATGATCTTTAGTAAGAAAGGTTCGATTGCCAAATGTTTAGCATACAAGAATTTTCATTAGTTTTTCCTTTATTATCCACCAAATACTACTTTGTTGTGTTCTACTTTGTAAGTAGTACATTGCGTTTAGTTTAATAACTAATTATTAATTCATTAAGTAAAAATATAAAGGAACAGTTATGCATCTCTTATGTTTTAATTATGAAGGTTGGTTGGTAGACATATATATTCAGGTTTGTGTGCTTGGTCAGCGACCCGCTTATAAACCTTCGTCAAGTAGGACAGACACAACAGACAACACACACACATAAGTGGATCCATCTAATTTTTAGAGACAGAGGCCAACTAGAGGATCCCCAGAATTGGCTTGTCACCCCCAGAGGTATTTATTTGGTATGGGAACTTAGAGGACTTTCGGACCCAACAGATTTAACGAGCACGTACTCCGCATATACTCGGTAGGTCTTCAGTGGTATCGGGACTCGATCGCAGGACCTTCCAATCCCGAGACCAAGACGCTGACCACTAGGCTCACTGCGGCCCTAATTATGAAGGTTTTATGTTTGAAAGTTTACGTTTACAGAACTACGAGTTTCCTATATTTTAAGGCATGCTTATTGCTTGGGTTCTACGCTATTGTTTAATATTTTTGTAAATATAACCTAATTTATGGTAACTTCCTGTAAAATGAACATTATTTTGCAGTAAGTTACTTTGTATGATAATTTTTACTTTCAATTACCTAACATAAAATATATGGTAAAGGAAGTATTGCGAAGGGGTCGAAAAACCAAAGTGAAGATTTTATGTTTTCTACACCTTTTGAGATGCTTGAGTGCTGATTCTAAAATAGTTATTTATGCAACAAGTGTGAAAAGTAACACTTTTTAAAACTAGTGGATTTTATTTCACGAGCGAGGTACGAGCGAGTGAAATAATGACACGTGTTTTAAAAAGTTTACTTTTCACACGTGCTTCATACACTATTTTTTATAATTACGTGAAAAAAATCAAATCTCATTGGTTCAAAAATAATTCACGTGCTAATTTTTTTACGTAA
Source organism: Oedothorax gibbosus (assembly GCA_019343175.1). Taxonomy (NCBI): domain Eukaryota; kingdom Metazoa; phylum Arthropoda; class Arachnida; order Araneae; family Linyphiidae; genus Oedothorax; species Oedothorax gibbosus. The sequence goes on from CM033280.1 coordinate 42,665,605, forward strand.
AGAAGATCGGCGTCGATAAATCTCTGGAACTACAAAAGGTAAACTAATTTTTTAGTTTAAAGTCAAACATTTGAACATGGATACTGATTCAAAAATAAAAATAATAATAAAATTCACGCGCATAATATTTATAAATAAAGCAGATCAATACATTTCTGGATTTTATGAAGATTATGAAATAGAAATTTTACTTGAAATGTTGGCATCTTATGAAAACAGTGAAAAAAAGTACTTTTTTTCACTGCTTTTGGGTGTAAAAAAGTAATTTTGTATCACTGTTTCTAAAAAGTATAACTTTTCGCACGCGTCTGATATTAAAATTATAGTGTAAAACTCGTATTTTTTTCACGCAATTATAAAATAGTTATTTATACAACTAGTGTGAAAAGTAAGGTTTTCTTAAACGAGTTGAATAAATTATTTCACGAGTTTAAAAAAAGGCTATTTTCAACGTGTTGTCATACACTATTTTTTATAATAACGTGCAAAAAAAGTATTTATTAAAATGGCATTTATTGATTGGCTTATTAGTTATTTTATTAATACGTTCAAATGATTTGAAGGTGATTATTTATATTAATGATTATTTTAAAATCACGTGCAAAAAGTATTTCTTAGATTGGCATTGAAAATAATACGCCAAATAAAGAATCACGTACAAATAAAGAATTTTACACCAATCACAAAGCCGCCGAATAAAATATCACACTCAAATAAAGAATTTTACACCAATCAGATGTTCTTATTTACTTTGTCGCACTAGTGCGTGAAAGTAACTTTGAAACACGATTTCGTTAAAAGCATCACTTTTGCCACGATTATTGATTTGAAAAAGTTAGTTTTTTTGCACGATATTATAAAAAAGTGTTTTTGAACCATTAGTCCTTCTATCTATAACCAAAATATAAACCGCTCAAATTAAAAGAGATATAGATTTAAAATTTTAACACGTGAGTTTCTATAGTATCTATTGGACGTCATAGTAAGAGAACTCTAGCATGGACAAATGATAAATGGTATATAACTTTTAGGTTTTAAGGGGATTAGTGAAAAATGAAAAGAACTAAACGGACTTCAAACTTAGAACACGAGTTAATGATACACGTCACACGTGACCAAAAGTTAAAAAAAAATCGCATGTGTAAAACGTACAGCCATATCGTGGGTATTTTAGTTTAAAAACAAGAAAACTTACCGAAATTCCGGTTCTGAAGTTATCTTTTCCAACAAAGAATTCTAACATTCTCAGTACAGAAGCACCCTGAAAAAAAATACACATAATTTTGAACATAAAAAACAAACTTTATCACCTACACTGTAAAACAAATCTGTTGTTTTTATATAAAAAAAGCTGTCAGGATCAATGGTGTACATTATATCATTCTTCTACTTCTAAAGCCATGAGTGTTCCATGATTCTTTTTTGAAATATGGATGCTACTTGATACTCTAGTTGATACTACGTACATGTCAGCATAATTAGTTTGGTGGGTCATTCATGGTTTTGAAGGTCAGGGTCTTTTGAAAAGGGTCATTTTCGTCGATTTTTGTCATGTTTCTGCCTAATTATCTGCTTAAACCATAAGTGACCCACAAAAATAATTATTGGATTAAGTGCACACACTAGGGTAGTTCTTAGAAAAATATAAAACACCATGGGTGACCCTTTACTTTGGTAGTTACAGGGTCTCAAAGTTGATCATTTCCAAAAAAAGGTCACATTCAAATGTCAATTACACCAGAAGCAAAGAGTCAATAACTTGGAGACACAGTTGTAAATACACTTCAAATGTTGCAGTTATAGAATCAGGTTACAAATCAATGGCACCTAACTTGCTTTTTATTATTATAGTCCATTTTATACAGTCTATTTTGATAATTTCTAGAAAAGTTGAAGATTTCGTTTCTCATGCTGCCATCTATGATATAAAATGTGAAGCTTTTGCACAGCACTTTAGAAGTAAAGATAGATGCATATAGTTATGAATTGGAGATTTAAAATGGACTGTAATAAAAAAAGTAAGTTAATTGCCATAAATTTGAAACCTGGGTCTAAAACTACAACATTTGAAGTATATTTACAAATGTGTCTCCAAGTTATTGACTCTTCGCTTCTGGTGTAATTGACCTTTAAATGTGAATTTTTTTTTGGAAATGATCAACTTTAAGACCCTGTAACTACCAAAGTAAAGGGTCACCCATAGTGTTTTATATTTTTTATAAAGAACTACCCTAGTGTGTGCACTTAATCCAATAATTATTTTTGTGGGTCACTTATGGTTTAAGCAGATAATTAGGCAGAAACATGAAAAAAATCGACGAAAATGACCTTTTTCAAAGGACCCTAACCTTCAAAGCCATGAGTGAACCACCAAACTAATTATGCTAACATATACCTAGTATCAAGTAGTATCCATATTTCAAAAAAAAATCATGGAACACTCATGGCTTTAAAAGTACAAGGATGATATAATGTTTACCATTGATCCATTACCTCAAACTTTGGCCTTATCTCAAGGTCAAACAAGACGGATTTAAGAAAAACTGGAATTCACTTTTCATATCTTAGTACTACTAACATATCCTGAAAGTTTAAGAAAATCGATGGTATCTACTTTCACAAGTTGTCCCCCTTTTTTTTAAAAAAAAAATGACTCTTAACCAACCATATGATCGGGGGTCAAAGACAAAACCTCGAATGTTCAAATTCTAGAGATTGCCGGTTTTCGTAAACGGTGGGCTTATCAGTATCCAGTTTTCCATCCCTGTGCATTTGCACATTCGTGGATTTGTCACTTAACCGACGATATGATCCATTTACCTTTCCATACGAGATGTCGTCAAAAAAAATTACAGTATTTTTCTGTAAATATGTTTTTTCTGTTAAATTAACAGATTATTTGTGCAGTGTAGCTAAAACTAGGAAAATTAAGTATCCAAACATATGATATGATCCATTTACCTTTCCATATGAAATGTCGTCAAAGATCTCCGTGATCTCGTCGGGATGGTCAACAGGTTGGACGATCGGGTGTGAACTCATGGTCGAGTCGATGTTCATCACGGGCTGGAGCTCCTCCGTCACGAACTGAGACATCTGGCCAAATATATGAAAACAATGGACATGTTTCAGGTCTGAATGAAAATTAATGAATTTTTTTTCTCGTGTTTTGATTGGTGAATCCATGTCACGAGGGAACAGAAGACCAATCGGAACACTGATCTCAAGAAGTATAAGAAGAAATCTAGATGAATTTTCGTCACCAGAAACAACCCAATTGAAGAGTATAGGGGAAGAATCTCTCCATCGGCTGGGAATCTGTTTGCATCAGGTCTGCTTGGCGAAGATAATGAGTTATCACTTAAACAGGTGCGAAGAAACCAATTTTGCTTTGGGTTTTATCCCTCAGCGCAAGGGGTGTACTATCTCTACGACCGAGATTCAAGCAAGACAATAGTCTGACGCTTGAACCGCGGAAGAAGAACCAAGGGAGAAACCGTTTCCGATTGCCACTCTCTCCAAGCAGACATCAATACGAAAAGATCGATGAAGGTTTTTTTCCTCTGTGCTCCTGTGTACGAACTGAGACATCTGACAGAAAATAGGAAAATGGACGGATTAATTAAATAATAAATATGGATAATACTGACAGTAAAATTTATCGAAAAATGGTTAACAGAATAGATAATACTCTTTTTCATTTATTTTTAAGAGGGTCTGTCAGTCCCATAGAGCTAACGCATTAGTTTTGAAATCACAACTTTTGCAAAAGAAATGTTTTGCCATGTTATCCCATTTTCACCAGGTATGGGAATCATCATAACATCAATTGAAAACAAAATTGAAAAGAAAAGAAAATCCGGTTATTTAGCTAGTAATCGATAAAGTTTTAAAATATCCAGTTTAAATGCCATCTGCAGTATATTCTTGGCATTTTAAAACTTCAAACATATATAATTAAACAACAAGAGATAACATTTTCGTTTTAAATTATACATTAGTCAGTAAGTTAGTTAGTAATTCAGCTACATTTATCACATTAAAAAAATCTGTTTGTAAAAATATGCAAAAGATAGAGCATTTTATAATTTATTTTTTTACTATACCTATACTTTTTTGTATCAATGTTAATTTTTTTAAAACCTCAAAATTTAAACTTTTTGCCCCTTTGTGTATAATTTAATTTCGAACAGAAATAAATTCATGTTGTTTGAGTGTATATAAATGCAATTTTTGCATTATTTTTTTATCGAACAACAGTATAATATTTGTATTGTTGTTTTAGTTGAATTGAGGCTTCGTAAAAAAAAATCAATTTCTCTCTCATCCTTTACAATCTCAAATATTTTGTTAACCTTTCTCTATTTTAAATTGTATTTATAAAAATAGAGTAAATTGTATGATTAATTATTAGTTTACCACAAACGCATTATCATAATTTGCCAAATCATGTATTTTACCATGTGCGGATGCCATGAAAAAAATGATATGACACTGCACTTAACAACGAATGAGACCGAATGGCAGCGGGTCTCCAAATCAAAATGCCTCTGTGTTAATCCAAAGGAAAAAAATATTCTAAGCCACACTTCTTCGGCTGTGTTGAATATTTTCAAAAACGTTTATTTTTGTGACAAATGTAGATGACTTACAGGTATCACTATAATCCTACTTCTTGAAATTGTTTCTAATATTTTTGTAAAATTACTGATTGAAAATTTAAAAAATATTCGAACCCATTTAAAAAAAGTGGGATTATAGATACCTTGTAAAAACCATTTATAAAATATTAAATACAGCCGGAGAAATGTACTCAGAAAAAATATTTTTTTGTATTGGGTTAAGAGGGACTGTCAATCCCAATAGAGCTAATGAATTAGTTTTGAAATCACAACTTTTTCAAAAGAATTGATTTGCCATCTTATCCCATTGTCACCAGGTATGGGAATCATCATAACATCAATTTCAAACAAAATTGAAAAGAAAATGACACCCGGTTATTTAATTATTAATTGATAAAATTTTAAAATAGTGTCGCCACCTGCTGTATATTTTTGGCTTCTAAAACTTCAAAAATATATTATTAAAAACTACACTCTTAAAATAAAGAGTGAAATTCACTCCTATAGGAGAAGTGCATTTTCGGCACCGGAAAGGAGTGGAAATTAACTCAGACTGAGTTAAAACCGCTCGTTTTAAGAGTGTAGGACGCAGAATGTTTTCTTTTATTTTTTTTACCCACTCCGAAAAAGAGTGAAATTCACTCCTATAGGAGAAGTGCATTTTCGGCACGGAAAGGAGTGGAAATTAACTCAGACTGAGTTAAAACCGCTCGTTTGTTTTAAGAGTGTAGATAATATTTTCGTTTCGAATTTGTTTCATTTCGATGTTATGTTGATTTCCATACCTGGGGAAAAAGGGCTAACATGGCAAAGGAATACTTCTGCGGAAGTTGATCAGTCGGATTTCAAAAGTCGGATTTCAAAACTAATGCATTAGCTCTATGGGACTGACAATCCTCTTAATACATTCGCCCTTAAAGTGACAGGCAGCTTTTTATTTAATACTTCAACAAAATTGAACCAACCGCCTGTTGATACCTTTATCTAGATAAAGTACACTTAAGTGATATTCACATGAAATTTCAATTGGCAGATAATAGTCGTAAAATTCAGTGGCACATTGTGAGCACGCGTTGGCCAGCGTTAAAAGTTTAAACAGGAAAGCCCCTATTACGCAGATTGGCATTAAGACGGAAGCGTAAGGTTATTTCTTTTACACACTTATATGAAGGGCCGGATTTAGGAGGAGATATTATACTCACTGTATCGTTCAAAAGTTATAAATGAATTTTTAAGTGGAATATGAATTTTTTTTTACATGATGTTGGTACAGACACTGCGAGTCACAATACTCAATATTTTTTTTTAATTAATTAATAAAAAAGATGTAATTTCACTTGATTAATTCAATAAAATTATTTTTTAATTACATTTTTTATTAATTTTTTTTATTCAATTTTTTTTTTCAATTAAAAGCAATATTGTCTATAATTTTCATCATTTTCTTGTTTAAAGTTCAAGTAAAACTGTGAATTGCAAGTTAAATTACTTATAACAGATAAAAATATTCTGTAAAAATTCCGTAACGTTATATCGTATATATCGTAATCGATATCCCTGACTTTTTCAAGTTTACATCGCTTTTTAGGATTTTCAGTTTTTTCTAGAAACACAAGCAAAATCATTTACCATATATTCTTTTGGACAATTAAATATAATGCAACATTGGCAACAAGAGCATCGTCACGACGCGTGTTTCGCAGTTATGAAGTGGTTTAGCAAATGGACAAAAGTTTGGTAGATCAAATCCGGGCAGATACTAATCCAAGCAGTTAATAAAGAAGTAATCAGGATTGTGGTGCCGTTTATTTTTTTGCATCCAAATCGAAATTTTTAACATTTCCAGTAAAGTTACTTGCTTTATGTGGGATTATTTCTAAATTTTTTCGGGAAAGTTACTGAATTATAAAAAAGTTTGGCTATTTTCCAGACTGGTGCGCGTCTATAATGGAACAAATAATACATCAATATAATATACTTCATCAATAGATCTTAACTCCTTCAGACCTGGATTCCGGTACGTCAGATATCAACTTTTTTTTGCCATTTCCAATTTGAAAATAAAATTTTACATTATTCTTCAGGTTTGTAAGTTTAATTTTTAAAAAGTTTTTTTTCACATCCTGAAAGTGGATTTGGTGCTATAAGCTTTCATATATAGCTTTCTCAAGGTGTTTATGGTTTAGAACAGTGGCGGCACCAAGCGGTGAAATATATAAATGAATTTTTTGTGCAATAAAATTAACAAATGTTTCATATTTTATTATTTGAATCTTCAGGCAATCTTGTAAAGTATCTAAAATCCCAAAAATTCAAAAGTTCCATAATTTGTTTTGATTTATTTCAATTTTACATTAAAAAAAACTTTTTTTTTTAATTTTAATTTTTTTAAATATTTTTTTTAATTTAATTTTTAATTTTTTTATTTAAATTTTTTTTCCAGATGTTTATATTTTTCATTTTTGAGATCCTTATGACCGTAGTAGATTATACAGTAAAATAAATCAATTTTAGACCAGGATTTCAAAATTGCGACTGTAGGAGTTAAGCTACAGAATTGGTGTAATTTCTCTTACCGTGTCCCACTCTGGGTGTTGTTCGTCCACTCCCTTGTACTCGACGTAGCTGGCGAACCCCTCGTTCAACCACAGATCGTCCCACCACTCCATGGTCACCAAGTTGCCAAACCACTGGGAACAACAGATGTCATGACTAAACAAACACTGTCTTTTTACCTCCTTTAGTACCCAATTCGGTACTTTTAAAAAATACATACGTTTTCATATTAAGGTTATGAAAATACACTTTGGCGCAAATATATATTTTTTTCTTTTCTCTAATGGGGTTGTAATATTGGCCGTCAAGCCTTTGCAGACTCGGCATATTCCCCAGAACCGAGAGACATTTTTTTGTGGCACCATCTAGGTGACTCTCGCTACCTTTTTTGACGCTCAGATTACAATGAATCTGAGCTCAATGTTTATGTTAAAGTATGCCGAGATTTAATTTTGCCGAGAGAACCCAAGCCAAATGGATACTCCAGGGATCTTTTACATGCCACATAATCACATAACATGCGTGCCCAAGATTTTCCCATCCAGAAAATCCAACGACTCAGTCGGGACTCGAACCCGCGACCTTGGGCTTATGAGGCGGACACGTTAAACCTCCCAGCCACTGAGCCGCTGGAGTGCCCAGCATGGAGCTACGAATGCAAGGAAACGTTACGCGAGAAAAACTATTGAAACCGCCTGAAAGCCTCCAAGTTGAATTCAGAAATTATTCTGGTGTTCAATGGCTTCACTTGGCAAACCTGTTTTTTTATTAGTTGGTTTGGTTGTTAATAGACTAGAGCTGCACATGGACTATTGCCGAGGTCAGATCTTAATGTGAGCTGTGTAAATGTGCGTTTGACAGATCAGTGCAGAAATAAAGATGACATAGCTACCGGCAAATAATTCGCCAAGGGCCTGTTTGGGCTTAATATTGAAGCGATCAATGGCTTCACTTGGCAAACCTAATTTGCATTGGTTTTTGACTTGGCAGCATTTCCTGTCTTATCCCTACTTCTAATCCGGGCCACTTTTATTTGCTCCACCCTGTACAGAAGCTTTAACTTGATGCTTAATTATACGTAGATAATTTTGTTCTGATATGGTAGAAGTACTAACAATAAATGAATCAATCAATCAAATATACCAACGAATAATGCTCACCATGTGCGCCATCTCGTGGGCAATGACCGCCGAGATCCTCTGCAAGTTTTGGGGACTGGAGTTGAGCGGGTCGTACAGGAGGTTGGTTTCCCTGAACGTGATGACTCCCCAGTGCTCCATGGCGCCCGAGGCAAAGTCGGGAATCGCCACCATGTCTGAGAAAACATTTCAAAGGAAATAAATATTTGTGTTACTCACACACACAGATATTTGTCATGCTGAAGAAGAAATATACACATCTTTGAAAATTTACTACCAGCAACATATTTTACCCATCACTCATTTCACCACCTATTTGTTTCAACATGTGTGCACAAAATCCAATACTAGCCCTCGCGACCGAGTAATTACTTTGTTGTAGACGCTTTCAGTATTAGGCTGTTATGCAAGAGGTTCCGGTTAATAAACAACAACAGAAAACAATAACAAGAGGTATCACTTAAAGGGTACGGGTAGGGCCTACCCGTACCTCTTCAGTGATGACATCAGACGTGGCGCCATCTAATGATGCACATGCGACAACCTTCAAGCAACCCTAAGCAAAAGTCTTTCCGACTTTATGGAAGGAGAGTACTGCGGTGGTCAGCACAAATGTTCAACACTTTTGACCGAGTAATTATTTGGTTGTAGACGGTTCAATATTGGGCTGCCATGCAAGCGATTCCGGGGTCATTACTGGACCGACCCTTACGTCTTCAGTTTTAACAATATAACAATGTCATAACTCTAAAATCGTGGGGCTGAAGAGCCAAGTCGGTTAGGCATTCGCCTAGCATGCGAAAGGTCCCAGGTTCGGGTCCGGGCATCGCCAAAATAACTGCCGACCTATAAACGGCCCGTGCAGCCAAAAATGAACGACGAATAATACCCCGTATAGAGATAGTGCACTTTAAATATCCTTCAAAGTCCTAACGCTGCGTACGATGTCACCCTTAAAGGCTGCGTTGGGTGCCTACTCAGGTGTCGGCTCGTCACTTGACTGTGGTTCTAAAATACGACGCCGGTCGCCAATAGCCCTCGTGTAGCTCTAGTGCGACGATAATTCAAAACTAAAATAAACAATGTCATAACTCTAAAATCGTGATTTTCTAAAGGGATCGTAATTTTATATGTTGTATTACATTTTTGGAAGGTAAAGAAAATTGTAATTTTTTTATTGTAAACATTTTTTTTAAATGCGATTGAATAGATAAATATTTCCCCAATAGGTTTCAACAAAACGGCTCATTTTTTATACACGTGACGAAAAGTGATGCTATCAACTGTTAAACTATCGAAATATTTCGCAGTACTATTTCTTTGTTATAAACTTATTCCTTAGAAGTCCATTGACTAGTCTGAGGGACTGTCAGTCCCATAGTACTAATGCATTAGTTTTGAAATCATAACATTTACAAAAGAATTGCTTCGTCATGTTATACCATTTTCACCAGGTATGGGAATCATCATAACAACAATTTAAAACAAAATTGAAAAGAAAATTAAAAAAGTATCCACCTGCTGTATATTTGTGGTATTTTAAAACTTCAAAAATATATAATTAAATAACTAGATAACATTTTCGTTTCAAACTTGTTTTATTTGGATGTTATGTTGATTCCCATACCTGGGGTAAAAGGCAAATCAATACTTCTGCGGAATAGAAGTTGTGATTCCAAAACTAATTACGCATTAGATTTATGGGACTGACAATCCCTCTTAACCTAAACAAACTCCAAAAAAAATTCTAAATATTTGCATCTTTTGTTGGTGAAACTTTATTTCTTCTATAATTTACATGACTCATTTAGTATTCTATATGTAACTAACTTTTAAATCCACGAATTGCTGGTATCCACTAAAATATACAGATATTTTTTTAAGAGAAAGGTATACGCAATTAAAACATATATAATATAAAGTTACCTTGTTTTGGTAAAGGATAATCGATTCCGAAATATGTTTCAAAGTAGTCCAAAACTCGTGATCCAAACTTGAGGGCGTAGGCCGTCAAATGCACTTGGTCTGGAGTGGTGTACACATGAAACTAGAAAATAATAAAACTGAAGGTTTATTTTAGCTTCCACACTACGTTTATAACGTAAAAAGTGGAAGGTATTATAATCGTTCAGTCCGTCCGTCTGTTTGTCACCCATTTTCACAGAACGAACCGCAAGTCGCACAAACAAGTGGGATACGTCATTTTGAAGCAAAAAATCAGACTAGGCTACATTCCAAATTTCATTAAAAAATTTAAATTAGAAGTTTATTTAAAATTTAAATAACTAAATATTTAATATACATTGAAATAATATGCAAATTCCATATTCATTCAATATTTTCACTGTTGCTATTTCGTTAAACGTACGAGAGACTTTATTTAAAATAAAAATAAAACTCTTGAAATAATATTTATTTATGTGATCTAATTCAGTTTGGATTGTTGTAATATCACAATAGAGTTCTTTTGATGGTTCATTATATATGTATGAAGAAATATGCATAGAGAATTCTATCTTTGCATAAAAATGTGCAAAGTTTCGCTTTTATTTTTAAAGCATCAATTTTACTAATTATATATTTTCAGAACTGTACATTAATTTAACAAACGATAAATAATAACTGAATTTTCGGAAGAAATGTAAATGGGAAGTTGTGGCAACTGAAAGATATTTATTTAAAAAAATACATCTTTATTCATCGAACTTCAAACAAATTTTGCAAACGATAAAGTCTAATTATTAATTCAGAGAAAGAAGATTAATGAAAATAGTTAATTTTGGCGTTTAAAAGTTTGAATTACAACTAGCTAAAGGCCCTGTTTGGCGAATTTCTTTCTGTGGTGTATAAATAGTTTGTTTCCTGTTGAGCACAAATGTTGTGTGGAAGCGGTTTAAGTGACAGATTCTGTAACAAACCTACTTGTTTTTATTAGTAGATGGAACTATACAGTAGTATTAAAACATTGTCATGAATTTTAAATTTTCGGTTTGAAATCAATCAGTTTCTTATTGAAAGCCTAAGTTATATGCTGCACTGCTCAGTTAAATCTGACCACTGTTTCTAAAGCAATCTAACAAATCAATATGATCTTTTAATTTCAGCTCTGCGACCATTAAGAAAATATTTAAAGATATTATAGTGTAAAATATTTTCTTTGTGATACTTTTTATATTTATAAAAGGGAATTTTTAGAAATGTATTAACATTCAAAAATGAAATAGAATTTTAATTATTAACCGACTCATGAATTTTGGCTATGAGAAATGGTTTTGTGGTCTTACGCCCTGTCGAATAACATGTAGCCATAAAGAACATAACATATAGCCAAAGAAAGAATCTGGGCAGGCTTCTGAACATTTCCAATTGTCAATTGCTCTCAACCATGAATTTTCCAGATAGACTTTTTCACTACCCTAACCTACCCATACTTGCCATCCAAAAGGATTTTTACACTGCAAAAAATATCCTGATGTTTTTACAGCTAAATACTTTTTCTTTAGAAAAACAGTTTTAATTGTTTTTATCTTTGATACCAGGGCTCGTTCAATTCACTTTGTAGAACGATAACTTAATATGCAAACTTTGCGTGGGGTGAGGACCTTCGGTGGCCGAAGACGATAAATCGAACGGTTTCTCACCGAGAAGGTTCTCGGTTCGTATCACAGCCATACTGTAAACGTATTTTGGCTGGAAAAAAACCCGGGTTCCCCGAGTACACTGGGACGGAAGACAGACGTGCTCGTTAAAGATGGAATTTCAACAGGGAATAAATGCTAAATTAACAGGAAAAATCTGAAATTTTTGCAGAATTAACGGTTTTCCTGCTAAATCAACAGTTTCTCCCTGTTAAAATTACCGTTTTCCTTTTAAAAATATACAGTTTTAAACTGTAAAAAAAACAATTATTAACTAGCGTATTATTGTCAGTTTTCAACTGTAAAAAATAGATATTTTTTGCAGTGCAAGTTTTACTAAATACCAAAAAAATAAACAAAAAATATCTAAAAAAATAAAATGTAATAACCGCGGATAATCTATTGCAATACAATGCTGTCGCCAAACTTCAACGCCATCAATGAAGAACGTTTGTAAATTTTACACTTTAAACAAACACACAATAATTGCATTTTATTGCAATTCATTGAAAAAGCAGAATTAAGTAGAATACCGGTTTCCCAGATGATGTGGTGGTGCCATTGAACTGGAAATCGGACACAATGAAACAGGCGAGGTACGTCACCATTGGAACCGATTTCTCAAACTTGGTGATGAATAGGTTTGAGTCCGGAAAAGGTTCGATTTGCTGTGGAATAAAATAATTTAGATTAATAACAAACACCGGAAACAATTTTTTATTGACATTCAGATTTATTCGTCTATTCTTATGTGCTTTTGGTGTAATGTCTAGTCTAGACGTCTGAGAGATACAGGTTTACAAACTTTCCTTTTGGAGAAAAGTTTTAAAAGACGTAATATTGAAAAAGATCCCGGATTGGGCGAGGTTGACCCATCCTTTGAGTGGGTCGATAAAATGGGTATCAAGCATGCTTGGGAACTAAACACTGGGGGCAGGGTCGGATTTAGAGATTTGCCTCTTGTAGGCTACAATTGATTTGCCGCCATTGTCACAATATTCTCCCCCTTCGGGGGAACTTAGCTGGTTAGCTGCAAAATAGGGTGGTATGTGCTGTTTAAAATAGATACACATATTGGAATCATCTGTATGTACCCATTGCACACTAAATCGAAAGTGGAATAGGCGAATTTTTTAAACTGTTCTACTATTTTTCTTTCAGCTTCGAAATCCGGGAGAAAGGGCTGCAATTGGCCTCGCAGCGACCATGTTTGCTACGAAATATTAGTACTATATATACGTTTACAATTTTCGCATTAATATAAATTATTTGTTTTTTCTTTCTTAAAAATATTCGTATCTTTATAATAATTTTATGCCGAATGCCGCTTTAATGGGTCGTAAAATTTGCCGCCCCCAAAAATTCGCCGCTCTAGGCTACAGCCTACTTAGCCTATTTAGAAATCCGGCCCTGACTGGGGGTTCCCACGAGAGGCTGACCACCTTACCGGGCACCCCAGCAGCCCTAGGTCACGAAAGCTGAAATGGGCACGGCAGGCCTTGGCCCAGTAATGGGCTGTTTCACCGAGGAGGAGGAGGAGTTAGGAGTAATATTGAAAAAGATCGAATTATGGAGTTTATTTCATTCGCGTTTGAAATGCATTATCGTTCGCATTCGAAGCGTTTTAGTTAAATTTCGTCCCAAACCAATGATATAACTTTAAACATATATAATGGTAACTGATAGCCTATTAGCAACACCGACGTCATCGTGATAGCCTATTAGCATCGTCCATTGATTGATCTCAACTTGTGCGACCGATAGCTATTTGCTGTAGCAGACGCGTATATAAGTCGTAACAAAAAAGTGCGTCATTTGGCGACGAGCTCAAAACTTGATCACCAAATTATAATTATAATAAACATTGGTGAGTCGCAAAATTGATTCAAAACCAGCGCGTAAAGTTGGAGAAGCAGCCAAATAATAGACTGCATTAATCTTACTGGTTATATTTTCTTAACATTGAGCTGGCTATCCAATATATATTATCCCTCTGAGGGATACAGACGTATAAACCCGTCACATGATAGTCCGGTTTTTATAGCAACACACATAACTTGTAAAAATTTATCATTTATAATTTAAAATTTTTAATTTAGCTGGAGGCCATTATAACATCTACTTCAGAATATATTTGAAAAACTGTAGAAATTAAATTCGTAAAATATTTCGTTAAAAGTTTTAATTTAAATATCATGCTTTGAAAATAAGTTTACACTTGAACCAATTTGCTTATCCCTCAGAAGGTTATAGATCACTGCTTTCTAGTGATACAAAGTCAAGTTTTATTTCTATATTTCTTCAAAAAACTGGCAAATGGTTTTATTTTCTTAAATGAACGGTTATATAATGCCGTTATAAACTGGACCTATAAAGAGGGGGGAGAATATGTAATGATATGAAAGGATAACGCGTATAGTTCTGCCATCGAAGAAGAATTCTAGGTGATTTTATCAAAACATAAAAACAAACTTTCGTCATTGTAATCGTTAGAGAATATTTCAGTTTTCGCTTACGGAATGACTTCCAATGCTTGCGCAGGTCGCTCATTGTATACTGCACAGTACTCTGTCTTCCTCCACCTATTTAAAATCATAAAAAGTTAAATTTATTTAAAAGACCCATTTCACACCTGCCAACAATGCATTCCGTTCAACTAAATGCAACTGCAAATAGTAACTTGTGGAAACCTGTTTTCGGGTTTCCTCAGAAATTATTATCTCACAATTTGGCAAGTTAAATCTTTTTGCATATTTGCTTCATGTAACAGAAATTTATGTTTCCTAACTTCATTAATAAGATCATTTCCATATTTGCCGTCATTACTACCATTTATAATTGCGGCAGATTTTTGCATTTTGCAAGAAGGAAAGTTTGGCGCCTTCAAAAGTAAAAATAACAGTGGCGAAGTCTAGTTCGCCACAATTAGCCAAACAAATACTGTATCTGATTGTAATGGGACATGAATTTGAATTTTTTCGTGCTCGCGAAAAAATCTCACGACTTGAGTGCAACTTTTAAATGCATGGTGTCCTATGGGAGTTGCAAGTAGTTGTGACAAGGGGTGAAATGGGCTTTATGGTTGTTACCTGCACGGGCATGTTGGACAGGGCCACTTGCCCCTCCTCGTGGACCAGGGACACGCTGAAGGTGGACTTGTAGCTGGGCTCGTCGAAGCACGGGAACGCGCGGCGGGCATACGTGGGCTGGAACTTGGAAGTCGCCAGGTACCTGCACACACAACACAATAGAATTATGGAGGATAAAAGCATTAAGGAGGATAGGGCACGCTGGACCGCGGATCTCCAAAGCAAAGTGCATCAGTGTTAATCCAATGGAGAAAAAACTATTTTCTCTGCCACATTTTTCCGGCTTTATTGACTATTTTTACAAACGGATTTTTTTATGTGATAAATGTAGCTGGCTTACAGGTCCCGACAATCCCACTTTTTGAAATTGGTTCGAATATTTTTTTTTAATTTTCAATAAATAATTTTACACAAAATATTCGAAACAATTTAAAAAGTGGGAAGATAGAGACCTGCAAGTTATCTACATTTATTATTTAAAAAACCGTTTGTAAAAAATATTCAATACAGTCGGAGAAATGTGGCAGAAAAAATAGTTTTTTTTCCTGATTGGATTAACATTGAGGCACTTGAGTTTGGAGACCCGCGGTCCAGCTCCAGTCCATTCCCCCTTAAAGGAATGATAATCTCAACTGAAGAACAAAGAAGCTCCTCAACACATTGCCCAAACTGTCCTGATGTCCAACTGTCCCCGCATCATATCTTTGGCTGTCCAGCAATTCAAGCCAGGCTCTTCAAGATTAGCATCGAAGACCCAAAGTTTTTAATTTTCTCTGAAAAAGCAGTTGAAGGCGCAAAAGCTGCCAACGACAGTTTCGGACCTATCTAATTTTTGCACATATGGGCACGACAACAACAATAACAACATTATAGAGCATCGAAATAGACAGCCGGAAACGATTAAAATGACCAAATTACAACAATTACAACAGTAGTTTGGTTAAGGTTGAATGGACAATTTGAATAGGGCGCAACTTGGTGTGATTGTGGGAAAGACGGCAGTGCTTGACGTAACTGTTGCGCCACTGTAGGCGTGACAGTACTAGTTTAGACGAATTAGCTGCTGGAAGGTTCGTTTGTGGAGTGTAAGACAACGATTGATGTAACTGTGATGTCACAATAGACGGGCCGTTCCAGTTGTCCATTAATGTGGCACTACAGGTACACGAGGACTATTGGTGACGGGCTTCACGATTAAGAACCATGGTCAAGTGACGAGGCCAATAATGAGCTGGACGCAATGCAACCTGCAAGCGACATCATAAGCGGCTTCAGATCTTTGGATCCCCTCAGTTTTAATATGCACACATACACGCCGTTAGTTATTGTCCGGATTTTTTTTTGGCACAGCACGATTCGTTAGTAGGATGGCTAAGAAGATGATAGAACCTAATAATGTAATCTCAGCTTCATGACGCCTTAATCCATTAAGACCACGACCGGCGTTTAGTACGGTAGAACTCAAAATATTCAAATTATTTTTTATTATTGTAGAAATTATCGATATATCTTGTTTGAAATAAATTATAAGTGGCAATTACTGTCGAAAATTGTCTGTTGAAATCAGAAACGCGAGGAGAATATTTTAGCATGACCAAAAGGAAGTATCTCTAATGACCTTAACCTTGTACGTGAAATATCCTTTAGAATATGATTAGTTTCATAATTATCATTCAATAAAAATAAAAATTTATCTATTTTCAGTTCTCTTCCACAGTCGTCTTCGATTGATTTTAGTGTACTTATATTAAGTTTTTGATTTGTCAAACGAGAAGAATTTTAGAAAGTAAACCTAATTGTAGCAAGGAAACATTTTGTATTATTTTCTTTCACAGATTAGGAGTGAACTATCTGAATACAGGTAATTTTTTTATCAACAGAATATTTATAATCTGTGACAAAATTAGTGTATATTTTTAAATAATAATAAAAAACCTTGCATGAAAAGGAATATAAAAAAAAAATTACTTTAAATTACTTGAAATTTATTTACTTTAAATTATTGTAAATTTATTTAAACCATTTGAAATGTATTTATTTGAATTTTTTTAAAAAAAAACTATTTGAAATTTATTTAAAATTTATTTATTTTAAACTATTTAAAAGTTATTTATGATTTAAGAATTATGATTTAAGAATTACATCTAAAATACGCATAATTTTTTATGTTTAAAAAATATACAAATTTCACATTTCACTTTTAAGCGAAATTGCAAAACCTATTTTTCAAAATGTTCTTGAACCTTTTTAATTTTTATGGGCTTGGAACTTTTCTTCTATCTTTTAACTATGAATATATATTATTGGTAATTGTAATTCATGTAAGTGTTGCATTCGTGTTTGATTAGTTTTTTGAAAATAAATTTCAATTTTAGGATAGCTTGTAACAGATATTTCCGGATTTCATAGCTCTATTGCAACTTCATTTCAATAAACAAATAAAACTAGTTTTTCTTTATTCAATGGAGTGTCGTTTTAATCCTTGTGTGCTAATCCGTGGGAGATGTTATCAGTAGTAGGTATGAAAAAGAAGTAACTGTATAATATTTTCACTTATTCCTTTTAACCCTAGAACTACGAACCGGTTTAACTATTTACGC
Organism: Oedothorax gibbosus; assembly: GCA_019343175.1. Lineage (NCBI taxonomy): Eukaryota > Metazoa > Arthropoda > Arachnida > Araneae > Linyphiidae > Oedothorax > Oedothorax gibbosus. The sequence goes on from CM033280.1 coordinate 42,683,249, forward strand.
CAGTCTGTATTTGCAGGGTTAAGCTGGTCAGTGACATTATCGACTAAGTTAAATAAATATTTCACAAACTAAACTTCAATAAAATTGAATTTTTCTTCTCGAAATTACCTTCAGCATGAAAAAAACAGAAAAAAAAATTGTACTAAATGAATTAAAGCTGAAATAGAAGCCTTTTTGTTTTGAAAGGTATTGCTGAAATGAAAAAACTATTTCGGACTTAACAGAAAACTTGGAACATCTAAAATGGAGATTTTGTGTTATTTACACGTTTTGGAGATTGTCGAATCTGAACATTGTTCCACCTTCCACATTGTTCATCTGTCAGATGAAAGCTTTCGAGAAAATGGCGTAAGGACAAGGGATAGCGTCCATAGAAGTACTTTTAGTTTAAAAAGTTATTACTGAAACGAAATACAGTCCCTGAACAAATTATTAGACGCACTGCAAGATTTCATGTAAAATATTAATTACCGGGTGATATTGTACCGTTTTATTATTTTAAATTGATTTGTTTTTTATATTATCCAATCAATTACCGATTTATTTGACATAAATAAAACAGAATTAATTTAGAACAGCATAAAATTATTAAGTTTTAAAGAAAAGTGAAATTAATGTTAGAAAAAGTCAATATTTAGTTGAGCCACCTTTAGCCGCTATTAAAGATTTAATTCTGCGCGGTATATATGCTATCAATGCAAGACTGTACTGTCTCCTGCATTTGAGAATGATGATTCAACACATAAATAATCTTATAATAAATAATTAATATAAATTAATCTTAATCATAATTAATCCTAATTATGTTAAAATAAATACAAATATGTAGTCTACAACAATTCTTTTGAATAAAAATCAATAATATTGTAGTTTAAATATACCATTATTGCATAAAAACTCTTAAGAAACATAAAATTACTAACAAAAATACAGTGCGTCTAATAATTTGTCCAGGGACTGTAACTAAATATTTCGAACTTCAGAAAACTTTTCAGAAACTTAGAAATCGGGTTCCTATTACACGTCGGACGTGACCATAAAGTTAAATAAAGAATCGCACGTGCAGAACGAACAGCTGAAACTAGCGTATCAGATAGCTATTAATGAGTGTTAAATGAAAATCGTGTGTGCCTAGTTTTCAGTACAATAGGGTACTTGACTGTATCGCTAAAATACCTTCCAATATTAAATTAATTATAGATTGAACCCAAAAATAACAAACTATATATTTTTTTGCAAAAAAAAATCTTTAAATAATTCATAAGAATCATTTTAAAACGGCTTATTTTTCGAACACGTCGATTTGGCTGCGTCACTAGTATATATAAACAAAACCGGTGTGATGTTTTTTTGCTTACAATTAAACTGGATTTAATCTAATTTACTATTAAAATAAGAATTATATAGATAATGGAAGGAGGTTTTACAGAAGCGGATAGTTCAGATTTGCTTAAAGTAGATTCCAAAATGGTGTTTCAAAGTTTGTTTATAGTTACTAGTAACGTCATAGATACCACGTGAGAGCCACAAAGCGTTTTCGGGCGTAATTTTTCGTCCTAATTTCAAAATTCATTTTTCTCCCTTTTCATGGGATATTTGAAAAAACGAAAAAATACGGGTCTAATATTTTCGGCATAAGAATATTTTAAGCCAATAAAAAAATTTAGTCAACTTCCCTATTTTTAGTATTTCTTAATAGCTTTACGTCCAATAACTGTAGTTCAAAGTTATGATTGGCTTTTAGCTGTTTGAGCTGAAGTCATATGTATTATATATAAGCAATTTAAAGTGTAATCAGAACAAAATTTCCAAGCTTAATTTTGGTTAAAAATTTATGTTTCATTACATCTATAATAATACAACCAGAAACTAGGGTGTGTGAAAAAAATATTTTAATTCTGTTTCTACACACCACAATTAAAAAATTGTGAATAAAACCTTCAATTATTATTAAATATATCAATAAATTTGGGGCTGGGATAGCCTGGTTGGTAAGGCCTTGGACTGGTATCCCTAAGGTTGCGAGTTCGAGCCCTGGCCGCCGAAGACCCCCGTGTACGCTAATGGTGACTGGTGCACTTAAATTCCGTCGTGGTCACAAAGTCTTCCAAGTTCCCATACTAAATCAATACCTCTGGGGGTGACAAGTCAATTCTGGGGATCCTCTAGTTGGCCTCTGTCTCTAACAACTAGATGGACCCACCTACGAGCGGTAGTGCTGCCCTCTATTGAGAGCGAGTCTGCTGCTATTTGTGTGTGTGTTGTGTCTGTCTTACTTGACGAAGGTTTGTAAGCGGGTCTCTTACCAAGCACACGAACCTAAATATATATGTCTACCAACCATCAATACATTTAAAAGAACTATGGGGTAAGTTCAATACTTTTGCGCATGCGCGATTTCTCGGTACGTCGTTACGAAGCTCACAAGTGCTACGAAATCGCGTACCAAATATGAAGTCTGTAGCTCTTTTAGAGAGAAATGTACTGTTATTTCAGATAGACGGGACCGATATTCAAAAACCACTTTTATTACAATTGACACCCTTCAAAAACATGCATTAAACACAAAATCTTCATTTCGATTTTCGAGCCTTTTATAATTCTTTCCTTACCCTATGTTTCTACTGGGTAATTAAAAGTAAAAATACTCAAAAAGAATTAGTTTCATTGTAAAAAAATCCAAAAAAGTAACTGCTATTGTAAAATAAGTAAGTTGTTTATTTACAATCTTCGGATTATTCGCCGACGTACCGAGAAAGACTTTGGAATCAGTCAAGCGTGGAAAAAATAATGTGAACACAATTTACTTCTTACCTGCAATGAACTTGTTCATTTCAGTAAGCCGTCAGTGACCACTGCTTTGGCACAATGCTTGACGGCTTTTTGTAACAAAGTGTCATTTACCTAGAAACCCACTCTTGGGTTTTTACTGTTTTGGGTTAGAAACTTTTTTTAACAAAGAAATGTACCTTGAAACTAAATAAAGAGCTAGGGCTTGTGCATTGTTTCAATTTTGCAGTTTTGTGTCAAAAAACGTCGCACTCGACTGTAGTTTTTGGAATTAGGTTATTATTGATGCATTGTGGTTTATTCCGACATTTATGGTTTGGTTTAAACATTGAAAAATTATTTTTAATTTTGAATTTTGTAACTAGTTGATCATATATAGATAAAGTTAAAAGGCCTTTTTCGAATCCATTTAAATAATCTTCAAAAGGAAACAAGACGGTATGTTGGTTTCAGACGGTATGGTGGTTTCAGTCCTCGCTTGTCATGCGAGTGGAGTGGGCCCGGGTTCGAATCTCGGTTAAGGCATGGATACTTGTGTTGTCCTGAGTGCTTGCAGAGAACGTGCTAGTTAATCTGTGGGTCCGAAAGTCCTGAGGGCGGTCATAGCTCAGTACCATGGCTCATGTTGCCTGGAGAAAATTGCCCCTCCTTCTCCAGCGACGTGCCTAAATTGAGAAAGTGGCGCCATCTCGAGCAAAGATCAGACTACCGACCCTCATGGGTGCTCAAGGCTTTGTGCCAATGGAAGCTACTGCACCCCTTCTGCCTCCCAGGCTATGCCCTGCAGGCACACGTCTACAACAACATAAGTTGGTTGACTTTTAGCCTTACTGGATCTTCACACGTCAACTTGGGTAGACCTGGAGTCACTAGAAATTATCTCTACTTGCGTAAGCCGAGTATCGCTAAACTGTATGAAATTACAAAAACTTCTACGGCATATAGAATTTGTGTATTTGCGACTTTCTCACAATCTTATTACGACGTCCGACAGATACTAGGATGAGGCCCCGTGGCGTAGAGGTAATTCTTTGCATTGCCGTGCCACAGGTGCGGGGTTCGAATTCCTTATTGGGCGAGGTTCACTCTACCTTTCATCCCTTAATTGGCTCGATAAAATGAGGACCAATCATGCTTGGGAACTAAACACTGGGGGTCCCGCGTGAGGATAACCACCTAACCGGGACATATGCCTAACACCCAAGAGCACTTGGTCACGAAAACTGAATTGGGCACGGTAAGCCTTTGCCCAGTAATGGGCTGTTGTACCGAGGAGTTTAGTTTAGACATATACTAGGAACTCGTGTATTAAATTTGAAGTCTGTAGCTCTTTTAGTACAAGCTGGAGAATGGTTTCAGACACACGGACCAATGTTAAAAGAAAAATTCAAAATCAGCACACTTGAATCTCCATTTCGGATTTTCGACAACACTGCAATACTGTCATTACTCTATATTTCATGTTAGGTAATTTTAAGTGCAGACCAATTTTTTAAACCTAGATTTTGAATATTAAATGTTTATTTTGGAAAAGCGATGGCAAAGAAAGGGTAAATTGCAATTTTTTTACGGAACCTTTTTGTACATTCCTTATTGCATTTAAAAGTAAAAAAACTATTTTTTATGTGTATTGTTTAACCATAATGTATTTTTTGTCTAATTTATTCATACCTATTTAAAAAGTGTATTAATGTATTTTTTAGTGTAATTTAGTACCTGCTAGTGAAAAGTACTAAGTTAAATAGTTTACATTCTATGAATATTACACGAATTCGTTGATATAATTATTGTCGTTGTGAAAGTAATAACACGTGAGGAATTATTTGCACTATTTCTCACTCACATTACTGAGAAATCGGTAATTAAATGACTTCGTATTTTAATTGCCCAAAGCACTGTGATTCTACGCATAATGAAATATTCATAATTTTCTCCTTTCGTCTGGGTGTATAATGATTTTATTATTGAATAACAGGTTATCTCTTTTTAATACTATCTCGTTTGGAGTTGGAATTAATTTCTTTGAAGTAACTAGTTACTGCAAGTAATACATAAATATATATAAACAAATACACTGTTAACCGTGATATTACAGCTAATAATAGCTGGTCAGCGGCATTATCGGCTGCTGTTGAAATCGATTTTTCACAAACTAAAGTTTAAGAAAATTGAATTTGCTCCTAAAAATTCTCTTCGGCACGAAAAAAATTCATAGATAACGATGATTAGTAAAAAAAAATTGCCAAGCGAAAATGAGCTTTCTGCTTAAGTTTATCTGAATAAACATAATCTAAGACAAATGAAGACATAATCCTGAACAATTTGTGTAGTACAAATTAAATTACATGTAAAACGAATAAAACAAGAAGTTCTTAAAGAACTAAAATAGCCTACTTTCCTGTTACTTAAATACTTACTAAAATTCTTATCGGTAAATATCATCCACAACCGTTTCTACATAAGATTTATACACATTAGAAAAAAGTCGTTAAACACAGCATCCAGCTATAATTTAAACTTCTAAAAGCTAAAATCAACTATTTTCCTAAAAATTCTTTTGCAGATTAACTTAATATGTATTATTTATCGTCTGCTTGATTTATTTGTACTTTGAAGAATTAATTACATATTTATAAATAACAAAAAACATGAAACTACTCCAAACTGCATTAAAAAAATAAGAAATGTAAATTAAAACTAAGCTTTAATCTAATTAAAAGCCGCTTTCTTAGTAAACAATAAATGAACAATCAAAGAATCACATTGTCCTACATTTTATGACGTCATTTCAAACTGATTCATGAAACAGTTATTTTGCTTCAAATGTTTTTAAATAAATAAAGTTTCCCCTGTCATTGTTGATTTGGCAACAGCGATTTAAATGACGCAAAATTGACTTTCAATGCTAATTCAATGGGAAATTCGCCGACAGATAGTGGATTTATATCCGTCCGGACGGGCGGACAAAAGTATGAAAGTTGGGTCTCTGAGGTCATATCTTTCTAACAAAAAAAGAATTTTTAAGACCCGATGGATAGAACCGATTTTAGAAGGGGGGTACGGACAGACAGATGGACAGACGGACATCGACAGCATGTCAATACCTACTTTTTCATTTTTATAAAATTCTTTCGAATTAAAAAAAAGGAAAGTAAGCTAGAAATTAGAGTAAACGTTTTTATTCGGAAATGAATTGTTAATAGTATTCACAAAGTCGTCGTCGTTACTCAGACAAATTGCTGCTTTCGGAAGATTTGACAAGACAAACATTTTAAGAGGTGAATACTTAACCAGGTTTGTAGTTTAAATGTAAACAAATCATATTGTATTTCTAGGTTTATCCACCACATTTGAAAAAGGACAAAGGGCATAAGGTCATGTAATAAAAATCAAGTAGATGCTTATGGTTGTCAATGTTTTTATGCGATATTGGAGTAATTATCACACTATAAGCGTTAATTTATGAAATTTAATAAAAAAAAATTGACGATAAGTAAATGAAATGCAACAGAAGCGCAAAACTTCAGAGATTTGTATGATTTTTTTGGTTTCAAACATCAAATAACAAATTATATCAATAAATTTGCAATGGTTTTTAAGACGATTTGTGTTACCTGGAATATTACCACTTTGCCTGATTTCCGTTTCATTAGTGCTGGAATTTATTTTTTGTTTTTAGATGCTATATACACTATAAAAAGTATGTTAATTTTACATAAAAAAACATATTTACAGAAAATTCTGTTTTTGTGTTTTAATAGTTTTTTTTCTGTAAAAACAATATACCTTTTTTACAGTGTCGGCCAAGAAACGAGCTGCAATGCAAATACCGGTTCAAGGTTCAAGTTAAGTGACTGAATTTCTAGGAGAATTTATCTTGTTTCGTGAATGTTGTAGATAAGAAAGGCATTACAAACATCCAAATCTTTTAATCGCCTTCCAGTTAATTCTTTTATGTCATAATAGAATACAATCCCTTTTTCAAATGTCGAAGTTTCGAAATGTATCTTGCTTTTTTTTGTTTTAAAAAATTTAACAAAATGAAATAATTTTAAATTAATAATTAATTTTAAGTATTTATTATTAATTAGTGCATAAAAAAGTTTTTTAATTTTCTTCCATTAGAGCATAATATGTCTTAATGAAGAGAAATTAATATGTGGTATAAAATATATATTAGTAATAATTCTTAAGTTAGAATTATAATTGTCATACTAGGTGAAATTCTTGTAAAATGCATGGATTCGAGCACCTGAACTGCAGACTAATGTGATGTTCAAATTATTTTTGTCTTTATTTTATTATAAACTAGCTGACCCGACATACGTTGTCTTGTCTTTACTATGAATATTGAATTCTAATTGAAGGTTGATCGAAAAATCCATCGACCCTTGGCAAATGCAGCCAAAAATGTCCAATATGGAATAATACCCCATGTGGTGAAAGTGCACGTTAAATATTTTTTCCCGACGCTGCGTACGATGTAAAAGTTGCATTGGGTGCCTAATCAGGCATTGGCTCGTCACATGACTGTGGCTCTAAATAAAGACGCCCGTGGCCACTATCCCTCTTGTATAGCTCTAATGCGACGATAATTCAAACTAACCCTAACCCATACAACTGGATGGGAATAGCTACTCTACGCTAAATTTTTAACTTCGCCAAAAGCCGCCAATGATGCCAAAATTTAATTGGCCATATCATAGCTGTACCAAATTGACAGTTTCATAAACATAAATTTTTTACGCTATACGTAGATTGAATTAACATTTCTTAGAAGTATTCATCAGATCTAGAATAGTAATCGCCTTTACTGCCATTATACATTGTAGCAATATCTTCACTTCTTACCATTTATAAACATCAATTAAATTAAATTCGGAAACAAAAAAAATCAAAAGATTTATATTCAATAAATAAAATAATGATATCCAAATAAAAATCCTACAAATTAAACTCACGTGCTCTGACGTGTTTATACTTAATTTTCGCTCACGCTGAACGCGCCGAAATTTTTTTCAAATTAAAAAACGAAATTTATAAATTAAAAGTTCATAACAATGCTATTCATTCCTATGGAAAAATCACGTTTTGCACTCCTACACCCGTTCGGTTTCGAATTTTGAATAACTCATTCATTAAGAACCTTCTCCTGACAATAACAAACACAGCGAAAAAAGAATTAGTGAAATCGGTCCAGCCGTTCAGGCGTGATGCCGTGACAACGAAAAAATGGGACTTTAATTTATATATAAGATTATTGGTCAATGCTTCCATTATTCAATAATTTCATCATTAAATTATTGGATTCATTCAATAAACTATTGAATAATGCTTTCATGGGATCTATCTCGGAACAGAAGTTAGACTTCCACCGTCACGGGTTCTCTAGGTTCCAACGGAAGCAACTTCAACCCTCCTGCCTACAGGCTATGTGTCCTGAAGGCCCACAATAAAAACACCTAATTCAATTGACTCTTTATCTTTAAACAATATTTTTATGCATCAGTAACTCCGCTTGTTTTGAAATGTAAAGAGTAAAATTTTGAAAGTGTAATAACCATCCCATTACATTTCAACTGTTTTATGATTTATTCTTAACAGTTCTAGACTTTGAATAAGGTCATATTTAATATGCCCAAATTCTAAAAACAATATCAAATAACCCTTTGAAATGGCTCAGTTGAAAGACAGCTCGGTGGTCAGTGAGAAGGTTTTTTTTACGAAATATTTTTTCTAGCAATGTTGCATAGACATCTATAATAATAAAAGAAAGAGTCTGTCTGTTTGTCTTCGGATCGTAAAAGACCTACTCAGTCTGTTTGCCCTCAGAAATTCGAAATTTTTAAGATAGATTCCCTTTAATACCAACGTGTGCACCTGAGGCTTAGTTTTTTCATATTTGTTCCATTTTTAGAGAAAATTTGAATTTTCTGAAAAAAAGTACACCACTTTCGCTCAAATCCGATCATTTTTTCTCTTTCCTGATGCCATCGGCTGAAAAAAATTAAATAAAACTTTTAACGAAAACATTAAAAATTCAAAATGTTTATTTTATTTGGAATCTATTTGATATTTTTTTTATTCCGTGCGAAGAACGGGTATAAATTTGCTAGTTTTAAATGTAACAAGCAGATTATGTTCGATCGGTTACTAAGCTTTTTTTTGACAATTTCATAGCTAAATGAGTTGAGTCGAATTATATCGCCCACGGGGGCTATGGGCGTCTTAATTTAGTTTAGTTTAGTTTGAATTATCGTCGCACTAGAGCTACATGAGATTTATTGGTGACGGGCGTCGTATTTTAGAACCACAGTCAAGTGACGAGCCGACACCTGAGTAGGCACCCAACGCAATCGTTAAGGGTTCATCGTACGCAGCTTAGGATATTTAACGTGCACTCTCTCTACACGGGGTATTATTCGTCGGACATTTTGGGATGCATGGGCCGTTTATAGGTCGGCAGTTATTTTGGCGATGCCCGGACCCGGACCTGGGACCTTTCGCATGCTAGGCGAATGCCTAACCGACTGGGCTCCCCACCCCCGCGTCGTAATTTAGACACAGTCAAGTGAGGACAGACACATGAGTAGAGAGGCGTCTTTAAATAACGTGAGGTGTTTAGGGGGCAGCAGAGGTTCGAAGCAAATCTCACACAATCTCACGTTGGGGGAGGGGGTATATAGTCGAATCTCACGTAATTTACCTCTGCAAAAAACAATGTTAAATTACTTGAAAGTTAAGTTAAATGCAAGAAAAAAAAATCTTAACTTTTAATAGTGGAAATTAATAATGAGAAGAAACTTTTATTTTTCAAAACAGAATACATTGGTTGCCAATTGGCCCCCTTCCAGACAGCACATAAAATAATACAATCGAATTATACAAGGAAAATTAAATTTAACATAATAATATTTAATTTTCTATCCGAACCATAGAGCTAGGGCCGTAGTGAGCCTAGTGGTCAGCGTCTCGGTCTCGGGATCGGAAGGTCCTGCGATCGAGTCCCGGTACCACTGAAGACCTACCGAGTATATGCGGAGTACGTGCTCGTTAAATCTGTTGGGTCCGAAAGTCCTCTAAGTTCCCATACCAAATCAATACCTCTGGGGGTGACAAGCCAATTCTGGGGATCCTCTAGTTGGCCTCTGTCTCTAAAAATTAGATGGATCCACTTATGTGTGTGTGTTGTCTGTTGTGTCTGTCTTACTTGACGAAGGTTTATAAGCGGGTCGCTGACCAAAAAAACAAACCTGAATATATATGTCTACCAACCAACCAACCAACCATAGAGCTGAGGTAGGAGTAGAACCGGAAACTCTAATGAAACCTCGTAAAAAAAGGGGTTCAAAAATAAACCACGTGATGGAGGGGAAAAAGTGCCATCCGGATGATTTGACTTCAGATACTATGGATATGTTGGTTCCAATAGGGACTCTTGAAACTGTCCCCGAGTCATGAATTCAATGTTCTTTGAATTTATTTCGTAGTTTCTATTTTAGTATTTTACTGTTCCACATTATTACTGTGATTCTTGACTGCGATCGATTCAATGTTAAAAACTTCTATTAAATAGTCTTTAAATAAAATTTATAAAACAAATAGGGTTTTATTTTAAATAAATCCAACATCTTACAGTAGACACAAATTTTTTGAAAAATCTCGCGTTAGATTGGCGGAGTATGTCGATCCAAATCTCACCAATGCGGTGGGGTGGTCCAAAAAATTGTCAAAACCATCGTTCGTAAGAACGACTGCCATATTTCCACCACAATAAATAACCGCAAATAGAAATCTCACTTACCTAGTTTCGTTATTGCCATTCTTGTACCGACTCTTATAGAATCCAATAATGGTGCCGTTCAGCGATCCCGAGAACTCGAAACACAACACGTACTGTCCTGCGGCCACCGTATCCTCAGCCTGTACCACAAAATATTCGTGTGGGGCGTAGAAAAAGCTCTTTTCCACTTTGACAGTCCGGTGCCGGACAGGGTCCAGCAACCCGGTCACCCGGACACTCAGGCGGTATGCGTGGACAACGAAGTACTTCGTGTCACGGGTTACGTTGACTGTTATGTTTACGTTGCCTGAAAATAGAGAATGTAAAATATAGGATTATTATGATAATTTTTTTCTGTTCTTCAACAAAAAAGAATGTACGGTTTGTACTGAAAATAGAGAATGTAAAATATAGGATTTTTATGATATTTTTTTCTGTTCTTCAACAAAAAGAATGTACGGTTTGTACTGAAAATAGAGAATGTAAAATATAGGATTATTATGATATTTTTTTTCTGTTCTTCAACAAAAAGAATGTACTATTTGTACTGAAAATAGAGAATGTAAAAGATAATTAAGTTATGATATTTTTCTCTGTTCTTCAACATTAAGAGAGGAATAATGTACTAAAATGTACTAAAACTAAAGAATTAAAAATATAAGGGTATTATGATATTTTTTCCTGTTCTTCAACATTAAGAAAAGCATGTTTTTCAATAAAGATTTTTTTTGTCTCAAAACTGATGTTTTTTTAATGTATTCTCTATACAATGTGGCGAAGATATTAAGATTTGTTAGGATTTTTACTTATGTTTTAGTACAGTAGTTCTTAGTACATTCAAACAGTTTCTTTAGCATGAATAAAATAAGTTTGGAATTTGAATTTAATAAATTAACACAGGATTGAAATCAATAAATATTAAAATTTATATTTTTAAAAATTGTTTGTGGAAAATAAAGAATATTAGTAGGAATTCTGCTCCCGAAATAGCTCAGATTTTAAAGTGTTCACGATGCGTTGGCTGAAAAGAAATTTATAAATAACAGTTTAAAAAAAATACCAGAAAAAAGTCAACTGTTCATAAAAATTAATTAAAATTTTAGACTTTAATAAAGGTTTTCAAAATCAGTGACTGAAGAACCCTTTTTTATATATATTTCTAAAAAAAGGCAGTAGATTGAACATCTATTTAGTAATATGATGTTGAAGCTAATAGGAATGGTGATAGCTTAACACCAAAACAAGCGGTTCTATTTCGAAGCATCTTTAACTCAGTCGGATCTATTCAAAGAAATCTCTGACATTTCATATCTTCATTTGACAGCAGGATCCATAAAAATACCTTTTCTACGTCATCAGCTCTACACCGTCTCTACACATTAGGCTTTTACGAACCATTTTGACCTTTTTATTAAAAAACCTATGGCCAGTATGGCCTTTGATGCCTTTGCGCCATTAAAGCCAAATAACCATCCATCCTAAACTTAAAGGGTAATGAGAACGCTTTACCGCGGGTCTTCAAACCAAAGTTCCTCAATGTTAATCCAATGGAGATAAAAAAATATATTCTAAACCACATTTCTCAGGCTGGATTGAATATTTTTTAAATTTTCTATAAATTATCGATCACATATTATTCTAAGCACTTTAAAAATAGTGGGATTATAGAGATCTGTAAGTTATCTACATTTATCATTTAAAAAATAAACCGTTAGTAAACAGATTCAATACAGAAATGGAGAAATGTGGCTTAGAATATGTTTTTTTTCTAACTTGGACTAACACTGAGGCACTTTGGTTTGGAGACCTGAGTTCCAGCGGGCTCATTCCCTTTTAAGAGGAGTAGTAAATTTCTAGTAAAATTTGAAGTAAAATTCTTGTAAATTTGTAGTAAAATTTGACTGAAAAACCAACAATTACCTGAAAACACATCCCCTGATAGATCCGGCCTCAGCAGCAAGTCGTAATGCAGCGGTCTGATGTACGGAGGAAGTCTGAAATCCAACCACGGATGTTCGTCGTCCGGCAGCAAAGACGACAAAGACGTGTGGTCGGACTGTACGTCCGGCTGTGGGGTCACTGTGGTCTGGAATGGTCGTACGACTGACTTCTTTGGAGTGGTCGTCTTGGATGCGACAACCTTAAGAAGAAGAAACTTTATTTAAGCAAATTATACTGATCACCAAATATTTTAAAGCAATTGACAGGTTTGACGGTTTCAGCATTCGATAAAGTTGTTGAGAAAGTGTGACCAGCAATACGGCTTCTGGAAAGGTGGATATTCTGATTGGCACGCACAAACTGCTGACCAATGGTATCAAGTTTAAAGATTTAGGGCGTATGGGCACAATCTGTAATAACCTGTTGTGATTTCCCACGCTGTTAAAAATTTTGTGCTTGGTTTCATTATGATATTGGTTCCTTTCACCATGATATTGGTTCCTAGTAGCTGCAACGGCCGTGTGGTGAAATGTTTCACCTTTTTTTCGTTGTTTGGTTGGACCATTTTTCTGGATTTGGAAACAAAAACCTGAGAAATGGTTCAACCGAATACCAAAAATATGGTTTAACGTTTCACCACACAGCCGTTGCAGCTACTAGGAACCATATTTTTGGTGAAACAAAGTGCCTAATTTTTAACAGTGCATGATGGACCCCATTCATTTTACCTAAAATATGGGGAATGTCTCCAAGTATCTCAAGCCCGTCCAGGCAACAAACGCATTGAAGATATCACAAAAAGTACACTAAATACAAAAAAGACAAATCACAAGGTGGCACAAAACAACGAACTGTATATCATATTGATTAAAGGTTGGGATAACTTAGCTATATATTAACAAAACGCGACAGCCATACACAAAGATAAAATTAAATATAATACCAATTTATAATTCACCAAGTACATTAAGAATTATTGTCAGTCCCATAGAGCTAATGCATTAGTTTTGGAATCACAACTTCCGCAGAAGTATTGCTTTGCCATGTTAGCCTCTTTTCCCCAGGTATGGGAATCAATATGACATCGAAATAAAACAAATTTGAAACGAAAATTTTATCTAGTCATTTAATTATATATTTTTAAAGTTTTAAAATGCCCCAAAATATTCAGCAGAAGGCGACACTATTTTAAAAGTTTATCAATTAATAATTAAATAACCGGATGTTATTTTCTTTTCAATTTTGTTTTAAATTGATGGTATGCATGATGATTCCCATACCTGGTGAAAATGGGATAACATGGCAAACCAATTCTTTTGCAAAGGTTGTGATTTCAAAACTAATGCCTTAGCTCAATGGGACTGACCGGCCCTCCTAAGTTTATAATATTGACATGGTTTAAAGTAAAATAAAATAGATGTGACATTTTTGGACCTTGGCGTCTTTAGATGATAAGTGGCTGTTGGACTCGGAGGATTCCTCGTGGTGGAGCTGTCCACGAAGTAGGAAGACAAGAAGGACAACACTCAGGACGAGTAGGACAAAGATTGCAATGGCGATTTTGGACGAGGAGGACTTGGGAACGATGGACTTGGCCATGGTTGGTAAGCAACTAGCTGAAAAAATAAGATAGAATATCATGAAATGGCGAAGTGTACGACGAATTAACTGAAACTTCTGTACAGCTACACTGTTCAAAATTCCGGCGAAAGATTGCACAGGAATCCTGGAATTGTCTAGTTGACATCACTATTTGGTGAGTTTTCCAATTTTGTGGTAAGACCATAACTTTGATACAAGAGGTAAATCAATGTTCAAAATAATAGTGACAGCTTGAAAGTTCTAGGATTCCTGTACAATCTCACACTAAAATTTTAAATGTCTATGATACAATGGTCGATCTGCTAATTGGCGACTTTTGGCGAGCTTGAACATTTAACGAAGTTTTGTTATACCTAACGAGTTGTATGAAATATGAAGTGAAATGTTTACCACATATGGGAATTTTCGCTGCTTGTTAATGTAACGTAAATCTCCAAATTGAGACAGGCCATTATAAAATTTAGACATTTTCCTTTCTTGGAAACGTACAGAAAATTGCCAAATAGAGACCGGCCATTATATCATAACTCTTCTGTCAATGTGTATATCATAACTGTTCTGGTAACAGAGGCCTATGGAAAAGCCCTCTAACTACTACAATATGTGGTCTAGATTTTATTAAATTTAAATTTTATTTTAAAGAATTGCAGTAGATTTTATTTTTATTATAGCGTCATAAAAATATATTAATTTTGATCGGATAACCTATTGTATTGTCCATATTATTTCTATAACATTTATGTTAGTAAATTGATTAGATTTATTAATTTTATATGTAGTTTGCACAATAAATTATCATGTTCGCAACACTAAAGTGAATATTACAAATTCTAAAACAAGGCTAATTTTTTTATTTATAAAAAATGTGTCATTCATTAAAACTTTCAAAGTTCCTGATACCCCTTCAATAGCTATCTCGTTTATTTCTTAATATTTACTTACGTTGAAAGAAAATCACTAATTAGTAACATAAATTTCTTCAAAAAGCTGTTTTTAGCTGAAGTATTTTGAAAAAGAATGCAGTTACTTTAATATTCTGCGGTATTTTATATTTGAGAAATACAATGAAAGGATTTAAGTTATGTTTCAAATTAATTTAGAAAAATAGAATAAATATCACTTACCTAAAGTTGAACTCCAAATATGTTTATTCAAGCTGTTGTCGTATTAATCCTTCAAATTCTTCTTTGGTTGACGTTTATATATAGGCTGTTGTTCCTCACTAGCCATTATTAATCACTAATAGAAACTCTTCCAATTCTTTAATTATAAAATCCAATTCTTCAATTATATATCTTCAATAATTCTTCAAATAAAAAATGTTATATTTCTTCAAAATTCTTCAACTATATAACCAGTCATATAATTTTATGTCATTTCATTTCTTTGGCATGTTGATTTCATGTCTCCTTATAGACTTTGCATGGCACTCAAATTTTCGGGGTTTTTTTCTTATAATATAATAATCTAAAAGTAATTTAAAGGCCTAAAAGTAATTTCATAATCTAAAAGCAATTTAATAATCTAAAATCAATTCAATAATTTAAAAGCAATTCAATAATCTAAAAACAGCAATTAAATTGTCTTCTTTGGAATAATCACTTGTAAATAACAAACACCATTTGGTAAATCACATTCATCGTTGCAATATATAATTTTTATGACTCATAAAATCTCCAAGAATTTCCATCTGTAGAATTACAATAGCACCGCACATCTCCAAGCTATTTTCCATTAGAAACCAAATTCAAAAAGTCTTTTTTCTGAAATCACATACATAGTTGCAGTTTACACCACAATTTACACTTAAAAAGCAAAACAAACAATGAGTCCATTGGCAAGTGATACGTCCGCATGGTGACCCCTTTCGGCTCAGCGTGTATTAAAGAGCTCCACGCAACCGTAACGGGGCATTCTTTCAAGTGAAACAAGTTTCGCTGTCGTTCTCTGACCCAAACTCGGATCTGGGACATACTCGCCAATGGATTCGCCAAACGGGGAGTTTATCGCCAATGTGTTTTTCAACTTTTAAATTACGGCAATATGGAGCTATATGTAATGTAAAAAATCTTTCTTGCAATTATTATTAAGAATAAATTATTTATTTAATTGCAAGAGTTAATAGATTTTGTGGTATGTGCTCGGGAAAATAACAGTTCTTTTATTTGGAGCTTTTTCAGTACACTTTCTGCCAGCAAATAGAGTCTATTGGTTAGAATATGAGGAATCTTTGGAATTACGGTACTATGAAAAATAGTTCTATCTCGCAAACATTTTTTCGAATAAATAGCTTTTTAAATTTCAGATACTGATATTCTTAGTGAAAAACAATTAGGTTTGTAAAAGTGAATGTCATCTACAACCACTTCTACAAATGATTTATACACGTTAGAAAACAAATTCGCCAAACACAGCATCCAAATGTAATTAGAATTTTTAAAACCAAAAATCAACTATTTTTATAAATTTTCTTTCGTAAATTAAATTAATATTATTTATCGCCTGCTTACTTTATTTGCAGTTCGAAGAATAATTGAATAATTTTTAATAGCAAAAAACATGAAACTGCACTAAAAATTATACGAAATGAAAATGAAAACTAACTAGATTTTTATGCAAATCATAATAATGAACTATCAAAAATCATTTTTAAGGGGTCATTGTAAACAGATTTAGGGCAAAATAAATTTTGATTAAATGTTATATTTAAATACACTTTCTCATGCCATTGTTTATGTGGCAACAGCGATTTAAATGTCTTAAAATTAAATTCCAATGCCAATTCAAAGAGAAATTTGCCGACAAATAGTAGAAAGATGTCCTCTCGGACGTACAGACAGACGTCAAAAAGTATGGAAGATGGGTCTCTGAGGTCATACTTTTCTAATAATTTTTTTTTTAATATCCGACGGATAGAACCGAATTTGGAAGGGGGCGGGGGATACGGACCGAGGGACATACGGTCATCGCCAGCATGTCAATACCTACATCTTCATTTTTTGTAAATCTTTTCGAATTAAAAAGAAGAAAAGTCTGCTAAAAATAAAATGTGATTCTTCTTAATCTTTGCAAATGATTTCGTCATTTTCTTTTAAATCTGCTATTGGATTATTTTAAATGACGTAAATCGTTCATGCTTTCATTCCTAGATTTCATTGACCCTTTTGGTGACTGGTGTTATGACATTGTAAACTCCGCTCTCTGCTTTGATTAACCATCGAGGCGTCATTTTTATTCCTCTGTAACTGTTGCCACTCAAGACGTGAAACATGGCCATTGCTGTGTAAGAATTAAAGGTCATAAAAATATGACAATATTGGTTTAAGTGAATTAATTTTTTTGAACTTTTGTTCGAACCGAGCATTAAACTAATTAGTTCTCATCCCCTTAAAAACTTTGCGCCAAGTTAAGGGGGAATGGGCGCGCTGGACCGCGAGTCTCCAAACTCAAGTGTCTCAGTGTTAATTTAATGGGAAAAGCTATTTTCTTTGCTATATTTCTCCGGCTGTATTGAATATTTTTACTAAAGGTTTTTTTTAAATAATAAATGTAGATAACTTACAGGTCTCTATCATCCCACTTTTAAAAATTGCTTCGAATATTTTGCGTAAAATTATTTATTGAAAATTAAAAAAATATTCGAACCCATTTCAAAAAGTGGGATTGTCGGGGCGTGTAAGCCAGCTTCATTTATTACATAAAAAATCCTTTTGTAAAAATATTCAATACAGCCGGAGAAATGTGGCAGAGAAAATATTTTTTTCTCCATTGGATTAACACTGATGCACTTTGCTTTGGAGACCCGCGGCCCAGCTCACCCATTCCCCCTTACGGCTTCGTGCATGGAGGATGCCTTCCCTAAATCTGTCACCGTTTTAGATATCCTTTAAACGGAAAGTGTGGGGCAATATATAACTATGTACTTGGGATTGGTGCACGCTAAATATGATTTGGAGCACAACGAGAACCATAAAAACGAGTACCATGTCACAATGAGGTTGTATTTGGTGCCAACTCCGATCGTGTAACTTGAAATTGGTTCAAAATTATAGGTCCCTTCACCAATAGCCCTCGTGTTACTCTAGCAGAAGCCTGATCAAACGTTTCAAATTGGCAGAAATATTTATTATGCAAGTTTTATTGAAAGTTTCCCATTCTACTCGGTATATTAACGGAACAATAGCGTAGTTGAACAATTATCACGATCCATTAAAACTAAAACCGGTCTCGCCAAAATAGGTGATTAGTAGAATATTAATACTAAACCCTACTGCGCCCGATGGCTTACAACCTTTTTGTAAAAAAGTTTTTCCCCGAATTAAAAAATATTTCGTGCTCGTCGTCATCGAATAATCTTTTTAAAGTAAATAAAATAATTAAACTTTGAAATTTTATACAGGTTTGTTTCATTTTTTTTTATTCGTGATACTTAAGAATGTGATGCGATCTCCATTTTGGAGAAATAATATGATGAATGTTTATTTTATGGTTTTTTATACAACAATAATACAATTTTTCGTAAAAGATACCTGTCAGTGTAAGGAAATTATTTAACTTTAT
The DNA here is from genome assembly GCA_019343175.1 of Oedothorax gibbosus. NCBI lineage: Eukaryota > Metazoa > Arthropoda > Arachnida > Araneae > Linyphiidae > Oedothorax > Oedothorax gibbosus. The sequence goes on from CM033280.1 coordinate 42,701,925, forward strand.
TAACCATAAATTATTATTGTATGTAAAATATGTTATTACAAAACTATTACATGACTGTTGTTGCATACAAAGTAGAAGAAACAAATTTTATTATTTCTTTTGTTAAATAATAAAAATATGTGGAAATCGGGTATATAATTAACAAATCTCAAGTTTAAATGTATCATATTTAAATTTATTAACCATAAATTACTATTGTTTGTAAAATATGTTATTACAAAACTATTACATGACTGTTGTTGCATACAAAGTAGAAGAAACAAATTTTATTATTTCTTTTGTTAAATAATAAAAATATGTGGAAATCGGATACATAATTAACAAATACTCAAGTTGTCATTGAGTGTTTAAATCTAAATGACTATTTTTTAAATGTAGTTAAATCAAAAGCTTGTAAACAGTTGGAATTAAATTACATTTGTTATGTAGCAAGATTTAATTGTATTTATTATCTTTAATCTCAGCATTTATTTAATTAAACAAGTTGGTTTGTAACAGAATCTGTCACTTAACCCGCTTCCACACAAAAGTTGTGTTTAACAGGTAAAAAGGCGCCAAACACAGCATTAATTCTATATTAAACATTTCCATGCTAAATTTGGTTAGTTTCATTTATTTTTATTTCGAAAATTCAATAATTATTACTTATCGTTTGCAAAAATTAATTTATATTTCAAAAAATAAATATGTAATATTCCTCGCTTTTAAATAGAATGAAAATATTTCATATCAACATACAAAGAATCTCGTAGGGAAATATATTTGACGTCATTTCAAACTGATCGATGTCGCAAAAATAAATTTATTTTAATTTATTGTCTAAAAGAATTAAAGTTTCTCGAGCAATTGTTGCGAATGGCAATGGTGATTTAATTCTAATAAAAATGGCTTCCTATGCTTTTTAAATGAGCATTAAATTTTGCAGTTTTTTAAATAATTGAAGTACTTCTAATTCGAATTCTTTTCTGAAATTTTTAATGTATTCTAATTTCGATGCGCTGAATTTTTGGACGTATCACACTTGTCCGTAGCATTTGTAGTTTGGACTATGAAAGTGGGTGACAGACAGACGGACTGAACGATTATAATACCTTCTACTTTTTACGTTATAAACGTATTGTGGAAGCTAAAACTAGGTGTTTGTAACACTTAACGACTTTCAATTGCCCCCCAATCAATACAATTCGAGGTTATTATATACCCCCTATAAAAGGAAGTTTCAATAACTTTCAAACCTAAACTAGGTTTTCTGTGAACTATCATTTGCGCATGCGCAGTTTTCTCGAAAACCTTGTTATGACGTCCGATAAGTACTAGGAACTCGTGTACCAAATTTGAAGTCCATAGCTCTTTTAGTTCGAGTTTTATGGAGTGGTTTCAGACAGACAGACGGACAGTCTGACAGCCAAACTAATGTTGAAAAACCACTTTTTCCGAAACGGCGCACACCAAATCTGTGCGGAAAACATAAAATCGCTATTTCGGATTTTCGACCCCATCACAGTACTTTCTTTACCTTATTCTTCATATTAGGAAAGTAAAAAACATTCATACATTAATAAACAATCTTACCTCCCTGCTCTAAGTGGAATTTCTCTTACCCTTAATTGCGGCATACATAGAGCTAAAAAAATAAGTAAACCATATAAAAATTGTATTTTTGACAACAAATACAGATAGACGGATGAGACAAACTGTATGTTTATCCGGAAGACATGACAATTTTTAAATATCATTTGCGGGAATTCACTTTGAGCGAATTTAAGGTTAACGCACCTTAGACTGTATATAAATCTATATTATTTCCTTAAACGAGAGATGTTGTGGATAAAATGTGGTAATTATTATATTTACAAGAGAATAGTTCTTTTCTATTTCTTACTTACAATTCGACTTCTTTACTAACAATTTAGGAGCTCAGTGAAAAACGTTCTATGTGACATTTTTGAAAAAAAAAGTTGTCAATCTACATGTCATTCCCTCATTTAAAAATAACAAGTTTCCCCTTTTTTTCAAAACCTTTATCTAAGTGTATTTTTTTACCGTTTGCAAGTACCATTTTTAACGGACCTAAGTGCTAACTAAAAACCTTAAGGTTGAATGAGCCCGTTGGACCGCGGGTCTCCAAACCAAAGTGCCTCAGTGTTAATCCAATGGGAAAAATATTATTTTCTAAGCTGCATTTCTCCGGCTGCATTGAATATTTTTACACACAGTTTTTTTAAATGCTAAATGTTGATAACTTACCGGTCTCTATAATCCCATTTTTTGAAATTGCTTCGAATATTTTGTGTAAAATTATTAATTGAATATTAAAACAAAATATTCGAACCAATTTCAAACAGTAGGATTATCGAGACCTGTAAGTCAGCAACATTTATCACATAAAAAAACCCTTTTGTTTAAATATTCAATAATGCCGGAGGAATGTGGCCTAGAAAATATTTTTTCCCCTATTGGATTATAAAGTGAGGCACTTTGATTTGGAGATCCGTGGTCCACAGCTGGCTCATTCCCCCTTAAAGCTCGTTTTCATCTTTTTGTCGTTTTTTGTTTATAGGTAAGTTGGTAACCCTTCAGGAATGTGCAATTTTTGATTCATTCTTAAATATTTTCATGTTAAACTTTTTAACTCATAACAAATAAATGATTTTCTTACCCTCTCCAAAAATAAACTTATGTAACTCATCTAACATTCTCTATAATGATGGTTGTAGCCCTTAAAAGGAATAAAATACATAAAGAATTAGGATATAAAATTCAGTTAAGAGGGAATGGGAGCGCTGAACTGCGGGTCACCAAACTCAAGTGCCTCAGTGTTAATCCAATGGGAAAAAACTATTTTCTCTGCCACAATTCTCCTTCTGTATTGAGTATTTTTAAAAAGTTTTTTTTATGATAAATGTAGATAACTTACAGGTTTCTATAATCCCACTTTTTAAAATTGCTTCGAATACTTTGTGTAAAATTATTTCTTGAAAATTAAAAAATATATATTCGAACCCATTTCAAAAAGTGGAATTGTCGGGACCTGTAAGTCAGCAACATTTATCACATAAAAAAACCCATTTGTAAAAATATTCAATAATGCCGGAAAATGTGGCCTAGAAAATATTTTTTCCCTATTGGATTATTAACTGAGGCACTTTGATTTGGAGATCCGTGGTCCACAGTTGGCTCATTCTCCCTTAAAGCTCGTTTTCACCTTTTTGTCACATAGCACGTTCTTTAACTAAGCTCTTCAATTGGTCGAAACTTTTTATTTTGTTGCAGAAACTGTGTCACCTGCCTACACATGGGTGGACAGGAAAACGCAAAAAAAGTGATTTACGCGACGTAATTTACATGTATATTCTCTGCGGAGAAACAAATACAAGATTTGAAGAAAAAAAGAATTTGAAATGAGTTGAAATATCATCGAGCTAGAGCTACACGAGAGCTATTGACGATAGGCGCCGTAATTTAGAACAGGTAAAGGTTAGTCAGTCAAGTGATACCTGAGTAGGCATCCAAAGCGACTTTTAGGAGAGAGATATCGTTTTTAAAATATTCAAAATTTAGATGAGCGGTTTGAGTATTCACCAAAATTCGCACGCATAAAAAAGCTAAAAATTTTTTGCGGAAGCAAGTCATTGTTGAGGTCTCTAATGGGAATCAGGTGTTGAAGTTTACCAAATCAGGGGTTACGTTTCATTACACCAAAAGTGTTGTTTCTACACATCTGTTAACAATCGGTGTTTCATTACACCGATTTACTGGTGGTGTTTCATTACACCGATTTACTGGTGATGTTTCATTACACCGATTTACTGGTGGTTGTGTTTCATTACACCGATTTACTGGTGGTGTTTCATTACACCGATTTACTGGTGGTGTTTCATTACACCGATTTACTGGTGGTGTTTCATTACACCGATTTACTGGTGGTGTTTCATTACACCGATTTACTGGTGGTGTTTCATTACACCGATTTACTGGTGGTGTTTCATTACACCGATTTACTGGTGGTGTTTCATTACACCGATTTACTGGTGGTGTTTCATTACACCGATTTACTGGTGGTGTTTCATTAATATTTTTAAAAATACATTTTTGAAAAATGAAACGTTTGATAAACATTACATAGCAGGAAAAATGGTGACAACAAAAACTCACCTTAAAAGCTTTAAATCTATAATAATAAAAATGAAGTTTTGTATGTTTGTGTGTGTATGTGTCTCATACACTCTTAAACTAGGTATCTGTTTGACTCGTAACTTGGCACAGATGCGTAGTTCATACTTAGATTATGAATTTCGAACTTTCAGGTTTCAAAATATTCTATTTTTTTTAGAGAAAATTCGAATTTTCTGAAAAACTACACCACTTTACTTTGGCTCAAATCCGATAATTTTTTCCTTTCCTGATGCCATCTGTTGAAAAAATTAAATAAAACTTTTAACGAAATTAATTAAAATTGAAAATGTTTATTTTATTCTGTGGCCATTACCTTCAGAAACTAAATTCATTATTTGAAAAATAATTGACATGTTTCAAGTGACGTAATTCCGACAGTCTCCATTCCCGTATTTTATTGTGGGTTTATTGGATGATTTTTTAATAGATTATTCTGCTTACTGCATGTATGCATATTTAAGCAATAAATGCATAGTTAAGCTATTACTGAACTATGATGGTAAATAAAGGCCATCGCACTAGAGCTGCATATTAGGGTTTTATGTCTTAATTTTTTGCCAAACTCGCCAAATTATTAACTAAAACTCGCTAAATTCGCAATTTCTTTTTTAAAATAATTTATAAAATGGTTGGTTGTTCAAAGGTCATTGTGTTAGAGCTGTATAGTGGGTGTGTCTGTAGCTATGTCTATTTTCTCGCCAAATTATTTCCCAAAACGCGCCAAATTATATATTATTAACACCACCAGAAACACCACCAGTAATCGATTTACTGGTGGTGTTTCATTACACCTATTTACTGGTGGTGTTTCATTACACCATGTTTGATGGCAAATCACTTTGTTGGTAGCTTGGACATTCAGAAAGAGAGTAGGATTTTGGTTAAAGAAATTCTCTGAGCCAGTTAATAGAAACTTTATCCATTGTTAACAATCCCCTTAGAAGAGACACGTCTTTCATATTTTCTAAAGGAGCCTCTTTGGTTAAAGTAAGCTTTAGGTCCCGGATTTTGCGACATTTCAAAATTTGTCGCCAAGTCAAAATGACAACAAAACTGACGTAAGCCAAGTCTGTTGCCAGCTTGAAATGACAACAAATACTTGCCGAAAATACTAACGAGACCGAATATATCTGACCAAAACGATTAAAGGAACCGGAAAAATGCCATTAACTGAACAATAATCTGTCATAAACGACCGAAGCGATATTTTGAAAAAAATCGGAAATCATTTGTTGCACGATCAAAACAAAGCTAAAAATAATAACAGGTTCTAAAGCAATGTATGATTATTTTAAATAATATTAATGCTATTTAAAAATTATTAATATTGAAAACGCTCAAGATTAACTAATAAACTAGTAGGATAGAACCGTAACTTAATTATCAATTAAATAGCAAACAAAAAATTTATTTAAATAAAATAAATGTAGAACCATCTACAAAATATTTTAAAAAATACATTTTTGAAAAATGAAACGTTTGATAAACATTACATAGCAGGAAAAATGGTGACAACAAAAACTCACCTTAAAAGCTTTAAATCTATAATAATAAAAATGAAGTTTTGTATGTTTGTGTGTGTATGTGTCTCATACACTCTTAAACTAGGTATCTGTTTGACTCGTAACTTGGCACAGATGCGTAGTTCATACTTAGATTATGAATTTCGAACTTTCAGGTTTCAAAATATTCTATTTTTTTTAGAGAAAATTCGAATTTTCTGAAAAACTACACCACTTTACTTTGGCTCAAATCCGATAATTTTTTCCTTTCCTGATGCCATCTGTTGAAAAAATTAAATAAAACTTTTAACGAAATTAATTAAAATTGAAAATGTTTATTTTATTCTGTGGCCATTACCTTCAGAAACTAAATTCATTATTTGAAAAATAATTGACATGTTTCAAGTGACGTAATTCCGACAGTCTCCATTCCCGTATTTTATTGTGGGTTTATTGGATGATTTTTTAATAGATTATTCTGCTTACTGCATGTATGCATATTTAAGCAATAAATGCATAGTTAAGCTATTACTGAACTATGATGGTAAATAAAGGCCATCGCACTAGAGCTGCATATTAGGGTTTTATGTCTTCATTTTTTCGCCAAACTCGCCAAATTATTAACTAAAACTCGCCAAATTCGCAATTTCTTTTTTAAATAATTTATAAAATGGTTGGTTGTTCAAAGGTCATTGTGTTAGAGCTGTATAGTGGGTGTGTCTGTAGCTATGTCTATTTTCTCGCCAAATTATTTCCCAAAACGCGCCAAATGAGCAAAAAGGTTTTATGTATATATGAGGGAATTGTGATGACATTTATGAGTGCATTTTATAGCGTATTTTTCATTTTGGAATTTTAAGGCAATGAAACGGGATTGGATTTTATACTTCATAACGAGAGGGAACAATAACATAAGTTTATGATCCTATAACAGGTATATGGTACACATACTTGGATCGATTTGATATTTTTTAATCCGTGCGAAGAACGGGTATAAATGTGCTAGTATTGAATAAAAATGGAATTTGCATGTTATTTCAATGTAGATTAAATTTTTAGTTATTTAAATTTTAAATAAACTTCTAATTAAAATTTTTAATGAAATTTGGAATGTAGCCTAATCTGATTTTTTGCGTCAAAATGACGTATCCCCTAGTCTGTGGGACTTGTGGTTCTTTCTGTGAAAGTGGGTGACGGACGGACAGACGGACGGACAGACAGACGGACTGAACGATTATAAAACCTTCCACTTTTTAAGTTATAAACGTAGTGTGGAAGCTAAAAAATAGCCTATTTTAAATTTAAGCCTATTTTAAATTAAAAACAAGAAGTTCATAAAGAACTAAAATAGCCTACTTTCCTGTTACTTAAATACTTACTGAAGTTCTAATCGGGAAAAAACTAGGTTTTCCCAAAGTAAATATCATCAACAGCCGTTTCTACACTAGATTTATACACATTAGAAAAAAAATCGAAACACAGCACCCAGCTATAATTTAAACTTCTAAAAGCAAAAATCAACTATTTTCCTTAATATTCGTTCGCAAATTAATTAAATATTATTTATCATCTGCTCGTGATTTATTTGTAGTTCGAAGAATAAATATTTATTAATAACAAAAGTAATGAAACTACTCCGAACTGCATTAAAAAACAAGAAATGTAAATTAAAACTAAGCATAATTGCATGCAAAAGTATGCCTTGCCGCTTTCTTGGTAGATAATTAATGAATAATCAAAGAATCAAATTGTTCTACATTTTATGACGTCATTCCAAACTGATTCATGAAAATATTATTTTGCTTCAAATATGTTTAAATAAAGTTTCTCATGCCATTGTTGATTTGGCAACAGTGATTTAAATGACTCAAAATTGAATTTCAATGCTAATTCAATGGGAAATTCGCCGAAAGATAGTAGATTTATGTCCGTCCGGACGTACAGACAGACGGACAAAAAGTATGAAAGTTGGGTATCTGAGGTCATAGCTTTCTAACAAAAAAGAATTTTTAAGATCCGAGGGATAGAAACGATTTTGGAAGAGGGATACAGACAGACGGACAGACATACGAACAGACAGACAGATGGACATCAACCGCATTTCAATACCTACAGTGATTTAAATGACTCAAAATTGAATTTCAATGCTAATTCAATGGGAAATTCGCCGACAGATAGTAGATTTATGTCCGTCCGGACGTACAGACAGACGGACAAAAAGTATGAAAGTTGGGTATCTGAGGTCAAGCTTTCTAACAAAAAAGAATTTTTAAGATCCGATGGATAGAACCGATTTTGGAAGGGGGGTACGGACAGACAGACAGACAGACAGACGGACATCGACCGCATGCCAATACCTACTTTTTCATTTTTTTTTAATTCTTTCGAATTAAAAAAGGAAAAGTAGGCTAAAAAAATAAAGACCAGTTACTATTTTTTAAAAGTTCATCAAGTATTTTAAAAATTTCATCAACAAGTTTTTTCCTGAACACAGACTATAAAAATAAAACTGATGACAAAGCAAACACAATGATTTATTTTCCCAAGAAACTTATTCGAATTTCCACCCTCGAGTGAAACAATATACCCGCATGTCAACTTTTTCTCGAAACTGCCGCATATTTTAGACTCATTTCGGAGAAAAATCAAAGTCAACACGGTTCTCGTTTCATTATTTAGAGAAAGTGTTTGGTTTACTATAACTGTGTTTATTGAAAACCAAAAAATGTTTAAACCAAAGTTTTTTTTTATTTAAAGATATTTTTTATGTTTTTTTTAATCTTACGCCAATTTTTTTATTACAGAAAAAATAGCTTCTGTAGCAAATATCCACACAACCCGTGAATTGGATAATACCTGCGATTTATTTTTTGACAACTTTACGAAATTAAAAAGAGATATTTTATCGTAACCTTATAATTCCTTTTTTAGCTTCCACACTACGTTTATAAACGTAAAAAGTGGAAAGTTTTATAATCGTTCAGTCCGTCTGTCTGTCCGTCTGTCACCCACTTTCACAGAAAGAACCACAAGTCCCACAGACAAGTGGGATACGTCATTTTAAAGCATAAAATCAGATTAGGCTACATGCCAAATTTCATTAAAAAATTTAAACTAGAAGCTTATTTAAAATTTAAATAACTAAAAATTTAATCTACATTGAAATAACATGCAAATTCCGTTTTTATTCAATATTTTCACTGTTGCCATTTCGTTAAACGTACGAGAAACTTTTGTTAAAATAAAAATACACTTTTGAAAAAATATTTATTTATGTGATATAATTCGGTTTGGATTGTTGTATTATCACAATAGAGTTCTTTTAATGGTCCTATATATATGTATGTAGAAAGATGCATAGAGAATTCTAACTTGGCATAAAAAAATATGCTAAGTTTCGCTTTTATTTTTAAAGCATCAATTGTACAAATTATAAATTTTTTGAACTGTAAATTAATTTAACAAACTATAAATAAGTGAATTTTCGAAATTAATGTTAATGGGAAATTGTGGCGACAAAAATATTTATTAAAAAAAAACATCATTATTCTTCGAACTTCAAACAAATTTAGCAAACGATAAAGTCTAATTATTAAATCTGAGAAAGAAGATTAATGAAAATAGTTAATTTTGGCGTTTAAAACTTTGAATTACAAATAGCTAAAGGCCCTGTTTTTATTAGAATTAAATCACATTTGCAATTCGCAACAATCGCTCGAGAAACTTTAATTCTTTTAGACAATAAATTAAAATAAATTAATTTTTGCGACATCGATCAGTTTGAAATGACGTCAAATATATTTCACTACGGAATCCTTGTATGTTGATATGAAATGTTTTCATTCTATTTAAAAGCGAGGAATATGACATATTTATTCTTTAAAATATAAATTAATTTTTGCAAACGATAAGTAATAATTATTGAATTTTCGAAATAAAATAATAAAACTAGCCAAATTTAGCTTGTAAATGTTAAATATAGAATTAATGTTGTGTTTGGCGCGTTTTTTCCTGTTAAACACAAATATGTGGAAGCGAGTTAAGTGACAGATTCTGTTACAAACCTACTTGTTTTCTATTTTAGTCCTTCATTATAAACTCTTTGTTGGTGTGTTTTTTTCAATTGAAATGCTTGTATTTTATTCAATTTTTTTAATGTTTGTATTTTATTCTAATTCAATGTTTGTTGTCTATATTTTATTCGATTTTAATGTCTTGCCTCTGCTATGTAATTGGAAATTTTCAATTCTGTATAGCAGTCTAATAAATAATTTACGATTTTTCACAAGGGCAAAATAACGCTGTTAAAACTGCTTAAAATATGCAGTTTTAGCTTCCACACTACGTTTATCACGTAAAAAGTGGAAGGTATTAAAATCGATTAGTCCGTCTGCCTGTCTGTCCGTCTGTCTGTCACAAATTTCCATAGCCCAAACTACAAATGCTACAGGGAAGTGTGATACGTCAAAAAATTCAGCGCATCGAAATTAGAAGACATTGAAAATCTCAGAAAAAAAAAATCGAATTTGAAGTAATTCAATTATTTAAAAAAAAAACTGCAAAATTTAATGCTCATTTAAAAAGCATAGGAATACATTTTTTATTAGAATTTAATCACCATTGCCAATCGCAACAATCGCTCGAGAAACTTTAATTCTTTTAGACAATAAATTAAAATAAATTTATTTTTGCAATATCGATCAGTTTGAAATGACGTCAAATATATTTCACTACGAGATTCTTTGTACGTTGATATGAAATGTTTTCATTCTATTTAAAAGCGAGGAATGCTACATATTTATTCTTTGAAATATAAATTAATTTTTGCAAACGATAAGTAATAATTATTGAATTTTCGAAATAAAATAAATGAAACTAGCCAAATTTAGTATGTAAATGTTTAATATAGAATTAATGCTGTGTTTGGCGCCTTTTTATTTATTCAATATTTTCACTGTTGCCATTTCGTCAAACGTACGAGAAACTTTATTTAAAATAAAAATAAGACTCTTGAAAGAATATTTATTTATGTGATATAATTTAGTTTGGATTGTTGTAATATCACAATAGAGTTCTTTTGATGGTTCATTATATATGTATGAGGAAGGATGCATAGAAGGATGCTAACTTTGAATAAAAAATAAGCGAAAGTTCGCTTTTATTTTTAAAGCATCAATTTTACTAATTATTTATTATTCTCTTTTTCGAAAGAAAGTTAATGAATATGGGATATTGTGGCAACTAAAAGATTTTTATTACAAAAAGTTGCATCATTATTTTTCGAATTTCAAACAAATTCAGCAAACGATAATGAGTAATTATTAATTTGCGAAAGAAGATTAATGAAAATAGTTAATTCTGGCGTTTGAAAGTTTGAATTAGAAATAAATTATAAGCTGATGGCCTTGTTTGGCGAATTTTTTTCAGAGGTGTATAAATAGTGCGTTTTTTGTTTAGCACAAATACTGTGTGGAAGCAGTTTAAGTGACAGATTCTGTAACAAACCTACTTGTTTAGTTTTAGCTTCCACACTACGTTTATAACGTAAAAAGTGGAAGGTATTATAATCGTTCAGTCCGTCTGTCCGTCCGTCACCCGCTTTCATAGCCCAAACTACAAATGCTACAGGCAAGTGTGCCACGTCAAAAAATTCAGCGCATTTAAATTAGAATACATTGAAAAATTTAGAAAATAATTCGAATTCGAAGTACTTCAATTATTTAAAAAACTGCAAAATTTAATGCTCATTTAAAAATCATAGGAAGCCATTTTCATTAGAATTAAATCCTAGCCAAATTTAGCATGTAAATGTTTAATATAGAAATAATGCTGTGTTCGGAGCCTTTTTACCTGTTAAACAAAACTGTTGTGTGGAAGCGGGTTAAGTGACATATTCTGTTACAAACCTACTTGTTTTTTATTGATAAAACATAGTTATTAACAACAACAATCAATTTTATTCGCACTAAGACATAATCAAATTCAATGTTATAGTACTATTCTACATATAAGATATATCAGTTCTTGTAAATTAATCCTGTAGTACAGACTTACATGAGGTGTTTTTATTTTGTAGATATTTTGCAACATAAACGCTTTTTAATCTACCAATATATAATAGACACGTTTCAGGTCGCGAGTAGCTACAGTTCCAGCAGTATTTTTTTCATTTTTGGTCCTACTGGAATTACATTTGGTTTAACAACACAATATTTTTAAAATTTACTATAACAAATGTTGTATATAAACTTTTCTTTCAGCAGAACTAAAGCTTTTCTCTGTTCGTGAGTCACGTTAAATTGATGTCACACAATTGTGTTTAATGGGCTTGTTTCACGTGGGATCTGGCAACAGCTCTGCGGACTTGTTTTCATTTTTCTCTAATTACTTTAGTTGATATTCGAAATTGAGATTTTTAAGAATAAGTTATTTTAGCTGTTATTTTTTTTTAATTACAACTTATTTTCTGTGCTGTTGGTTTTTTTAATCATTTATCAAGGAAATCTTGCATTGAAAGAAGTTGGAATTTAAAAAAAAAATGACAACTAAAATATTCTTAGAAAACTCTATTTGGAATACCAAGGCAAAAGTAATTCGAGAAAAATGAAAACAAGACCGCGGAGCTGTTGCCAGATCCCTCGTGAAACAAGCCCATTTCTCCTCATAAGATAAAATATCATCTGAACCGGAAGTTTCTGACATCATTGGTTTTTTGGCAATGCTTTGCATACTGGAAATTTATTCGAATTAAAACCGATAAAGTTTAATAAATAGCAGGAATAAAACCAGGCTGCACGTAAAAACTCTAAAATAAAGTTCTAACAGACGAAAAAAAATGCTTATTTTGAGAGTGAAATTGAAAAGAAAAACCCAATCAAATCTAAGGAAGCCCAAAGATCAAAACAGGAGAGTTATTCCATCTGAACAACCTCATTGTAGAAATGGGATGCATAAATTTAACGCGTCAGAAACTTTGCGTATATGAACTTAAGGTTTCTAAAATTGCCCCTAAGAAAGGATAAAACTGCTTTTTGACTGCAAAATTTTTCTAAAAATTGTCTTGCTCGTAATGGTATTTAGTAATCTGATAAAATAAACTCTATTGGCATATAAAATCTAATGAACATAATGTTTTTTTCACATGGAGCGTTGACCAAAAATTATTCGTTTCGTAGTATGCACTAGATGGCAGCACCAAAATATTTTTTGGCGTTGTCGTCTACGAAGCGTCACATTTCCTTAGCATTTACTTCCCAAAAACACAAAACTGAACACCTTTGAACTAGTTCTTTGAAATAAATGGCGAAAACTTGTTATACCACTATACAACATAGAACGCAAAACTCTTCTGGTTCAGTAAAGTTTTACAGTTAATGCATCGACAATAAATTATTTAGAATAGTTAAAATAAATAATAGTGCATTCATTTTTTTGAAAAGTGAATTTTCTAATAAAGCTTTGTATATCAACTCTCTACAAGTACAAAATGTATTTAAGAAGCAGACAATAGTTTGATAATTAAATTTTTTGTGTTTTATAAAACGCATCTATTTGGTTGAAATTCAAACAAAATTTGTTTAAAGTTAATTTTTAATAAAAAGTGCATATATGCTCAGGAGTACTTTTAAAATTTATTTTGTAAATGGCAATTATCATTTTTTTTAAAATTTCATATGATAAAGATAAACGAACAAAAAACCGAAAAATTTACTGTTACGAGCAAGAGTATTGGATGTTTAGCAAGAACATTAAAAAAGCTTTGCGTTACTTGTTTGAAATGAGATCTAATCACAACTCGTAATATTTTGAAAATTACATATTGTTAAACTAATGTTGAAATAAGACATTTTACTAAAAATGCATATCTTTTGCAATCTTATGAAGTTAGATGTTTCATATACATTTATATGCGTTAACATTTATTAAGACAGCCATAGCTTTTGTTTAAATTATCATATACTCAAAAGGTAAACTTTGTTGGTAAGTGAACAGTGTGGACATTCATTTAAAACAATAAAGGAAAATAATTAATTTCTTAAAATTTGGCATTTTAAAGGTAGGGTCTAAACCCAAACACTAAATTTAAACGAGTCTGGAGTTTTTTTAAATGAAAAATTATTGAATGACTGAAGAATAGGATTTGAAAAATGTCTATCTTCCGACCTATAAGAGTTTGAAATAACTTTGTAAAGCAAAACCAGATTCATTTTGCATTTCTTATTTATACAGAGTGGCGCAAATTAAAGTGGCCCCAGCGTGGAGATGAGAATACGACAGAAATGGTGCCAAGTGCCAAGTCAAAAACCAATACTAAAACAGGTTTGCTAAATGAAGCTATTGATCGCTTCAATATTAAGCCCAAGCAAACGCTTGGCGAATTATTTGCCGGCAATTATGCTATGGTTTGAGAAGCTAGTTGAAATGAAATATAAAATAATGGTTTGTTGTTGTTTGTCTGTGCTAAAAAAGTTCCCACTAGTGATTATTTTGGTCGTTATTTATCCTAGAGAATCGAACCTTTTTGTTTTTGTTAATACAAAACATTCTAAATTGATTGTAAGAGCCAAAATCTGGTGTTCGGACCCGTTTATTAGTGTTTTTGGACTTGTTCAATACAGATCCTGTCTGACGCCATTTCGTAACGTAACTGATCGCTGCCTTAGTACTCGATTTCGGCCCTTTTACACCTTTAAATTCTTTAACAAACAACTGGACACATTTTTTCAACGAATTCGTTTTATTAAAACTTTCTACAATGAACAATCTCTGCTCTACTGTGAGGTTCATCTTCACCTGTGAAATAATCGACTTTCACTCACACGGTCGCAGCTCACACTGACGCACTACGATTGGCCAATGGACAAGTTGCATGAAACGCGAAATTCATAATATATGTGTTTTTCTGGTACATTAGAAGCTGCAGATTCCGAATATAAGCTTAAATATTCACAAATATGTTTAATTTCAACAAAAAATGCATTTGAAATTTGCCGAAAATGTACGTCACTGAAAACAGCTCTGACGTCAACTGTTATGTTTTTGGCGATGTTTCGATCTATGCTGTAATACACTTTATAAAATAGTAAACCTAACAATTTCTGAGAAACCTCATTAAAAGAAGAAGACAATATTATTTGTAACCAGTTCATATCAAGGAAGTTAAACAGCTTGTTCCAAGTTTGGTTGTTAGTTAAAATACACACACTAGAGCGCGTATGAGCTATTGCAGAACTATTGGCTGTTGGATCTGATCGGAATAGTGGAGTGAAATCGTTCAACGTTTGAAGAAATTAACTGGAATGAACATGACATGTTTCTGTAAAATAGCATAACTTTTTAAGAGTTTGATAAGGATGAAAGCACGTTTCACAGTTTCAAAAGCGATACAGTGAAACGTGATACGAAATAACACGCCAAGAACAAAAAAAAGCCAACCGTGACGTCATGTGTTATGCTAAGAGAGGTTTAACAGGAGTGACGTATCATTAACTTTAAAAATGAATTTAAAAATAAATACATCTTTAAAACCAGAAATACTTGAGTTTTAGAGGTTTTTAATATGCTTAATCGAATAAATATGTTTGTGAAAAACGCTGTAATTGTCCATAGTCCATGTTTAGTTCTAATGTGATGCTAATCCCATCCAACCAATGAAAAAACGGTTTTGTCAAGTGAAACCATTGCACGCTTGAATAATCTTTTATTTAAACTTGAAGGCTTCCAGGCGGCTTCAAGAGCTTTTCTCGCCAAGCATTTCAACGTATTCCTATCTCTAGACCGGGGCCCTTTTTGTTTGCGCCACCCTGTATAAATAAACTAACCCGAATACGTCATAGGTTTTAATATTGGAATTAAAGAACCATAGTTAGGTTAGTTTGAATTATCGTCGCACTAGAGCTACACGAGGAATTTTGGCGACGGGCAGCATAATTTAGAACCACAGTCAAGTGACGAGCCACGCCTTGACTGTGGCCAACCAGGGCGACATCGTCGCAGCGTTAGGACTTCGGAGCATATTTAACATGCACTTTCTCTACACGGGGTAATTTTCGTCCTACGTTTTTGGCTGTCGTTTATAGGTAGGCAGTTATTTTGGGCGATGCCCGGACCGGCACCTGGTACCTTCCGCATGCAAGGCGAACGCCTTAACCGACTAGGTTCCAAAAAGAATCTTTTCTCCTACAAATTTAAAAATTCGTCAATAACACTTGCAGCTTAGTTTTTAATCAATCAAGAATCATATTCATTGTGTTCTAAAAGTAGCAGGAACTGACAAAAAGTTTTTTTTTAAAGCGAAAAGTAATTTCATCTGAACTTTCCTTCACTAATGTAAGTCAAGGTAGAAGTAATGTAAGGTATGTAAGAATTGAAGAGCTTAGTGAAGAGGTGCTAAGTGACAAGAAAGTGAAACGAGAAAATGAGCTTAAAGTTTTTGTCGCACTTGAATCCGTTAGAACGTACTTGCAAACGCTAAAAACTGTACTTAAGTTTAAGTTTATTAAAAGAAACTTGTTATCTGTAAAGATGGAATAATATGTTCATTGATACAAAATCTCAATTTTTCAAATGTCACTTAGCACGTTCTTCCACTAAGCGCTTCAATTACCCTTGACTGATATGCCTTGTGCTGCAGTGAAAAGAGTTAATGGACTAAATGAGTTATAATTAGTACTAAAATAGTTTTTATGTAACAAGTTTGAAAAGTAATACTTTTTAAAGCGAGTGAAATAATGACACTTGTTTTAAAAAGTTTACTTTTCTCAAGCGTATGCATACATTTTTTTGTAATGACGTGAAAAGAAATTCAAATATCATTAATTCAAAAATAATATGCGTGCATAATGTTTTTAAATAAAGCAGATAGATAAATCTTTGCAACTATACAAAAGGAAGATATTTGAACATGGATTTTGATTAAGATTTTAAAAAACAATTTGAAATATTAGCTTCCAGAAGAGATAGAAAAATAACAACAGTGTTTACATTATAACTATAGTGCCAAACATAAGCATTAATACCAACAGCGGTTTCAATGTTACTATTAACATGAATATTATGAAATAGAAATTTTACTTGAACTGTTGGCATCTTATGAAAAGAGTGAAAAAAAGTAATTTTTTATAATATCTTGCAAAAAAACTAACTTTTTCAAATCAATAATTGTAGCAAAAGTGATGGTTTTAACGAAATCGTGTTTCAAAGTTACTTTTACGCACTAATGCGACAAAGTAAATAAGAGCATCAAATTGGTTTAAAATTCTTTATTTGATCGTGATATTTATTCGGCGGCTTTGTGATTGGTGTAAAATTCTTTATTTGAACGTGATTCTTTATTTGACGTCTTATTTCCAATGCCAATCTAAGAAATACTTTTGCACGTAATTTTAAAATAATCATTAATATAAATAATCACCTTCAAATCATTTGAAGGTGAAAATAAAATAATTAATAAGCCAATCAATAAATGTCAATTTAATAAATACTTTTTTTGCACGTTATTATAAAAATAGTGTATGAAAACACGTTGAAAATAGCCTTTTTTAAACTCGTGAATTTATTCAACTCCTTTAAAAAAGCCTTACTTTTCACACTAGTTGCATGAATAACTGTTTTCAAATCAAAAATCGTGGCAAAAGTGATGCTTTTAACGAAATGGTGTTTCAAAGTTATTTTTACGCACTAGTGCGGAAAAGTAAATAAAGCATCTGATTAGTGTAAAATTCTTTATTTGAGCGTGATATTTTATTCGTCGGCTTTGTGATTGGTGTAAAATTCTTTATTTGAACGTGATTCTTTACTTGGCGTCTTATTTCCAATGCCAATCTAAGAAATACTTTTTGCACGTTATTATAAAAATAGTGTATGACAACACGTCGAAAATAGCCTTTTTTAAACTCATGAATTTATTTCACTCGCTCTTGAAATAATTTATTCAACTCGTTTAAAAAAGCCTTACTTTTCACACTAGTTGCATAAATAACTATTTTTTCACTGCTTTCGAGTGAAAAAAGTATTTTTTTTTCACTGTTTCAAAAAGTCTAACTTTTTGCACGCGTCTGATATTAAAATTATAATGTAAAAGTTGCCTTTTTTTTCACGTAATTATAAAAAGTACATATCGTTTTCAAGTTTTAATGCAATTTTTTATATATGTTCCTCATTTTTGGACTTATTGGAACCAGTGTTAGAAATTCATCAAAACAATTTTGGCGCTATCTGTGCTACTAACCCAAAAAAACTAGACGCAAATGCAGAACATATCTAGGCGCAATTGTTAGAAAAAAATATTACATAAATGCTATTAATTATTACATTAAAGCTACGTTATTACACATAAAAGACATTTTTTATTACAAATATACTATTTGTGCATTAGTTATCCATAAGCTCTACACGTCTACCATCTGTGACATCTTCAAACCAAAACTTGATTGCATTTCTTGAAGGGGGGGGGGGGGGGGCTTTGTTATTTCATATTATTTTTTACCCGGTAAGATTTTTAAAATTCTAATTAAAAAAAATTGAAAAAGTGTACATTGACGATACTTAAAACTAGTCGCGACAACTGTGACTAAATTAATTTTATGGTCGCAATTTTTTTTTCCCCCGCATTTTGCTTCTAGCGACCGGGCATTTCGAACCCTGATTGGAACTTTGAGCGACATCGTACGCAGTGTTAGAGATTGGATGGAAAATTTTAGGAGCAAAATTTGTGCTAGTTAGACGTATAGAATCACTGGAGTTCTGCAATTTCAGGAGATCTGGAGTTCCTTAATTTTAGGTATCACAATTAACGATCGACGGAGTTTTTAGAATATACGATCGTTTTTTATGTAACGCCGGAGTTTTACGATTTAAAGATTCACTCAGTATCAAGAATTTTGACAAATTTAAGACCGTTGAAGATTTGCGATTTTCAGATAATTATTTCCGACTGCTATACGCACATTAAAATTTAGTGTCTTATGCGAAAGAACATTTTCAGATTCACTTTTACAGAAATTTCCGTACCTTCAACGTTTAAAGCCTTGGTTTTCCTATAGGGAAGCAGTAAAGGATTCTAGAGACCCGACAAGGACGGCGAGTGACCTTACACAAACGTTTGTATGTTGTAAAAGGAACTTTTATTATTGATTTTTAAGAAATCATAAGGAACTGATAACGCGAAAGTTTCAGTAAGAGTCTGAGTCTGAGATTTGAGTGAGTTTGCTAGTTTTTCAGTTTCTTGTTATTAATTGCCGGTTATTAATTGCGATGTGACGTCATCGACAGTTTATAGCGAGTGAAATTTTCTGGTACCGCTTGGCTAGGAAACCAAGGCTTTAAGTTCTTCAACCGTTTTCTCAATTT
Organism: Oedothorax gibbosus; assembly: GCA_019343175.1. Lineage (NCBI taxonomy): Eukaryota > Metazoa > Arthropoda > Arachnida > Araneae > Linyphiidae > Oedothorax > Oedothorax gibbosus. The sequence continues at coordinate 42,720,953 of CM033280.1, forward strand.
TTTTTTAATCGTCTAGACAGAACGTATTAAAAATAAACAACATTACTTCTGAAAAAGAAGATCCTATAGTTCTCCGCCAAAAAGGACTCGACACAAGATAAAAGCTCTCTCAGGGACGCTATGCAATAGCCTACACTGATGGCTCCTCGGACAGCTCACACCACAATGGAGGTGCTGGAATTTTCAGAAATTGCAGAAATTGCAAGCATAAAATCAATATAGGAATAATTGCCTCTAATTTTACTAGTGAGCTCCTAGCAATAAGAGAGCGACTCTCAAGCTATTGATTCCACAGAAGAAATAACAATATTTTCATTTTCTAAATCAGCTTTAGAAGCTATCAGAAATATAGAGACCAACATCACATCCGATAATTATAGACCTTCTCGGAAAAGTTACAAAGCAAGGGAAAATCCTGCGTCTTACAATGATAACCAGCACATGTCAACATTGTAGGAAATGAATGTGAGGATTTCTTGGCCAAAGAAGCTAGAGAACTCGACCAGAAGTGTAACACCACCACACTTGCTGATGCTAAAGCAGTGGCCAGACATAAAATTATAGCTCACATATATAAGAAACCCCTCTTAACAGAATTTAATTACCCCAGAAATATTACATCCACTATTGCCAGGCTTAGAACTGAGCATTTTAGGGGCATGAAGATTCATCCAGACAAAACAAGAACCTATATGTTCCTTGCAAAAACTGCCCCTAAGTCCGGCTCACGCCCAACCACATCTGGGAATTCACTGTTGTTGCGGTGAATCTCTTGAAGATTTTCATGGTTCCATTGAAGGACTCACTGCTTGAAATCCTATATATACAGCTGGGATGCACCGATACTGGCAGAGACTGTTGCACAACGCTTTTGAAGCCATCTAGACTCTACTACACTATCCATGGACACAACAGCATTACTTCTTTCTGCTTTCTTTCAGCTTCAAACCTTTGCTAGTAACTTAAATGTTGCGCGAGTCAAGCCAGATGCAAAAACATGACTTAATTTAAAATAACACCAAAAAGCTACGGCTTAAAATCTTACTTTAACTAGATTTTACCGTTTTTAATATATAAATTGCCGGTATTTTTTACGTTTTTGAAAGATTTAAATTGGCTGCTTGGTATGAAATTGAACTTGAAGTTTTGCAAAACCTTGAAAATTCAATGAAAACCCACTTGTTTTAAGTTATCATATCAAAAGGAAATCCAATTAACTAAATTTTATTCCAATAAATCATTACGAAATTATCCAATAAATCATTACGAAATTATCCAATAAATCATTACGAAATTATCCGAAATTATCCAATTAACCAATTACGAAATTATGTTATTATCCATTATGTTATATCCATTGATGCGGTTGATTTTCTCTTAACTTTCGAGACAGTTTCTTGGCTGTTGTAATTTTCACTATTTCTCAAAATAAAACTTATTTATCGTTATTTCTTTTTGTCATTCAGTATATTTTCAATTATTTATGTCTGAATATTAACCCTATGATTGCTTTTTTTCCCAATCTAAACCATTTAGGGTGAGATTTCGTTCCTCAAAACATTTTGTGTCTAAAGTTTTAAAACAGTCTATACACATTAAAATCTAAAATCCAAAATAAATATATTTTATTTCATGGTTTGTTTATATCGTTGCTTTTTGAGTATTATTATTTTTTTTAAATACTATGTAACGTTTCTAAACTACGTAACAAACATAATCGTTTTAAAATCATGCAGGAAATAATTAACAGTACAAATAACCAAAGTAAGTTACGCCCTTTCATTACGTAGTAATGTTGTAGTTAATTTTTTAAACATGTTTCCTCAAAAAATTACTCAAAAATATTTTAGTAGGTCGTTTCCAAGTTTGTCTTTCAACCAGCAAGCAAAATCAGGTTATTTTTTCTATTAAAGTAAAGATTTCGAGTGCTAAAAATTGTCCCGCTTTTCTCGTTTTACAATTTTTTTTTATAATATCAAAATTCCTGTAAATTACCGGAATATTTAATAACTGCAGTGCAGGATATTTTTCCATCGCGTAAGTATAACAATTGATTATACGTATCTATATTTAATTTTTGATGTGTTTATTATGTTATTTTATGCAAAGAAAAGTTTCGAAAGTTTTGAAAAGAATTTATTTCACATCAAATCATTGGACATACATAAAAACATCACTATGTAATAGTTATTTAAGTAACTAGTGCCGAAAATAATAATACTTTATTAAGCGAGTGGCTTTTATTTTACGAGACCGTAGATCGAGTGAAATAATGACAAGAGCTTAATAAAGTATTATTTGGTACGTGCTTGCTTACATTATTTTTTATAATAACGTGCAAAAAAGTATTTATACATATGTCTTATTTAATTTCCTTTAATAATTTTTGTAGTACTTGTAGTTTCCATGGAGATATTAGAAAATGCAAAAGTAATGAACCAATAGAAATAAGTGAGTTTCATGACATCATTTAGTTTCCATGGAGATATTCATGACATCTTTTTGTTTTTCTACCAATCAGATACTCTTATTTACTTTACCGCACTAGTGCCGAAAGTACTACTTTCGGCACTGTCTGTGACGTAAGCACGTAAAGTGTCATTTTTGCAACGATTTATGAATGAATATGATATAAAAAAGTGAACTTTTTTACACGTTGTTATAAAAAGTATTTTAAATATTTATCCAATCATAGTTGCAAAATAAAAAAAAAATATTTATCTTGTGCTTACAGTAAATATTTTTTTATAACAACGTGCAAAAAAGTTCACTTTTTTATATCATATTCATTCATAAATCGTTGCGAAAATGACACTTTACGTGCTTACGTCACAGACAGTGCCGAAAGTAGTGCTTTCGGCACTAGTGCTGTAAAGTAAATAAGAGTATCTTATTGGTAGAAAAACAAAATGATGTCATGAATATCTCCATGGAAACTGAATGATATCATGAAACTCACTTATTTCTATTGGTTCATTACTTTTGCATTTTCTAATGTCTCCATTAAAACTACAACGTACTAAAAAAATTATTAAAGGAAATTAAATAAGACAAAAGTAAGAACACAAATTTCACGCACAACAATATTATTTTGATTCAAAATAGAAAATTATTTTACAACTTTTCTTTTACTACTTTGCAATTTCGAATATCGCCATGGAAACTAAATGATGTCATGAAAATCACTCATTGGTAGAAATATTTTTTTGCACGTTATTATAAAAAATATTGTAAGCAAGCACGTGCCAAATAATACTTTATTAAGCTCTTGTCATTATTTCACTCGACCTACGGTCTCGTGAAATAAAAGCCACTCGCTTAATAAAGTATTATTTTCGGCACTAGTTGCTTAAATAACTAATAATACGTTCTAAAATTGGCTCAATCGGATATTTTTTATCGTTTTAAAAATCAAATTATATATAATTTTAAAACTCACATTTTAAATCATTTTAAAACCCACATTTTAAATCATTTTGAATAGTTTTAAAACTCACGTATTATATTATTTAAAACCTCATTTACTGCATTAATAATTTCTTTTTTATATTTGTAAGAGTTTAGTTGTATGGATATCTTAAATCTTCTAAGAGTTTGCAAATAAAAGTTGTCAAATGAATTTCGACTTTGATATTTTGAGCACATTAATTTTGCTATTAAACAAAACTAAGTGACAATACCGACAATTGAATAGCTTAGTGGAAGAACGTGCTAATTGAGTAATTGATATTTTTGTGTCAATTAAAATGTTATTCCCCCTTTTAAAGATATAAAGATCTTTCTTTTCATAAACTTTAAGGTAAGTACATTTTTTACCTTTTGTAAGTGCCGTATTTTGCGTATCTAAGTGCAAACGAAAATCTTTATAGAACTCATTTGGTCGTTTTCACCTTTTTGTCACTCAGCAAGTTCTTCCACTAAGCTCTTCAATCTACATCCTCAGCTCGTTCTAATCTCTGTGTGACTACAACGAGGAAGAATAATTGTCGAACTTAATTACTCCTGCAACTATGAGTATTTTCAAAAATGTAACTTCTGCTTCAAATAGCTTCTTATGTTTTTTTAAAGAGCAATAAATGTTGCAGTTTTTTTAAAAAACTAATTGGAGTACTTCGACATCGATTTTTTCCCCTGAGATTGTCAATGTCTTCTTATTAAGATCCGCTAAATTTTTGACGTATCACACTTGCCTGTAGCATTTGTAGTTTCGGTTGTGAAAGTGGGTGACAGACGCCCTGAACGATTATAATGTCTTCCACTTTTTACGTTCTAAACTTAATGTGGAAGCTAAAAATCGAATTCGAAGTACTTCAATTATTGAAAAGAAACTGCAAAATTCAATACTTAGAAGCATGAGAAATTCATTTTTAATGGAATAAAATCACTTTTTAGACGCATGGATTTGGTGTGGAAGCAATTATAAGTGTCAGTTTCTGTTAAAAAAAACTTACTGGTTTTACATGATAAATTTAGCTGGCTTAGATGTTTCCTAAATTAATTTTTTTTTCAAATTGGTTTGTACTTTTGTTTTATTTTAATTATTAACTTTATAATAAAATATAGAAACAACAAAATAATAGAAATCACAGACATTTAATCATTTACATTTATCATATAAAAAATTACTTTTTGTGAAAATATTTAATGCAGCTGGAGTAATGAAGCTACGAAAATTATTCTCGCTGAGGAAGTTGATTTTTCATTGAGAAAGTTGATTTAAATAACTATCTACTAATCCTGTTTGACCTTGGAAACGTAAAATTATTTTGTTTAAGGGGGAATGAGCGCGCTGGACAGCAGGTCTCCAAAGCAAAGTGCATCAGTATTAATCCAATTTAGAAAAAAATATTTTCTCTGCCACATTTCTCCGGTTGTATTGAATATTTTTACAAGCAAATTTTTTGTGTGATAAATGTTGCTGACTTACTGGTCCCGACAATCACACTTTTTGAAGTGTGTTCAAATATTTTTTTTTTAAATTTTCAATAAATAATTTTACAAAAAATATTCGAAGCAATTTAAAAAAGTGGGATTATAGAAACCTGTAAGTTATCTACATTTATCATTTAGAAAAAAAGTTTGTAAAATACTCAATACAGGCGGAGAATTGTGGTAGAGAAAATAGTTTTTTCCCATTGGATTAACACTGAGGCACTTGAGTTTGGTTACCCGCAGTCCAGCGCTCCCATTTCCTCTTCACTGAATTTTATATCCTAATTCTTTATGTATGTTATTCATTTTAAGGACAACAACCATCATTATAGAGAATGTTAGATGGGTTACATGAGTTTATTTTTGGAGATGGTAAGAAAATCATTTATTTGTTATGAGTTAAAAAGTTTAACATAAAAATATTTAAGAATGAATTAAAAATTGCTCATTCCTGAAGGGTTACCAGTTTACCTATAGTTTACACATATAATCTCTTTCAATATAGCTTAATATTTTTCTAACATTTGTCAAATATTTCACCACTGCGATTCCATAAGACGGCGGCTATAGGTATTTTAATTTGTTGTTGTTGCTGTTGTTCTTACTAATCCCAGGTGGTGTACCTCAACTACACCACCTCCATAAAACCAAAGAACTCCAAGAAATCCAAGAATCCATCCTGTTTTTAAATAAAGTATACGACAGGTACTAATGAAAACTTACCAAAAAATACAGAAGAAAGTTATTTTGCCATTAAAATAATTAATAAGTATAATTTTAAAGGTATTAATTAAAACCTTTTTTTGTTTAGATATTTACATGCCGTTAGTGCTGCCATCTGTAGTTTGTGAATAATTACTTAAATTTTGTTTTAATTATAACTAATTAATATCTTTAAAATTATCTCTCTATATTAAAAAAAGTAATGCCTTATAAAAACGTGTCCAGCCAGTATGAAATATTGATATTAGAACCTCATTCTTTTTCTGGAATGTGTATCTTGCCTGTATCTAGGGACAGAATTTTCTTTTTTTCAAATTCAAATAATTTTTTTAATTAAAAATTAAAATTAGTCAATAAAATTAGGTCAAAAAGTGTGGGAATAGTAGGTGCCGTTTCCGAGAGAGGAGCCACGACACACAGTGCGGCGTGCAACGGACAAAAATCGAAAAAGTGACTTTTTATTTAAGAAGTTTAGTGAATATATTATTGATCTAGGATAGTCATAGTTTTGTAAACCGATAATTTTCAAGTTCACATTTTTTTAAAATTTAGAATGAGTTTTTTAATTAAAAATTAAACCCAGTTAATTAATTAAAACCCAACCTTCCAAGAGGCGGTACAAGTCGAAAAATTGGACTGTTGAGAATCTACTGCGGAGTGACGTCATTGGGTTGTTTACGCCTTTTGTGGGATTCCTAATAGATCATTGGTTGATTTTTTTTATATGGTTTCTCTCTTTGTCGTTATTTGGTGGGCTTTTGTTAGTTGTTTGACCAAGGCGGTATTTATTAGTGTAGGCCGAGGGTGTGGTATTGTTGCACCATCTGTTGAAGCTATTGAAAAATAAAACTATTAAAAAATTTTAAACTAGCTCTCTTGATAAAAATATTAATAAATTTGATAGGAAATTTAATAAATGAAGAAAATGGAATATAATTCAAGTATAGAGCATTTGAAGTTTTATTATATATAAAACTAGGGGTGTGTAACACTACACGACTTTCAATAACCGCTCAATAAATAAAAACACACATTTAGAGGAAAATTATTTAAAATATAATTAATGTTTTATTTTTTAATAAAAATGTGGTGTAATAAATAGGAAAAAATCAATTAATTATCAAATGTTTTTATTTAAAATTTAACTACTTAGATAATTTACATAAGATGGAGAATTTATGTATAAGCTTTTAGTGGGATAATTGGATTTTTCAGTGCATTAATATTTATCGATACAAATTGAATTGTCACTTGAATTTTTTTTGGGAGGGGGGGGGGGGGGGGGGGCAAAATAACTTTAAAGTCACACTTAATTGTTTCACTGATGTGCTCTTTTAATGGGGAGCAAAGCATATAGCAATTTTATTTTGGGGGCTGGGCGGGGGGTTGTCGACCAAAGTGGTCAAAAGTTAATTGGGTAGCAATTCTCGAGGAGGTCGGAGAGGGCAGTGATGTGGGTGCAAAGCGGTCGAAATGTAATCATCCTGGGAGTCAAGTACCGCGAAGTGAGCGGGGGGGGGGGGGGGGGGAGGTTGTCGAGCAAAGTGGTCATCCACAGATTATTCATCAATTAATTTGCGAACTTGCTCGCCTAGGCACGCAGCCCCTAGTGCTTATTACTTAATTTAATGGCAAAATAACTTTCTTCTGTACTTTTTGGTAAGTTTTCGTGAGTATATGTCGCATACTTTATTTAAAAACAGGGTCTAAAGTTTCCCCATTGAAATTGTATAGAGATCTGTTACCATACAAGACCCTTAAGGATATGCTCACGAGAGGCCTGGTCAACCCGGCACCAATGACACTCCGATAACTGTTTCTCTCCTTATTGGAAAGCGAGAGATTTAGTTTTGCTGTTCAGTTTCGGTCTCCCTTCCTCAGAAAAGATATAGAGTTGCTTGAAAAAGTTCAGCATAAGGCTACAAAAATGATTAAGGGTTTATCTGGTATTGATTATGATAATATATTAATATCTTTAAACATGTATTCCCTGGAAAACAGGAGAGCTAGGGGTGATTTAATACAGTTATTCAAGTTCATAAAACAGGGAGACATGGAGGGCTTAGGTTTTACCTTAAATAGCCGGACCAGAGGACATGATCAGAAATTGAATAAATCGAGCTTTAGAAGGGAGGTAAGAAAACATTATTTTTACAATAGAGTTGTCAATGAGTGGAATGCTTTACCAGATTATGTTGTGCATTCGAAGAGAGTAGAAGATTTTAAGAAGAAACTTGACGGTCATTGAAACTGGTAATGTATTAGATTAATTTTGGACCAACCTTGCTGGGCCTCTGGCCTGTTGTTGGTCGACACTTTTTGTATTTGTATTTAATTTGTTATGTTTTCGAAAATTTTTATTTGTAACATTTCCAAACAATTGTTTCAGATGTACAGGAGAGGACCTTGGTCAAATATCCGTCCATATCTTTCAGCATAGTGGTGGCGTACATCCTTATAATAAAATGGATAGGGCCAGCGTTCATGAAGAATAGAAAACCTTATGATCTGAAATATGTGATGATTTTATACGACTTTGGACAAGTTGTAATTAACTCGTATCTTACATATACGGTAGGTGAAGATTTTTAATTTACACCGTAGATTTTTTTTTGCTTTTACAGGGGTTGGACAAAATTGAAGAACCCCTCTACCGTGGGCAGCTAAACTGCAGTAACTAACACATTGACTTGGACCATTGTGACAAGCACTCAATTACTCTAATCTATAAGAAAGTATACTGTAAGATTGGATATTTTAGAGCAAAAATGGTCCAATTGATTGTTGTAGTCACTGCAGTTTACCCGCGCCCACGGCAGCCCTTCATTGACTGGGAATTCGTGTGCATCAGGTCTGCTTGGCGAAGATAGCGAGTCATCGCCTAAACTGGTGTGAAGAAATCAGTTTTGCCTTGGTTATTATCACGTGGAGCACGGGTTTACTATCTCTATAATTGATATTCGCGCGGAAGAAGAACCAATGGAGAAACCGGTTTAAAATCACCACTTTCGCCAAGCAGACCTCAATACGGACAGAATACCAGTCGTTGGAGGTTTTTTTCTTTGTACTCTTCACTTATTGACACACTTTGTAGTGTTGACACCTTTTCTCATAAGCTACTACGGAATACGCAACATGGTTTGTTACAGTCATAGATATCATAGTTAAAGTATTAGATTGGCAGATCACGCGACCTCCAATGCTAACGACGCCGGGACGCTCATGGAGGCCAAAATAAGAGAGCAAAATGGCTAGTGTTGCTGCCACTTTATGGAGAAAAATGCTACGAAAAAATACCATTTAATTCTAAAATTACAAAAAAATATCGTAAAAATACTAGCTGCATTTTGGAATCTTTTTAGTGACTTAAATCCTTTTCTAGTATTTTTTTTTTGTAATTTTAGAATTAAATGGTATTTTTTCTTAGTATTTTTCTCCTCAAAGTGGCAGCAACACTGGACATTTTGCCCTCTTATTTTGGCCTCCATGCGTGTCCCGTCGTTAGCATTGGAGGTCACGTGATCTGCCAATCTAATACTTTAACTGTGATATCTATGGTTACAGTACACATTTTCGCGCAAGAATTGTCTCGAATGTAATAATACGATTTGCAAAATAGATCCAAGCATAAAAAAACGTATTGAAGCACCCTGACCTTGGGAAATCCATGAAAACAAGGTGATTCCTTTCAAAGAAATATTTACATAAACAAAAGCTGAATTCGGTAAAATAACTAACATTTATATACAATATTTTGAGAGATATAATCATTTAAAGAAAATAATCATGCGTTCTTGGAGTTAATATTGGTTGCATAATCTAAAGAAATAGATTAAGTACTAAAGTAACAGGAAAGTAGACACAATTATCATTCTTTTAAAACTTCTTGTTGAGAGCGAATGAGCCTGAATGACCGCGGGTCTCCAAACCAAAGTGCCTCTGTGCGTTAATCACATGAAAAAAAATGTTTTCTAAGCCACTAAGACCCGGCGTTGCACGGGTGTACCCTCAATAACGGTGTTTGTTTTATATGTAAACTTTTTTTATGTACCAATTTGTTCACTCTCCACTGGTCAGCACTCCAGCGGGATATTATAATCTCTTCCCATTCTGATATGAGGGGTTGATTGTATCCAGTCTTTCCCAGGAGTTAGAGGGCTTTCCCATAGGTTCCTGTTCGAATTGCCAGAACAGCTATGATATAATATCAGGTTTCTATTTGGCGATTTGCGCAACGAAAATGCCCAAATGTGGTTAACGTTCCACTCCATATTTCATAAAACTCGATAGGGCTGGGGATCCCAGTCGGTAAAGCTCAGGTGTCTCAGGCCTACTCAGGTGTCGGCTAGTCACTTGGCTGTGGTTGTAATTTACGACGCCCTTTGCCAATAGCCCTCGTGTGTAGCTTGTGACGATAATTCAAACTAACCCTAATCCATTACCCGTACAACTGGATGTGAATAGCTACCCTATGTTAAATTTCAACTTCGCCAAAAGCCGCCAATGCTGAAATTCGATCGGCCATTAAGTAATCTAATCATCAGAAAACAAAACAGACATTCATCCTCTTGTATGGTTGGAAAAGTTTTATAGTACAAATTCTTTATTTACGCTGAAAATGTTCCTGCATGTCTTCATTTCTTACCAGTTTTAAACACCAATTAAATTAAATTCGGAAATATAATTGGAATAGTAAAATCAATAAATAAAATAAAATAATGATATTCAAATAACAAATCCTACAAATTAAAGCCACGTGCTCTTACGTGTTTATACTTAACTTTGGTTTACGCTGAACGAGCTGAAATTTCTTTTAAATTGAAATAAAATTATAAATTCTAATTTTAGAATGCTATTCCTATGGAGAAATTGGCTCACGTTTTGCCCTCTTACACCCGTTTGAGTTCGAATTTCGAAAAATCGCTTCTTAAATGACGCCTACTATATAAAAAGGATATTTTCCTAGAATTTGGTAGCTGTACCTGCAGTAGTTTTGGCTGGGCGTTGATACGTGAATGAATGAATGAGTGAGTGAGTCAGGACTTTGCCTTTTATACAGAGTGGCCCAAAAGTTGGCTTATAGTTAATGCCGGCTAAAATGTACCATTGGTAAGAACTTTGGGTTATTTAGAACAGGTATTTGACATGGTCATGATTAGTTTTGTTGGTTGGCTAAAATTAAGTCGTACTACAGCGTATCGTATCCAAAGAGTGGCGATTTGTGGACTTTGTTTGGTTTAGTTTTGAGAAAGCTTCGGTTTATTTGTTTGATGCTCTATATGCAAATAATGTCACCAAATAACGTAACTTCGAATCCCGCCACCTGCCAAATATCATATAAAAGGATTTGTGCTGATGGAAAATTTGTACTTGTGTTTATAAGTGTAAACCATGGCTAGAAATCAGAGCGAGGAGCACCGAAGGTGGATCCTTAAGACCTACTGGAAGTATGAAGATGCGGAGACTGTGCGTACGATATGGGAAAATGAGTTTAATTTGCCTGCGCCGTCCCGTCAAGCGATTTACCACATCAGAGACAAGTTTGAGACCACGAATTCCGTCGGGGATGCACTGAAGTCTGGACGAGCACACACGACGTTGACGCAGGAAAATGAGATGAATGTAGCCCTTACATTAGTAAACAGCCCAAAGAAGTCTACGCGACAAGCGTCTCGGGAGCTGATGATCTCGAGGGCATCATTACAACGCTTGAAGCACCGGCTGAACCTTAAGCTGTACCGCCCAAGACTGTTACATGGCCTTCTTGAGGACGATCCTGGCGGCAGATTACAGTTCTGTGAGATAATGCGCGATCAACTGACTGAACAACCAGACCTGCTTTCGAAAAAAGTGTTGACAGATGAAGCCTGTTTTCTATTGTCTGGCCACGTCAACATACATAACTCTGTGTACTGGGCCGACGAAAACCCACATGTCATTTTGACTACGCATTTGAATCAGCCAGGCGTCACAGTGTGGGGTGGCATATCCTGCGATGGTGTCGTGGGTACTGTCTTTTTCGATGGAACCGTTGATGGCCCCAGGTATCTGGATATGTTGATACAAGTTGTAGTCCCACAACTGCAAGCACGGCCCGACTTTGGGGAGTTTTTTTTTCGACAGGACGTTGCCCTACCGCATTATTCTTTAGTGGTCCGACGATACCTGGATCTGGCCTTCCCGAATCATTGGATAGGGAGACGGGGGAGCATTGAGTGTCCGCCACGTTCCCCGGACTTAACTCCCATGGATTTCTTTTTCTGGGGAGTAAATAAAGGATAATGTTTATTCCAGAAAACCTGTCACAGTATGCCAGTTGAAAAAATTCATTGATGATGCTTTTAAGGACATTCGTGACAACTTGAATTTGTGTCGTACTGTGTGTGAGAGTGTCGAGAATGAATATGTGGCAGGAATGCATCAATGTTGAAGGTAGACAATTTGAGCACCTTCGTGATTAAGTATATGTAAATGTATGTATGTAAATAAAGCTGTCACGATGGTTCTTAATAATGATGCCTGTCGCCAATAACTCTCCTGTAGCTCTAGTGCCACGATAATTCAACCAAATTAAACTAAACCTGTATTAAATGTATAAATAACAGACTCTGTATAAATAACTGTGTACCTAACTAACTGTAAACCTACTTTTGGGCCACCCTGTATATATAGATTAAGCTGACTTAGTGGTCTCTGTATTCCAACTTTTTGAAGTTGGATCGAATATTCTGTGTAAAATTATTTATTGAAAATTCAAGAAAAAAAATATTTTCGAACTAATTTTAAAAAGTGGGATTATAGAAACGTGTAACAGCTACATTTATCAGATAAAAAACATTTGTAGATATATTCAATACAGCAGGAGAAATGTGGCTTATAAAATATTTTTTACCTTTTGGATTAACGCACAGAAGCACTTTGGTTTGGAAACCCGCGGCCCTTCGGGCTTATTCACCCGAGGTGTGTTCATTGTGGTTTTAGTAAAGTTTATTTTTTTAGATTTATACAATTTGCGTAGATTCTTGGGAGCATCGCTGCATGGTGAAGAACAATCCTGTCTACATTAGACACAACGCAAAGGTTGGTAAACACAAGAACTTTATCTGTGCAGTGCACTGTAAAAGAAATCTGTTAATTTTAAAGAAAAAAAATCGTATTTACAGAAAATTACTGTTATGATCTATGGTACGCGTTCGAGCCCCGACTCAGTCGTCAGATTTTCTGGATGATAAAATCGTGGGCATGCATGATCATATGATTAAGAGGCACATAAAAGATCCCTTGAGTATCCATTTGGCTTGGGTTACCTCGGCAAAATTAAATCGGGTCAGTCAGGACTTTGCCTTTAATATATATAGATGATGTCTGATACGTGACCTATAAAATAATAAGCGATTCTAATAAATTTACGGAAAATAACTCATTTTCATTAAAAATTCACAAAGTTAATTTTTTTCAGTGTTTGGTCATAAATTCAAAAATATTTTGAATATGGCTTTTATTTTCAATAAATATAATTCTACATATATCTGAAACATACACTAAAAAATATAGAGCGCTTCGAATAATTTTGGAGGAGATGCGGATTTTTGTCCAAAAACACCCTTTTTTACCGCACTGTGCGCTGTTGCGAATGGCAATGGTGATTTAATGCTAGGCAGAGGCTACGCGCACGGGCATCCGTCAGCATTACGTGTACGGTATTAACGCGCATGCTCAAGTCGGGGCTTATGGAACGTGCTTACATTGCTTGCACGGACATGCATGATATACTTGAAAGTTGAGATACTCTTTTTGGGCCCGGCAATTTTGTTTTCTCTATAAAACATCAGTATCAAAATGGGCAGTATTGTAGGCGCGATTGAAAGCCTAAACACCGTTTGGGCCGAGATTTTGTTTCTCTGGAAAAAAACATCATTCTAGCCATTGCAAGAAAGTTTAAAAAAAATAGAATTTAAATACTTCATGAACGTAAAATGCAGTAAACTTTTCCAGGACAAATTTGAAACGATGATCTTCCAGGATGAAAAATCTTTAAAATAACTATAATTCAGCCGAAAGCGTGTCTTTAACCGAACCTTTAGAATACGAACCTTTATGCACACTAAGCTCGGTGGTCAAGATGAATCAAACTTAAACTGTTAATAAGCCTCACTCCTGCGCAGTTACTACCCGTGCGCGCAATGCTTGTACGGTGCCCGTGTACGTAGACACTCCGTTAATTCTAATAAAAATGGCTTCTTATGCTTTTTCAATGAGCATTAAATTTTTCAATCTTTTACATAATTGAAGTTCAGCGAATTCGAATTTTTTTCTGAATTTTTCGATGTCTTCTAATTTCGATGCGCTGAATTTTTTGACATTTCACATTTGCCTGTAGCATTTGTAGTTTGGGCTGTGAAAGTGGGTGACAGACGGACAGACGGACTGAACGATTATATCACCTTCCATTCTTTACGTTATAAACGTAGTGTGGAAGCTAAAAACACGAATCCGCGAAACGAACACACACAACGAACGCGTTCAAAATTCGTGAACGTTCGCATGAGCATTGTGACGTCTCGGATACGCTCATCAGAAATATATGCTACAATGCTACCATTTGTTTAAGCTTTGTAGGCTTCCTAATTTTTGCCCATTTGATAAATGTAAGAAGGCTTGGAAAACAAAATCTGTGATATTTTAAGATTGTTTAGACCGTAAAAATTAAGTTTATTCGTCAAGTATTATTACTAAACTATTTTATTTTCTTTTCCAGCGAATTCAAGCAGTGGCCTGGCATACCTGTTTGATAAAGTTTATAGATCTCATTGACACGGTGAGTAGAAAATTATTTATTTACGTATGTTGTTTTGCTTCGAGTTGGCATCGTTGAAAGTGTTGAAGTTAGATGAAGTTGAGTTTGCGAAATAATACTCACTTTCACTAAATCCGTCACTATCAATAGGAAGCCATTTTTTTTTATTGTATCACGTTTCTTGCTATTTTAAATGATTACAAATTTAATATAATGGGGTTGTTTCACGTCATGGATGGCAACAGCTCCAACAGTTTGTTTTCATTTGTTGTCTGGAATTACTTTTGTTTCGGTTTTCGAACATGAGTTTTCTAAGAATAATTTATCCATTAGATTTTTTAAATGCCAACTTCTTGGTGTGCTGTTGGTTGTTCAAAGCACTTGTTAAAAAAAGCTTGTATAGAAAGAAAAATTTCTTTTCACCTATATCGGTCAGTTAGAGAGCGAAACCGAAGCAATCAATGAAATCGCAGTACAAAGAAAACAAACAAAAGCGCTACATTATAAGAAACATTCCCATTAAGTCAAGAAGTTTGTACCCCGATATTTAGATTCCTGATAGCTTTTTATGTAAAGAAAATATTATTAAAGGAAAATTAAAATAGGCTATAATTCCCTCTGTTGATGCATGTTTCTTTCTAGGTGCTATTTGTCCTAAGGAAGAAGGCAAACCAAGTGTCCTTTTTGCATGTCTTCCATCACGCTCTCATGTGTATGATCATAACTTGGGCTGTGAGAAATATTGATTCCTTTGCCATTGGTAATTTGGTGGTTTTTTTACTTTACTTTTTTTACCTTACAAACTGTAACTGCTTATTATAATAAGCAACCACGACGCATAAAAATGCTGCAGTTTTCTTGACTTTCTCACTTTTTTCCTAAGATAGATTTCTGCTATAATGTAGACTAGTTGTTCCCAACCTTTTACCCACTTTCTTTATCGCGCCAAAGAGGCGCCCCTCTCATTGGCCGCCCGTACAGTCGTATTTCCAGTGGAGTTTTCCAGCGCCTACCACGGAAAACGTGTGTAACTTCAAGTAAAAAACCCGCTAAACTGAAAAACGTCCAAGGGGAAAATGACAGCGCCATCTATATACAGGCAACTTCCGTTTGTCTGTATAAGACACGAGATCTAAAGAACCACGCAACAGATCGTCACGAAATTTGGCACAAAAATTCATCTCATCTCCGGAACAAACATAGGCTAAGAATTTTTCGAATCAGACCATTCCTTCTATCGTTTTCGAACGTTTCTGAAAAAAACTACACCACTTTGGCTCAAATCCGATCATTTTTTTTACTTTCCTGATGCCATCTGCTGAAAAAATTAAATAAAACTTTTAACAAAAAATAATCAAAATTGAAAATGTTTATTTTATTCTGTTGTCATTACCTTCAGAAACTAAATTCATTATTTGAAAAATAATTGACATGTTTCAAGTGACGTAATTCCGCCAGTCTCCATTCCCGGATTTTATTGTGGGTTTATTTGATGATTTTTTCATTGATTTTTCTGTTGACTGCATGTATGCATATTTAAGCAATAAATGTATCGTTAAGCTATTACTGAATTAAGATGGTTAATAAAGGCCGTCGCACTGGAGCTGCATATTAGGGTTTTATGTCTTTATTTTTTCGCCAAATACGTTGCCAAACTCGCCAAATTATTAACTAAAGCTCGCCAAATGGGCAATTTTTTTTAATAAATAATTTATAAGCTGGTTGGTTGTTCGAAGGTCATTGTGTTAGAGCTGTATAATGGGTGTGTTTGTAGCTATATCTATTTTCTCGCCAAATTATTTCCCAAAACGCGCCAAATGAGCTAAAAGGTTTTATATTTATGAGGGAATTGTGATGACATTTATAAGGGCATTTTATAACGTATTTTTCATTTTGGAATTTTAAGGCAAAGAAATTGGATTTTATACTTAATAACGAGTGGGAACAATAACATAAGTTTATGATCTTATAACAATCAATCTTATTATCTTAATCTTATTATCTTATTTACTTACTTTCTTATTATCTTAATCTTAATCTTATTATCAATCAGGTTATATTACGGTACACATATTTGGATCGATTTGACACAATCTTTGTCTTGAACGCATTTTTTCTGGCATTTTAATCTATTATAGATAATGCCTAAAAGAAAACCCAAACATATTGGTACAATCTAAGAAGAAAAATCATAAGGTCCCAATCTAAGAATAAAAAAAGAAAAGGCTTTACGGTTAAATGAGACGGCTACAGAGCGAGAGCGGCGACTGCTACAGCTTCGGCGACAGCTTAATATTTATACAAGTTGAGTAATTAAATGGAAAATTACTGGGTAATCTTCATATCTTTTGTAACTAAAATGAAAGAAAAAAAATAGTTAAATTGACTGTTAAATTATTTTTCACCTCTACTCGTGCAACGTCGGGTATAACAGCTAGTCTGAGAATAATTTGCGAAACAACCATGACTTTCGCGTTTTTTAAGAGTGCATTTGGTATAGATATCTTCTCATGTCGGTTTGGCTGAGAATGAACTGGCTGACGTTCTTGCACGGCCAGGCTGTGACCATATTTTAGATGGGGGAAAATCTGCTGACTCATTCAGAGACTGGATCCATTTAAAAAAAAGGCAGCAATAGACTGGAGTCCCCCCACAGCATTCTTGGTATGGAGGTAAGAAAGCAGGCGAGATTAAAAAATTTCAAATATGCAGGTAAGGCCAAACTGCCATCTCCAAATTCCGGGCGGGACCTATAAAGAGTTGAAGGTTTGAAGCTGGATCTAAGCTGTTCCCTGACTGCCCCAACTGTAGAGGTGGTTCTCAAGCCAGTCCCCAGCACATACTCCATTGTTGAGTTGACGTGGGAAGACATCAATGGCGACCCTCTTTTCGCTTTGGACATTTTCAGGATCACACACATCATGGAACTCGTTTAATATTGCCCCAGGGATATGTAAAAGACCATTAAAATTTTCGAGAATTCAAAATAATCATTTTCGGGCAAACCAATGGCACTGTGTTTCCTAATCTTTTTCAGCTTACCATTTCCACTTCTTTACCAGAATATCTCCTAGGTTCAGTGTTAATTAAAAAAAACATATTTCTATCGCATCCCTTCCTCCTTGCGCGTGTGTTTTGAGATTACTGATAAACAAATTTGAAATAGTTGATAAACAAGGCCAGGATCTTTTAATGCCCAATAAAACGTGAAATAAGCCCTAATTATTATGGAGAAATATCTAAAACCTATTGGGATTCTTTTGGCCACAGACTAGCAAGAACGCTGCGGCTAACTTCAGTATTTTGACCAGACACGATTGACGCGGAGACATCTGTAAATACTATACTGGAACGCAATTGACCTAATAAACTAATGGCCCTTTTAAAGAACTCTTTTTGTTTTGTGTTCAGCACTTGTTTTCTCTTGTTTGTACTCTTGTTAATGTTTCTGTTATACTTATTTGTGTTATACTATGTTTGTACTTATATTACGTAGGTTGCCTGTATTAATTTATGGATTGAATTTCCTAATAAATGCCATATGTAACAACATATGCCATAATTACGAAAAACTTGAAGTGAAATCTTGCCGCTTAAGGCAATATTTTCCATTTGTTGCTGGAAACTATTTTGTATGAATTCTATCACAAAATGATTTACATTAAGTCAATTATTTTATATATTTTTAGGTTTCTACCTTGGTTTTGCCATGTCTATAAACACTTCCGTCCATGTGGTAGTCTATTTTTATTACGGTGTTTCTGCTTTAGGACCTCAGATGAACAAATACTTGTGGTGGAAAAAATATCTCACACTTTTTCAAATGGTAAGAGCATTTCAATTTTAACATCTGTACTTGTTTGTCAAGGCATCACTAGCTACCTGGTTTGGCTATTTATAAATAAATGTTTCTCTATGTCTCATAAAAACATCTTGTAATCAGTTTTTATTAGTCAGACGGGCCCAATTCATTGGTTTTTGAAATCCTAATTTTTATTTAAGTTTTGCTTTGTTATGTAAGCATTTTTATATTCATTAGGCATGAAAATAGTAATGATAACATAATAAAGCAAATTTGAAAGGAAAATATTATACGGTAATTGTAATTATTATTATTCGATAAAATTAAAAGAAATAGGGTTGTCATTTGTAGAATACATTAAACAGTTTAAAACTGCAAAAATTTGAAACTAAATAATCAAATAACATTTTTCTTTGACATTTATTTTATCAATTTTTCAGTGTCAGTTTACAGCCATCCTCAGTTACATGTTACATGGTTTCATGACTGGCTGTGAAGAAGTGGCCGTGGTTGAAGTTACCGTGTTCCTGTACATTGTAGCCATTTTCATTATGTTTATAGATTTTTACAAAAAATACAAAGATGAATAAATTGCTGATTTATGTAAATTGTATTTTTTTTTATCATTTTTTACAAATTTTTTTTTCAAACATCTTAAAAAAATGTTTTTGTTGAAGATTGATTTTTCTCCCTGCTTTTCACCATTTCTTTCTGGATGCATAATGAGTAATGATAGTATATCACAAATTTTAGATTTTTACAATAAAAAATAAAAAATTGGGACTAAAAAGATTAAAATAAATACAGGGTTGTCCAGAAATAAGTTGCCCAACTCAGAGGCCTGTGCAGGATGCTGTATTGGTCAGGATGTGATAAAATTTGAGATACAGACATTTCAGATCATGCGGACTCAATTTATTTTTAAAAAAAAATCAAAAATTTGCCGATAGGTGGCGCTGCAGATTCAAAAACGCTTTCTACAGTAATTCTACATGAGATCCGTGGTTCTCCATAACACTTTCCATTCTCATTGTTGTGTGTTCCACAACGGGACGCAGTAAATCTGCAGAAATTCCTTGAACCTGCCGAACAATTGAAGCTTTCAGATCCGCCAAAGTTGCAGGACGTTCTCGGTAGACCTTATCCTTTAAGTATCCACACTACCAGAAATCACATGGAGTGAGATCAGACACAAAGCTATAAGAATGAGAAAAATTGTGGAGAACCACGGATCTCATGTAGAATTACTGTATAATGCGTTTTTGAATCTGCAGCGCCACCTATAGGAAATTTTTTGAACTAATTTTTTTGTAATAAATCGCGAGCGCGTGATCTGAAACGTTTGTATCTCAAATTTTATCACATTCTGACCAATACAGCATCCTGCACAGGCCTGGGCAACTTATTTCTCTACAACCCTGTAGTTGGATTTTTTTGTGACAATCATTTTAAACTGACTTTATAATATGAATTAAAGAAGCGCAACGTGTTACTTTGATTGTTCAACATTTGTTTACAGATGAGAAAACTCCAATTATCCGAAGCATTGCTGATTATCAGAATTTCAGAAAAAAAAAATCCACCCGGCTATCTCGTATTGTTTGTTTTTGTTGGATGACTTGGCCAGTAATTTTTTTGGAAAGAACCCAAAAATTACTAGGAATGACATCCAACAGAGACTAACAGTAACAAATAGGCCGAGTATAAAAGTTTATATATGCCATATTAACTTTTGTAAAACCAAGATTTTAACATGAGTTGACTCCCCTTCAGGGACATGTCTAAATTGTAGAGGTGGCGATAGATGTCAGCATCTGTCTTGTATGTCGTGTCCGTTCTTCTTGACGATGGTTTATAAGCGGGTCTTTGTGATCAAGCACACAAGTCTGAAAATATATGTCTACCAACCAACCAACCAACATGAGTTGACTAAAAAACTATTACAAAAAGCTATAACTCACACTGCCAAAACAGCACCTAACATTTTGGTTTTAATTAATTACCACTGGAACTATAAATACATGATTTCACAGCCCAGAAATACTTTGAGAAATGGTTTTAATGTACCCTTTTTCTAATTAACTCCAATATAAGAATTTGTGATCATCCGAATGTCGTTAGGTCGCCATTGCTTCGGGTAATCGGAGTTCTACTGTATTAAGAAATTGGCATATTCCATTGTTTGAATAAAAAGCTGGATAGTTTAAATTTAAATTTATTTTTTTATTATTGCATAATACGACAAGGGCGTTACAATACTAAAAAGGGTACAATAATTATAATTTTTTCGCTGTGATAAATATTTTGGTGGTTTTGAAGTACTTGAAAATCACTTCGTTGAGAGATTATTTGGGAGGAGATACGAGTTTTTGCATGTTGTTGCATTCTTTTTTCGAAAATTATAAATCAATTTTTTGAAAAATAAAAATATTAATTATTTGATGTTATGAAAAATTTCATATCCTATAGTTAAACTCATAGTTTTTTTTGCACAGAAGCCACGACCACGGGCGGAGCTATAAAACGCGCGGATCAATCAGATGAAGACAAAATAAAACGACTAAAATTTCCTCTTCATCTTATTGCTCCGCGCGTTTTATAGCTCCGCCTCTGGTCGTGGATTTTGTGCAAGGAAGAGTTTAACTATAGTACCCGTTTCAGCAACATTTGGCGACAATTTTGGAGGGCGATAAAGTTTGCATTGTGTTAGGTTAGTTTGAATTATCGTCGCACTTATTTGCATTGCGTAGTTTTCCGTTTTTGTTATTACTATAAATGTTTTGAGAATATTGAATTTAAGTAGATACTTATTTAAGGTAGCCGTATACCATAAAAACAAGAAATTTGGTCAAATTTTTAAATTTTTTTGATAATTTAAAAATATAATTCATTTTCTTAATAAATCAGCAAAAAATTTTGTTTCTAGTGTAAATAGAAAAAAAAACTTATCAATGTTTTAGTTAGCATTGACCTGACAAGTTTTCTTCAAAGTCATATCTAAATCATTTGATTTTGTGATTAGAGAGTGAGAGAGATTCATGGTGTTAGGTCATGATTCACTAAGAGTGATTCATGACCTAACACGCTTATTTTTTTAAAGTTTCCAATTCACAGAATTTAAATTTTTTAGTTATCGTTTTTGGCCAAAGGCCGATTATCAGCAAAATTGTAACTAAAATCTTTTTAAAAAAATCACAAATGAAAATTTTAAATTTAAATATTTTGTCCATTTTGCAACTTTTCAACTTAGACATCATAAAAGCTCGCGATATTTAGGAGTTGACGCCGTTTTCACAATCTCAAATCTCGCCAGAATTGATTCTACGATTTGACCTTTGCTTCTATTTTTAGGGGAGAAAGTAAACTTAAATAATTGTTCTCCGAACTGCAAATAAGTTGATCATCTGATAAAGAATATTAATTGAATTTACGAAAGAAAGTAAATGAAAATAGCCAAATTTTGGCTTTTAAATGTTTTACGACTAAATGGCTGTGTGGCTGTGTTTGGTGACTTTTCTGAGGCTATAAAACTTGTGTGGAAGTAGAGTTCTAGCTGACAGTTACTGTGTTACAAAACTACTTATGTTTCTATAAGAATTTCAGTGAGTGTTAAATAACAGGAAAATAGGCTATTTTAGTTTCTCGTGCGATTGTTATGAGTGCCAATAACGATTAATTCTAATAAAAATAGACTTCATATGGGGGGGGGGGGCTTTTGAAATGCGCATTACATTTTATAGCTTTTTTTAAATAGTTGAAGTACTTCGAATTCATATTTTTTTCTATGTCTTCTAATTTCAAAGCGCTGAATTTTATGACGTATCGCACTGGTCTGTAGCATTTGTAGTTTGCGCTATGAAATAGATGAAATAGGACGACGCAAAGACAGACGGACTAATATAGCCTTTATAAAACCTTCCCCGTTATAAACGTAGTGTGGAAGCTAAAAACAATATTGTGTGATCCAACCTTGGCTTCTTGTGTAATTTCAGCCTAAAAAAAGAGGTTATCACCAACTTAGTTGATTATATCGTCCGGTATCCAAGTCTTATCACTTGACATCTTTCACTTTTTCACAGTCACTTGAAAGTGCAGAGAGAAGGGACATGTGCGGCCTTACTGTATTTATGTGATAAATTCAAACATTTCGAAGAGTAAACTATCCCGTAAAAAGGTTTGGCGAACTCTTGTTTGGAACTGCAATGGTGGTTGTCGGATTCTTCAATTACTTGTTAGTTGACTAACAGTGGATCATGAGGTAGTATACTTTAAGTAAAACGTTGGTAGAATTTTGATAAAATATTGGATTGGAGTTGTTTTAAAAAAATAGCAATGAACAGTTATTTCTAAAAACAATCGTAAAAAACTCTTCTGTTTGCATTATTAGGCGACTGTTTCGTTGAAAAGTATCTGTAATGAAAAGGAAAACTCTATAATGCATGTCAATACCTGTGTATAGTTTTACTGATTAAAGATAAATAAAATCTCTTGACGAATTGAGAAATATGTTTTAAATGTGATTGTGTTAATAAAAATGGTTGACGTTTAAGACCATGCTAACAGGACTTAATTCTTTTCAATAGGACCTGTTACAGATTTTTAAGTAACTATTTTTCCAGAAAAACTTAATTATTCATCATCGATGATATTTCTTAATATTTAAAAATAGTTTTTAATTATCAAGAATTGTTAATAACCATCGAGAGTATATCTTGATCATCAACAATATACCTATTTTGCCATTAACAAAAGTTCTTCACTATCGACAGTATTTCCTTATCCTTGACGAACTCCGATTTAAAAAAAATATCATCAACGATATTCCTGTACCATCAACTACATATTCATGAACATTGACGATATTTCTTAACCACTGACGATAATAGTTCTTGATCATCACCAATATTTCCCAACCCTTATCGATATTCTTTGATTATAAGTTATATTTTTCCACAATATTATTCAACTATCGACGATATTCCCTGAACATTCGACGATATTCCCTAAACATTCGACGATATTCCCTGAACATTCGACGATAATTTTCTGATCATTTGACAATATTCTCTGATCATTCGACGATATTATCTGTTTATCGACGATATTCCCTACTCATTCAACAATATTCCCTGATCATTCAACAATATTTTTTGCGCATTCAACAATACATCGTCGCAGTCATGTCCGGCGGCGAGACCACGATATCGCGTCCATCCTGCATCCTGTCGGTCATCGTGCTGGTGCTCGTGATCTCCAGCACAGGCCTCCTGGTGCTGGTGCTCAAGGGCGAGTACGCTCACCCGCACCACGAGAACGGTTCTGCGCACCATCACCACCACGGTCCGCACCACCACGATGACTTTCAACTCTCCGACCAAGGTCATCATCCCGGCGACCGATATTTGCACGAACCGTGGCGGTACTTCAAGCTCCCGGACACCGTGGTACCGATGCACTACGACTTGACGATGGAGCCGGATCTGGAGGGGGCAAGTTTCAATGGGAAAGTGAGCATCGATGTCAACGTCACTGCTAGAACGAGGTGAGTGTAGTTCGAAGAGGAATGGTCATTCCTATATGAAGAGTACAGGGGAAAAAACCGCTTAATTTCGTAGTAAACTTTCCTCATCAGGCCTCTTTGGCGATGAAAGCGGGTCATCACCTAAACTGGTGTGAGGAAATCGGTTACTCGCTTTGTTTTTCTCTCGCGGCAACCTTGATTTACGCCAGAGATCAGCGGACACGAGTCACACGTTTGTACCGCGAAAGAAGAACCGAAAGGAAAACCGGTTTCCTGTCGCCAATGTCCGCCAAGCAGATACAATTACGGGACTACTCCTAATAAATAAAGCGGTTCTTCCCCTGTACCCTTCATATAACGTCGAATGGGGTAATTTTGGCCTTGGATGGTAATTGCAGCCCAAGCTTTTCAAGCTAATAACTTCTAATTAAAGACATTCTTTAAGAATTTGCTTGCCTTTTTCAATTGTTGGCAAATCTGCTATGACTTATTAGTATATGACCTATGAAAAATGTTCATGAAGAAAGTTATTACTATAGGGTTTAGTTATTGGATTAAAGTTACCCCATTTGACGGTACTTAATATCTGCTAAAGTAGTGCTTTACATTTTTTTAGAGGGATAGTGATGGTCAATCCTGCAGACTAATGCATTATTTCTTCATTTCTGGAGTACTAAGGTTTTTTTTTAAAAGTATTGTGTTGCTATGTAAACTCGTTTTTGCCAAGTATGAAAATCGACATAACAGCAAAATAAAACAAATTCGAAGAAAAAATATCCTCTGGTTATCTCATTATAAATTAGTTTTAAAACGCTCAAAATATTCTACAAATAGCGGCACTATTTTTATTCTTTATCAATTAATAACTAAATAACTGGATAGTTTTGCTTCTAAAAGTGTTTTATTTCATTATTAAGACAATTCTCATACCGCTAGAAAAATTGCTAAAATAACACGACAAATTTTTCACTAAAGTTAAGACTTCAAAACTATTGTGTATTAGACTAATATTTAAGACTAAAACCATAACATACTAAAAATAGTGCTTTACGATTCAAGCACTTTAATAATGAAGAAAAACAAATTTGCAAACAATCTATAATAGACTGCACCCCAGAGTATATGTTTGGAATATCAGCTAAAATCATAAAAATTAAATTTTACGAATTGCCTATTAAAATTCATGAAACATACCAAAAGCTCTACTAAACAACCATTTGGGATATTTCTAAAAATGGCGCTACGGTTAGCATGTCCATAATTAAAATAAACATACAACGTTTTCAAAACGTTCTATTTAAAAGAACAGACTGCTCACTTAAACAGCTTGTTTCTTGCTTGTGTTGAATTTAAAATCGTACATTTGACATTCAGACTATCAATTGACAATAAGTCTTGTAGGGATCTACATTGTGAGAATAGAACTGGAAAAACTACACAATATCTATTCCAATTCATCAAACCTTTATTTTCAACGCGTATCGCAAAACAAATTTAGAGACAAGCCAATCTTGACGTCATACGCACTGGAGAGGATTGTGAGTTTTTTACGAGTACTATCCATTAAATCATAGACTAATTATACTTTTTACTAGTGGAAAATAATTCAGTTTTAAAGGTATTGTCTGCCAATGAGTTTGAAATTAGCACTCATTAATTTAAAGTTATACCGGAATCTGTAACTCATCCTAAATTATACCTATACATTACGGAAATTCAACCTACTACCTCCAAACAATACATCTTTGCTAGATGGAGTTTTTACTGCACTACCATTAAGATTAATTATATTAAAAAGTCGAAGCAACTTTGTCTTCACCTTGAGGTACCTTTTAGGGGCTGGGGAACCCAGTCGGTTAGGCATTCGCCTAGCATGCGGAAGGTCCTAGGTTCGGGTCCGGGCATCGCCAAAATAACTGCCGACCTATAAACGGCCCGTTCAGCCAAAATATATAATAAACCGTATGGAGGGAGTGCATGTTAAATATCCTTCAAAGTCCTAACGCTGCGTACGATGTCGCCCTTAACGGTTGCGTTGGGTGCCTACTCAGGTGTCGGCTCGTCACTTGACTGTGGTTCTAAAATACGACGCCTGTCGCCAATAGCCCTCGTGTAGCTCTAGTGCGACGATAATTCAAACTAAACTTTTGGTGGACACGGGTCGTTGTAATACATTCGGCAACGCTATAGCACGGTTCCACCAAATTTGTTTTCTTGTATATACTAATTAATATTTTTATCCTAGTGATAAAAAGCTTTAATTTGAATGCAATACCATGACAAAAATTTACATGTCTAAAATAACGCATGAGACTAACTATTTTTAATTGATTATTTATTCCGTATTGAATAGTGATTAGAGAAATTCATCGTACCGATGAATTTATTGGTTTTAGAGCATCTTAAGCTCCGACATTTAAATAGGAGGGTCAGTCCCAAAAAAGTCCTATTGTAGTACAGAACTAATAAAAATGACTATACTTCTCGGCAATTTATAAAATTATAAAACTGTTTTAAGTGTGAAATACTCTACAATAACTTAAAATAAAATTCATACATGTGTCTTCAATTTTTTTCAGGAAAGGGTGAAAAAACATTTTTTTTAATCCCAGGGGAAGATCAAAGGTTAATAAAAAGGTGTTCAAAGTTTGTTAATTCAAAAGCACTCGTGAATATTGGAAATCATGACGAAACGTTATTAGGTTCACGTTTAAATCAAAGTTTAATTTTAAAGTGCATTATCCAGCTGGAAAATATAAGAAAACTTCCATACTATTAAAAAAATTGACTTAAATTGTTTTAAGTGTCACTTGCTTTCACACATCTGTATATCAAAAAGTGTTGATTAAAATCATTGGGAACTATAAAATAACTGGGTGCTAATAGAAATATTCGTAACTCTTATTGACAAGTGCCAGTAGTAATATAGACTAGATCCAAATTTCTAGTGGTTGTAGTCAGGTTTACCCGAACATTAGATCAGACCAGAAGCGTGTAGTTAAAAAAAAAGAAAGTCAGGGATGGACTATAATACTAATTAATATTCTCTTGACATGAAATTTTGTTTTATTTCGAATATAAAATCAAAATTTAAAATACAAGTATGAGGTTTGAAAATAGAAAAAAATGTGAATTCATATTAAAATTATAAACAATTCTTAATTTTTAAAAAATAAAATTGTATAAATAGCAATTGAACCCTATTAAAATTATACATCAGCACTGTTGTTTTTCCCTCTTCGCCTGTTGAGCCTCAACTCCGAAGAACCAGCTTCTATTGTTTCTTTTTTATTAAGTTTCTTTACTTCTAAGTTTTTTGTCATTTTTGTTGCTTTAGCAACTTTCGGGTTGCAGATTACTTCTGAATCCGAAACATAAGAGTTTCGTTTGTCTACAGAAACATTTGAACGTTGTGGCTTCACATTCGATTCCTTATCAGAGAACTCTTCTCTGGAGATATTGAGTGGCAGTTCCTCAGAAGGCTTGTACAACTTTTTAGGATTCATTTTCTGTGATACCTTTAATGTCTTCGATGCTGCTTTCTGATGTGGCAATATATCCTTCAAGACAGGCACTGGGTGTTTACCTGGTCTTGGTTTCACGGCAGCTTTCGTTTTAGGAGGCGTAGTCTTTAGTAGACTGCTATATTCAGCTCCAGGATCTGGTTCATTACCAATAGCTCTGGGATGAGTTTCAGGACCAGACTTGGCACCAGGATTTGATTCAGTAGTGATGACTTTGGGCGAAGTTTCATATTCTGTCTCGGTATCAAGGTTTATCTCAAAAGCTATGGATTTGGGATGAACTTTAGGTTTAACCTTGTCATCATGGCTTGGTTTAGCAGCTCTGGGCTTGGGCCGAGTTTTAGATCTGACCTCAACATCAGGGTTTGGTTCAGCAGATATAGCTGTGGGTTGCGTTTTAGGTCCGCTCTCAGCATCAATAATAGGTTTAGCAGTTCTGGTTTTTGCTCGCGTTTTAGGTATGACACTAGGCTCAGCATTGGCAACATCATTTGGTTTAGTAGCTTTGAGTTTAGGCTGTGTTTTAGGTTTATTGCTAGTTTTGGTCTCGGCGTCAAGGTTTGGTTTAGTAGTTCTGGTTCGAGATTTAGGTTTGGTGCTGGGTTCAGCAATGGCCTCAAGAGTTGGTTTATCAATTTTGGATTTAGGCTGCGCTTTATGTTTATTGCTAGGTCCAGCCTCGGCTTCAGGGTTTTGTGTAACAGCTTTATGCAGAATCTTATGTTTGCTACTGGTTGGTTTGGTAGTTTTCGCTTTTATTTGATTTTTAGATTTCCCCTCTACAGCATCAATTATTGGTTTCTCAGCTTTTGATTTTAGCTTAGTTTTAGGTTTGCTACTTATCCCAGCAGCACCTACATCGCGATTTGGCTTTGTAGATTTGGTTAACAGTTTTATTGGTTTAGTTGATTCAGCTGCCTTAGACTTTAATTGGGCTGAAGCTTTTGTTTTGGTAGTAATTGTTTTCGTTTTCTCAACTTTAGCAACATTCGTTGTTTCTACTAATTTTCTAACTGGTTTAGTGTTTGCCATTTTTTGCCCAGAAATTGCATCTTTGTTTTTTATAAAGTATCCACGAAGTCCTGTAACATCTTTTGATATGGCTGGTCTTTTAATTAATCCATTTTCAAGAGCTTTCTCGATGGCTTTCCTCAAATTCGCTTTCAATCTGTTGATCACCACATTTTCTTTGTTATCTAAAAAAATCATACATTTCCTTTTAACTTGAACTATTGATTGGCAGTAAATAAACAAAATCATGCTACTTATTTTGTCGAATTAACATTTGGATAAAAAATAAACGTGTAACTAATCTTAAAGACGTGGTATTTAGGAAAAGGTTGATTAAGTTGTTTTAGGAATTTCAATTCCGTTCTAATTACTTTAAAGACACAATTGCGTTCTTGTAGTGTAATAACTTCAAAATGGCGTTAGGCATTTAGCAAGGCACTATTATTGCAGAACATAAGTACAGCTGTGGAAAAGAAAAGTACCCACTAGTGATTATTTCGGCCATTATTAATCCTGTAGAATCGGACCTTTTGACTTTAGGAATAAACAACATTATGAGTAAAATGCACCACACAAAATTTGCATAAGGGACCAGTCTTCTTATTAAAAATGTTACCAACTTCGAAATATTCAATAGCAACACCCCTTTTTGAGCTCACGTTTCAAATTTATAAAAAATTTGAATAGAAACCCCTTAATATTTTTGACAGAAATGAATTTAGGGCAAGAAGTTTAAGCGAAATCCCAATTTTAAAGTTTTTTATCCATTATTTGCTGAGTAGGTTAGGTTTGAATTATCGTCGCACTAGAGCTACACGAGGGCTATTGACGACGGGCGTCGTATTTTTTAGAACCACAGTCAAGTGACGAGCCGACACCTGAATAGGCACCCAACGCAACCGTTAAGGGCGACATCGTACGCAGCGTTAGGACATTGAAGGATATTTAACGTGCACTCCCTTATACGGGGTATTATTCGTCGGACATTTTTGGCTGCACGGGCCGTTTATAGGTCGGCAGTTATTTTGGCGATACCTTTATTCTTCCTATAGAATTGGACCTTTTTGACTTTGGGAATAAATAACATTCTGAGTTAATTGCATGACCCAAAATTTGAATAAAGGGCAGTTTTCATATTAAAAATGTTACTAACTTTAAAATTTCCAACAGCAACACCCAATTTTAATAACTTAGAAATATTAAGCACCCTTAAAAACCCCTAAATCTAAGTTTTTGTTACATTTTGATAAATATTTGACGAGTTATTTCAATCGAATCCCTTGATGACCTTTGAGGGACCATCTCCAAAATGTCAAGCGTAGTCTGTAGGTTTATTAAAGGAGGAAAAAGAAACGTAGGGATAAAGATCTTGAGCAAGGGGCCCTACAAGGGATAAATTGTAAATCAGGATTAAGCCCTAAGGCTATTTTTAGCCTACTTTCAATTAAAAAAAAAAAAACTCGAAATAATTAAGAAATAGAAAAGTAGGTATTAATATGGTAAAGATGTCCGTCTATCTGTCCGTACTTCCTTGCCAAAATCTGTTTTATCTGTTGGAGCTTTGGAAATATTTTTAGAAAGGTATGACAGTAGCGACCACTCTTTCATACTTTTTGTCCGTCTGTCTTTACGTCCGGATGGACATCTGTCTTCCTGTCAAACGACGTATTACCGATTTAGTTATGATTGAAATTTAATTTTTAGTCATTTAAATTGCTGCTGACACAACAACAATAGCACGAAAAACCGTAATTAAAATTATCATTTTAAGGAATAGTTATTTTTTCAAAATAAATCCGTTTGGAATGACGTTATAAAATATAACACAATGTGATTCTTTGATTGTTCGTTATTTGTTTACTAAGAAATTGGTTCGCAGTGTTCTTTTTTTTTTTTGCTTAAAGATCTAATTCGTATTGATTTCTTCATTTATCGATGCAATTTGGCGTTGTTTCATGTTTTATTATTAAATGTTTCGGAAATATCGGGTTTTTACACATTTTATTTTGTTGATACTTATTTAAGTACTAGCAAATTTATACCCGTTCTTCGCACGGAATAAAAAAATATCAATAGATTCCAAATATGTGTACCATATACCTGTTATAGGATCATAAAATTATTATTGTTTCCACTCGTTTATTAGTTATAAAATCCTGTTTAATTGCCTTAAAATTCCAAAATGAAAAATACGCTATAAAATGCACTCAAATGTCATCACAATTCCCTCATAAATACATAAAACCTTTTAGCTCATTTGGCGCGTTTTGAGAAATAATTTGGCGAGAAAATAGATATAGCTACCCACACCCTTTATACAGCTCTAACACAATGACCTTCGAACAACCGACCAGCTCATAAATTATTTATAAAAGAAATTGCCTATTTGGGGAATTTTTGTTAATAATTTGGCGAGTTTGGCAACGTATTTGGGGAAAAAATAAAGACATAAAACACTAATAGCTCTAGTGCGATGGCCTTTATTAACCATCATAGTTCAGTAATAGCTTAACTATACATTTATTGCTTAAATATGCATACATGCAGTCAACAGAAAAATCCAATGAAAAAATCATCAAATAAACCCACAATAAATCCGGGAATGAAGACTGGCGGAATTACGTCACTTGAAACGTGTCAATTATTTTTCAAATAATAAATTTAGTTTCTGAAAGTAACGGCAAAAGAATAAAAATAAACATTTTGAATTTTAAATGTTTTCGTTAAAAGTTTTATTTAATTTTTTCAGCCGATGGCATCAGGAAAGAGAAAAAATGATCGGATTTGAGCGAAAGTGGTGTATTTTTTTCAGAAATTCGAATTTTCTCTAAAATGGAACAAATATGAAAAAACTAAGCCTCAGGTGCACACGTTAGTATTAAAGGGATTATCTTTAAAATTTCGAATTCCTGTGGGCAGTATAAGTAGGTCTTTTACGATCCGATAACAACGCCACACACACAGCAGACAGACTCTTTCTTTATATTATTATAGATAAAGAAGCTCACGTCATTTAGGGCGAAATTTTCCAATCGTTGCCAAATGCCGAGGAAATGATGCTAGAATTTGACTCATTTAATTGTACATATTTATTCTTCAAACTGCAAATAAATTTAGCAAACGATAAATATTATTTAATTTGCAAAAGAAAATTAATAAACGTAACCGATTTTTGGCGTTGAAAAGTTCAAATTGCAACTGAATGCTTGGTTTGGTGATATTTTTTCTAAGTTATAAATCTTGTGTGGAAGTGGTTATAGGTGACAATTACTGTTACAAATATAATTGTGTTTCGACGAAAATTTCATAAAAGTATTTAAGAGTCTTTTTTAAGAGTGAACGCATCTATTGTGCCATACTATCTAATTCTTATAGCCGTTTTACAAGTGATAATTAAATATATAAGTAAATTTTGAAGTATGAGGGGGTTTTGTTGTTATCCAAGTTCAACAATTTAATCTTGTATACCAAGACTTTTTTCCCTGGGTATAGTTAAAAAAAGTTAAGTTTGTTGGATTTACTCAGCAAATAATGGATACAAAACTTTAAAAATTGGGATTTCGCTTAAACTTCTTGCCCTAAATTCATTTCTGTCAAAAATATTAAGGGGTTTCTATTCATACTTTTTTTTTAAAAATTTAAATAATAATTTTTTAAAAATATAAAAAATGTTTTAAATACCCCAATACTGTTTGCATTTTGTTTGGGTTATTTTAATTACTACTTAAAAAAATTCGTTTCATTATCGAAATATTTATAGATTGGGATAATTTTTTCTGTGCAACTCATTTAACATTACGACCCCTAAACTTTGCACGTCTCTATGTCAACTAATAATGCTTAAAAACTAACAAAACTTGGTATTTGGTGTTAAAATTTGTTATAAATTTGAAACGTGAGCTCAAAAAGGGGTGTTGCTATTGAATATTTCGAAGTTGGTAACATTTTTAATAAGAAGACTGGTCCCTTATGCAAATTTTGTGTGGTGCATTTTAATCATAATGTTGTTTATTCCTAAAGTCAAAAGGTCCGATTCTACAGGATTAATAATGGCCGAAATAATCTCTAGTGGGTACTTTTTTTCCCCACAGCTGTACATAAAATTGCAGGCACATTTAAGATAGCTGGAACTAATATCTCCCCGGTTTAGTGAAATATTTGCAGTTTAAAAGGAAATATTTTATTTCTATGTATTAAAAGTTTATATACTTACTGACAATCCACTTTAGTATGGCAATATATGAAGCTCCTTTCCTCGGAACACCTGTCAAAAAGGTCAAATCAGTTTCAGATAAATAAATTATAATTTTCTATTGCATTTTCTATCATTTTCGTATTTATAATAAGGCTTATATACTCATTAACTAGTAAGAAAGTGAAAAAATATGTATAAATTGGGAAAAAATATGTAATTAGGAAAAAAAAGGAGGCCAAGTGGCTTAGTGGTAGTGCTTCGCATTGCCACGCCACAGGTCCGAAGATCGAGTCCTGGATTGGGCGAGGTGGACTCATCCTTTCATCCCTTAAGTGGGTCGATAAAATGAGAACCAATCATGCTTGGGAACTAAACACTGGGGGTTCCGCTTGAGGCGGACCACCTTACGGGACATATGCCTAGCACCCCAGAGCCCTTGGTCATGAAAGGACCCTGGAATGGGTGCCCTGGAATGGGCACGGCAGGCCTTGGCCCACTAACGGGTTGTTGCGCCGAGGAGGTCAGTTTATGAAAAAAATGTAATTATGAAAAAATGTAAATTAAGTACTTGTGTAGAAGTTAGTGTAGGGTCTTGCATGCCCTAGTTTTTTTTATATAAATACTATTCTGATCCTTACCAACGGTTTCAATAGCCTTTAGAACCCATTCCATAGTGGTCATTTTCGGGAAAACCTCATCGTGCTTGACTGTCATTTTACCAGTGACTAAGGAGGAGCTTCCGCTGATGGTTGAAGGGTCTGACGCTTCAGAGGCGAGTCCAAACGTTGCTGAGGGATGGCACGGATGGCGGCTGTGTGAGGGTTTGAATCTCCTCCGTCCATTTCAGGGGGAACTAAAAGAGGTAGAAATCATTCCCTTAGCCAACTTGCTTGACCACGTTTATAATTGCGAGTGTTCGTGCTGCGTAACGCTCTTAAATGAGTGAGTTGAATCGTCGCGGAGGGATTGCACGGATGGCGTGCTGGTAGTGAGGGTTTTGAATCTCCTCCGGTCCATATTTCAAGGGAGGGGGAACTAAAAGAGGGTAGAAAATCATTCTCCATTAGCCAACTTTGCTTGACCACGGTTTATAATTGCGAGTTGTTCGTGGCTGCGTTAAATCGCCTCTTGGAGTTGAATTGGGAGGAGGGTCGAAGGTTTGAATCCTCCGTCCATGTTTCAAGGAGAGGGCGATCTAAGAGGTAAAAAAATATTACCATTAGCCACGTATTGGACTACGGTTTGCGAGCTAACGTGGTGGTAATTGCTCTGAGTTGATTAGTCGAATTCCTCCGTCATGTTTCACGAGGGGGAACTAAAAGAGGGTAGAAAACATACTCCATTAGCCAACTTTGCTTGACACGGTTGAAATTATGCGAGTGATGATTCGTGTCTCTATGTGGTGTTACGTCTACATCCGAGGCATACATCCTTTATTAACTCGTCAAGTGAAAGGATTGATAGTCGTCAACGCAACTTTATAGGAGACATCATAGAAGTCCACGGATTGGTGCTTTTAAAGTGAGGGTTTTATGATCTCACTCGTTGTCCATGTAATGCGCGGGCCCGAACCTGGGACACTTTGCATGCAAGGCGAATGCCTTAACAGACCGGGCTCCGGGAGACTAGAAATAACCGTTCATCAACCTAACCTTACATTAGCCAACTCAGACCTGCCACCTGTGGTTCTCACGTAAATTCAACCAACCTGTCAACTCATTGAATTTAGTTTAGTTTTGAATTATTGTCGCACTAGAGCAACACGAGGGTTATTGGCGACGGGCGTCGTATTTTAGAACCACAGTCAAGTGACGAGCCAACACCTGAGTAGGCACCCAACGCAACCGTTAAGAGCGACATCGTACGCAGCGTTAGGACTTTGAAGGATATTTAACGTGCACTCCCTCTACACGGGGTATTCGTCGGACATTTTTAGCTGCACGGGCCGTTTATAGGTCGGCAGTTATTTTGGCGATGCCCGGACCCGAATCTGGGACCTTCCGCATGCTAGGCGAATGCCTAACCGACTGGGCTCCCCAGCCCCTCTTATTGAATTTAACTCGGTTATAGCTATTTTCCGGATTCCGGGAGCCAAGAGGAAGTTTAACGTTTGCCTATTCAATATTCAAAAATCGGGCAATAGGTACAAGACATAGAAATTGAGAAATGAGTTCAAGATTTTGTATTGTCGGGTTAAATCCGGAGATTTGGCAGGCCTGCCAACGTTAACCGAATTATTTTTATCGTACGGTCGACTTAACTAATAAGGCAGAGAAGCTCTTTCTGACGTCACACCATCCGTCCGATTCGGGGTGTCAGCTGCTCTGAAAGAGAGCGACGCAACCTGTTCTTAATCTGAGACGTATAGACGACAGTGGGTGAATACGTGTCGTACTTTTCTTCGAAAAAAGCCGACAATCCAAACCGGACGCGTAGCATGACGTCACAAAGAGCTCGTGGCCTTAAAGTTAGGTTACTTATGCTTAACTTGGCCTTAAAGTTAGGTTAGTTGTGCTTAGTCAACAAATACAGACTTGAACTGTGCTTAGTTTAGTTTGAATTATCATCGCACTAGAGCTACACGAGGGCTATTGGCGACGGGGGACATAATTTAGAACCACAGTCAAGTGACGAACCGACACTTGAGTGGACCCAACACAACCGTTAAGGGCGTCATCGTACGCAGCGTTGGGACTTTGGAGCAATTTAACATGCACTCCCTCTGTACGGGGTATTATTCGTCGGACATTTTTGGCTGCACGGGCCGTTTATAGGTCGGTAGTTATTTTGGCGATGCCCGGACCCGAACCTGGGACCTTCCGCATGCAAGGCGAACGCCTAACCGACTAGACTCCCCAGCACCAGACTTGAACCGTGACTGACATCAGCGGAAAAAAAGTGCCCACCTGGTTAATCAACCGCTATTCATTCTGGAGTTTCAACTTTTGGTATTTAGTTGATATCAACATTTTGAGTTGATTGCATGAAAGAGTTTGCATAGAAGTTCGTTTTCATAGTAATTATACTTACAAATTTAAAATTTTTAATAGGGTGGCCCAATTATTATAGCCCAAAGATGTTCAGCATCTCCAAAATACTGTTAATCGTAGTTTCTGTTGTCGGCAAGCCATTATTTGCAGAGGTATCACGAAATATTACCAAGGGGGAAGAGGGGTCAAAATAGCATCACGAGATTAATGGACGCCCCCTTAGACCTGGTTGAGTGAAAAAGAAACCTGATAATCATTCCTGTTATTTTTACAGAAAAGAACTGCTAGTTTTTGAAACTAACAACTCATGCATCTTAAGTTGCTACCAAACAAAAATTAAAGCTTCGTTGTGTAACGATTAAAATGATATCAGATTTTTATATATCATTTTATTACACACAATAATTTAATTTCCTATTAAAAACCAATAAAAACTTTAGACCGACTTAACAATGATAGCCGACAATAATTTATTCGAC
The DNA here is from genome assembly GCA_019343175.1 of Oedothorax gibbosus. Classification (NCBI taxonomy): domain Eukaryota; kingdom Metazoa; phylum Arthropoda; class Arachnida; order Araneae; family Linyphiidae; genus Oedothorax; species Oedothorax gibbosus. Next base: position 42,756,927 of record CM033280.1, read on the forward strand.
CCTAAGTTTTTAAAAGATTATAATTTATCGTCGATCAAATAACATCAAAACCACGAATGTGCAAATTCTAGGGATAGGCGGATTTTAGAAACGATGGGCTTATTGGTACCCAGTTCTCTACCACTCTGGTTTTGCACATTCGTGGTTTTGTAATAAGACCGACGTTATATGATACATTACAGTCCCTGGACAATTTATTAGACGCACTGTATTTTTTTTAGTAATTTTATGTTTCAGAGTTTTTATGCAATAATGGTATATTTAAACTACAATATTATTGATTTTTATTTAAAAGAATTGTTGTAGACTACATATTTGTATTTATTTTTTACATATGGCAACACTGTGTTGACAAAGTGATACATGAACGTAAACAAGTACAAGGTTATTTATGTGTGGAATCATCATCCTCAATGCAGGAGACAGTACAGTCTTGCATTGATAGCATCCCGCGCAGAATTAAAGCTTTGATAGTGGCTAAAGGTGGCTCAACTAAATATTGACTTTTACTAACATTAATTTCAATTTTCTTTAAAACTTAATAAACTTATGCTTTTCTAAATTAATGCTGTTTTATTTATGTTAAGTAAATCGGTAATTGATTGGATAATATAAAAATTAAAAACAAATCAATTTAAAATAAAAAACGGTACAATATTACACCTGGTAATTAATATTTTACATGAAATCTTGCAGTGCGTCTAATAATTTGTCTAGGGACTGTATATAGATATGATTTTTTGTTTGTTTTTGTTGAATAAACGTAACACTAGAGCCGCGAGGGCTATTGGTGACAGGCCCTCGAATTTAGAGCCACGGTCAAGTGACGAGGCACACACATAATCTGGCACGCAACTCAATCCTAAACCAAAATCCTACGCGGCGTCAGGTCAATAGATCACCACAGATATAACATTCAGCAGTCTCTTTTTATTTTATTTCACCATTTTACCTACAGTTCCAAAATTGATAACTTTAGCACAGTTTGTCCAGACATTATTTCCGTAAAAAGCAGGATGATATCCGGTAGGGTAAAATTCAGGCCTTCGTTACCAAAGCTTGCCAGTTTGAATCTCATACTGTATGGTTAGATGTTTCTATATTTGGCTAGAAATTATGTGTGTGTGTGTGTGCTTCCAACACAATTCATATATTTTTTTATTATACTTGAGTAGCCACAGTTTTATTATGAAATTTGATTGTTAAATTTTAGTCAATATTTAAAAAGACCATGAAAAACCAAATATAATTTTTTTCATAATGCATATAACGTTAAGATAGATTTGAAATTAGAAAATAAAAGTAGGTGTTGCTATTAAAATTTTACAATTAACATTTTTGATATGAAGAACTACCCTTCGAATTTTTTTATCTAGCGAATTTACTTGTTGTTGATAAACTAATAAGTACACCATACTAAGAAATAAATACAATGAAAAGGTTAATTTAACAAGTGATGTATGATTTTTTTTTGTATTGCTATACAAGTTAATGACAGAAAAAGTACGATTTGCAGAGTTAAGACAGTGGCAGTTATCCATTTACGTCATAATTTAAAAAAACAAATTTTCTTCTATGACAATTCTTCAGGCTTTTCCATAGTGAGTCTATAGTGAAATAATGTAGTTAGTTATTCTTGAGGGATGTGGTAGTAGAAGCTATTTTTGCGATCACATTTTGTTTGTTATTTGATCCTTTAGTTTTCTATATGATGCATTAAAGCGATATATGCAAACAGAATTCTATAATGTAATTTCTATTATCCATGATGCTGTAGAATTTTTTAAAGCTCAGTTATTGATATCACTATACGACAACGGTAAATAAATAAATTTGAAAATATGTACACTGTTTTCAAGTAGTTGGTGGTAATATAGCAATAGCATATAAATAGATTATAGAATAATAAATAATATATATATCACGTACCTAATAAGATACCAAACACGGGTTCCAAAATGTAGGGTTTGGTAATTTATCGTTTATGGCTGTCTATCTCTAGCCTCCTACAGGAGCTTTAACACAGCCAATTACGCCTCGAAATTTAGAACCCTTGTCACGAGACGAGCGTTTGTGTAGCTTGTTTAAGCCATTTCACACCTTGTCACAACTACTTGCAACTCCCATAGGACACCATGTATTTAAAAGTGCACTCAAGTCGTGAGATTTTTTCATGCGAGCACGAAAAAATCTCAAGTTGCATGTACCGTTAGCCAATCAGAATTCAGTATTTGTTTGGCTACATTGTGGCGAACTAGACTTCGCCAACTGGTTGTTTATTTACTTTTTAAGACGCCAACTTTCCCGCTTGCAAAAAATGCAAAAATCTGCGCAAGTAAAAACGGTAGTAAATGGACGGCACAAATGGAATTGATCTTATTAATGAAGTTCGGAAACATAAGTTCTGTATGATGCAAGCGATGCCCTGCAAAAAGATGAAACTTGCCAAATTGTGAGATAAATAACTTTTTGCGGAAACCGAAAAACCAGGTTACCACAAGTTACGAGTTGCAGTTGCAACGGAATTGCAAGTAGTTGTGCAGGTGTGAAATGGGCTTTAGGTTTGATTGGTTGAACGTTTCCGGTAGCCCATTTCTAGCCTCCAAGGATCTTTAACCTTATACTCTCTTAAACTAGGGGGGCTGGGGAGTCCGGTCGGTTAGGCTTTCGCCTAGCATGCGAAAGGTCCCAGGTTCGGGTTCGGGCATCGCCAAAATAACTGCCGACATATAAACGGCCCGTGCTGTCAAAAATGTCCGACGAATAATACCCCGTGTAGAGGAAGTGCACGTTAAATATCCTTCAAAGTCCTAACGCTGCGTACGATGTCACCCTTAACGGTTGCGTTGGGTGCCTACTCAGGTGTCGGCTCGTCACTTGACGGTGGTTCTAAATATATGACGCCCGTCACCTATAGCCCTCGTGTAGCTCTAGTGCGAAAATAATTCAAACTAAACTAAACTAAACTTAAACTAGGCATCCGTTTGCTTCGTAACTGAGCCCAAATATGTAGTTTATACTCTAGGTCATTTTGTCGGGGGGGGGGGGGGTCGAGTCCCCCCTAATAAGAAAATACCCCTCCACTCACGTAGGGGGGGGGGGGGGGTTAGGGGGGTCTCGTCCAATATCACGTAATTTTTCGCGATATTAGATTACTGAAAAAGATCGACATCAAATTGCGAGAAAATATAGTTAAATTCCAGTAAAATATGTTTCTCAACTTAAATTTGGCAAAACATTACATGTAAGTATTTTTCGTGTCTTCCCGAATCATATTTCGAAATGTTGGAGAGAGAGAGCTTTAAAAAGTTTTTTAAATTAAAAAAAAAGAAATCAAATTAAAAGAAATATGAATTTTGCAAACATATCACCCGAGATAACGGAGAAAGGAGGGGGGTCGATCCATCCACATCACGAAATCTCACCATAATGAGGAGGGGTAAAAAATCGTCCTAATCCACGGCCTACTTAAGAGAGATTGTCAGTCCCATAGAGCTAATGCATTAGTTTTGGAATCATAATTTCCGCAGATGTACACTCTTAAACAAACGAGCGTTTTTAACTCAGTCTGAGTAATTTCCACTCCTTTCCGTGCCGAAATGCACTTTCCTATAGGAGTGGATTTCACTCGTTTCGGAGTGGATAAAAGAAATAAAAGATAACAATCTACGTCCTACACTCTTAAAACGAGCGGTTTTAACTCACTCTGAGTAATTTTCACTCCTTTCCGGTGCCGAAATGCACTTCTCCTATAGGAGTGGATTTCACTCTTTGTTTTAAGAGTGTATTGCTTTGCCATGTTAGCCCTTTTTCCACAGGTATGGAAATCAACATAACATCGAAATGAAACAAATTTGAAACGAAAATGTTATCTAGTTACTTAATTACATATTTTTGAAGTTTTAAAATGCCCAAAATATACAACAGATGGCGACGCTATTTTAAAACTTTATCAATTAATAATTAAATGGCCCGATGCTATTTTCTTTTAAATTTTGTTTTAAATTGATGTTATGATGATTCTCATACCTGGTAAAAATGGGATAACATGACAAAGCAATTCTTTTGCAAAAGTTGTGATTTCAAAACTAATACACTAGCTCTATGGGACTGACAGTCCCTCTTAACTACTAAGGCCGAAGAAGGTTTCCCAAATAAGCTCGGGGACGGAAATTTTGACGTCATAGTTCCGAGTGACGTTGTTCCGAAGATGAAGACAACCTGTCTCGAAACCTGTTCGGAACCACTCGTTCACGGCTGACCACATTTTTAGAGTTCCGAATGCATCCGAACTAGTTTCTCGATCTTCGGTACTGGGAACAGTGACGTCAAAATTTCCGTCTACGCTCATGTTTAGGAGAGCTTCTCTGGCGTTGTTTTTGAAGTTGGCCGTGCCTAATCGCATCACGTGATTAATGGACAACCTCTAAGAGTGTGGTCAACTAATAATCCTTCTTTCATATTTTCCAGATACTTCGTAGTAAACGCCTATCCCGGAAACAAGGATACATACAATGTACCTCCACTACAGATTCAACAAGCCTCTGTGTGGAGCGTGTCAAATCAGTCGAATATGGAACTGGAAAAAGAGTTCTGGTATCCTCGAAACCAATATTACGTCCTGGAGCTTGTGCATGTTGCTGAAGCTGGCATTTACACTCTCAACTACAAGTTTGCAGGGCTGTTGGACCAGCAGGATTTGTACGGTTTCTATAGGAGCTCATACCAAACCTCCAGCGGCGAAAAAAGGTTGGTGAATTGAGCAGTGTATTAAAATTCTTGTTACAAAAAACTTGTTTGTTACACAAATGAAGAGTACAGGGGAACAAGAGCTTGATTTCATAGGAATCTGTCTGTATCAGGATTCTTTGGCAACAATAGCTAGTCATCGCCAAAACTGGTGTAAGAAAACTGGTTACTCACTTTGTTTTTCTCTTGCGGCAACCCTGTTTCACGCCAGAGATCAGTGGACACGAGTCACACGTTTGTACCGCGAAAGAAGAATCGAAAGAAAAACCGGTTTTCTGTCGCCAATGTCCGCCAAGCACAAAAGAATACGGGAAGCTTCCTACGAAATCAAGCTCTTTTTCCCCTGCACTCTTCAAATTGTTTCGTCCCTTTTTGCAATTAGCCTTCTAAGACATCCCGTCATCTGACTCTCAGAATTTCCTGCAACACACATTATTTTTTTTTAATTAAATTCAATAATATTACTAAACAATATTAAGTAAGGATCAGTCATTTATAATCATCTGCTACAGAAATAAAATTTAAAAAATCTAAGGAAATTAAATTTTCAGGTAAACTTTAAAATATTGTAATCCCATGTAGTGAAAACAAGATTGCACTTCAACCAAATTGCGCATCCTCAGAAAATTGAAAGCATAATGATTTCTTAAGGGGATACGGTACCCAAAACATTATTTCCAGAAATAATAAGATAAACTTGTAAATTATAGTGGTTTTATATAATGTTCACCCTAAATAAACATTTTCAAGCAATAAAAACAATTATTTACAAGTAGTTTTTCATTTATTTAAAAAAAAGACACAATTTTGAAATTTTTTAAAACGCTACTCCTCTTTCAATTTTGAGAATAACTCCACCACACTTTCATAGTTTGTTTTTAGCACTATTTTCTCAAGAACTGTGCATGGATTTTAAAATGAGAGCTACAGTTAAAAAGTAACATGCATTTATACTGAAAATCACCAAAAAAATACAAATTATTGAATTCAACATTTTTATTAAAAAACAACTATACATAGTAGACCTTATTCCATGCACAATTTTGTGCACCATATATATAAGAACACATGTTAAAAATGTCAAAATTCTAAATTAATTAGGAAAAAGACTTAGGGATTTATTAAACACAAGAATTGAAAAACGCGAAACAGAGAAAAAGGTTGAAAGCTGACGAAATACGTATTGAAACTTACAGGAATGTGACTCCAGAAAATATTTAATAACATTTTTTCTACAAAAGATATCATTATGAAACTTTCGGTAAATGTTCAGAAAAATATTATGAATAATAAGAAGTAAAAACTGAAAAATCGATATTTTGACCAATTTTTGGGTACCGTATCCCTTTAAATACTTTAACTACGTATTACACATTAAATTAAGCAAATTATTGCAGGTCTGGAAAACTCGCAAAATCACGAAAATTTTAGTAAATTGATATAATTTGCATAAAAATAGACTGCCTAGGGTGGTGCAAACCCATATGGTGACCAACATCACTCCCCAAGTCATTTGGGTTTGGTCGCTTTGTGAGTTTTCCCGAACCAGAGAAAATTACATAATTTTAACACTCTGGTGCATACTGTTCCCATTTTGCAGCATAAACTTTAAAATGATTTTAAAATATTGTTGATAATCAGCAATTTTAACAATTTGTCATCTGTTGGAAGCAATATTAATGTTGTAGAATGAAAAAGTTAACTATTTATAGAAACAAATATTTTATGTTGTATACACGCTCAAAACAAAAGAGTGAAATCCACTCCTATAGGGGAAATGCATTTTCGGCACAGAAAGGAGTGGAAATTAACTCAGACCGAATTAAAACCGCTCGTTTGTTTTAAGAGTGTACAATTAAAAGAATACAAATTCCCTAAATTTAATTCATCGTCTCGAAAATTAAGTCTATGAGGATGACAATGTTTTAAAAATTTAAATAATTGAGTTCCAGTATACAAAGGGACTTTTTAAAAATATTTTGCCTGCAATGTGTAAACATCAACTATCGAAATATATATTGTTGGAGTAAAAAAAAAAAATCATGCAGTGCTAAAAATGCTCATGGAGTGTTAAAAAATGCTTTTGTTTATCAAGTATGTGTTCGAAAATGGAATGTCCGTTTGGAACTTTTAAATGGAATTTCTAACCACTCACGTGATGCACTCACTTACTCATCTAGTTTTTTTTTACTTTGAAGATAAAACTCCCTCATCTAAGATAACACTACAATACTCTGAAACAAACTATAATACTGAAAAAATACAGCTACAAAACTGAAGTCAGTTGTCACACATTGTAATATTTCTTGATAATTGTCCTTGCCTCAGTTTTGGGCCTGTTCATAAATAACCAATCCAAAAAGCAACCTATCGTAAATTAACGTCTTGACGGATATTTATCTTTGAGAACAAGCCTTTTCTGTCCTTGCGTGATTAAAACTCTGTAAACTGGTGTCTTGTATCTTGGTCCCATAAATTTGAAGATTAAGTAGAGAATGATGCACTGATCTTGAATTTAGACCCACATCTTGATGCAGAGTTTTGAAAAGAATTTAATAGTTGAACGAGAGAAAACTTGTTTTTGTAGTATTTTATGTTACAGTCCGTTTCAAAATTTTAATGCTACTAAATTTTTATTCTGTTTCTTAACAAAGACAATATTTTATCGTAAATTGAAATGTAGCTAATTAAATAACACAACTTTAAAGTGAAACTTGCGAAAACAAATATGCATAAAAGAGATTTAAAAAAAAATGAATGTATAAAATAATGGTACGAAAACTGTTACATAATTATAAGACCACTTAAATATTTTTACTGAAGTAAATGATTTTTGGAGTTTGTATGTAATTTAAATCATTAGGCAAAATAAAATAAATAAAACGATCTATAGTTGAACTCATAGTTTCCTTGCACAGAAGCCACGACCATGGGCGGAGCTATAAAACGCGCGGAGCAATCAGATGAAGAGGAAATTTCAGCCGTTTTCTTTTGTCTTCATCTGATTGCTCCGTGCGTTTTATAGCTCCGACCGTGGTCGTGGCATCTGTGCAAGGAAACTATGAGTTTAACTATAATTAAATTCATTCCATTATCTTTATTCATAAAAATTTGGCGTTTGAAGAAAAGGTATATGGTAAAGGGACAAGGAATTCTAAATGATGTATGAATAAAACCCACAAATGGCACATACTAAGCATAATGATTTATACTAAAGGGGGGCCACTAAGATAAATGAAGAGCTTAGTGGAAGAACGGGCTAAGTGATAAATAGGTGAAACCGAGAAAATGAGCTTGAAAGTTTCCACTCTGCATTTAAATCCTTAAAAAACGGTATTTGCAAACGGTAAAAAAATCTACTTTACTTTTTAAAAAAAGTACTAAAAAGTTTATGAAAAAGGGGGAAACTAGTTATCTTTAAAGAAGTAATTTTTTTTGTTAATTGGCATAAAAATTTGATTTTTTTTCGAAAATGCCACATAGCACGTTCTTCCACTAAGCTCTTCAAATGTACGCAATAATAAAGCCTGGCAGGAGGCTCATTTAAAGTTTTATCTCAATAAATCATTTTAGGCATCAAATGCCTGGATCTGAAAGGATTTCGTCTCGGAAACTTAATTTTTTTGTTGCCCTCTTAAAAGTTTTCAAATGGTTAAAAGCTATACATTTTCAATTGTCGATGTTCCATTCACTAAAAAATATCCTTAGGTATTGATTATAATTGTAATGGAAAGATTTTTTAGAACCACGACCACACATACATATATAGCTAGGGTGACGAGACATACTGATTTCGCATTACCAGTTTATTTTGCTATTCTAATGCCTAGCTTAAAAAATTGAAAATAGTCTCATTTTTACTCTTTCATAGTTTTCACATAAAAACAACATAAATAAAATATGATTTATGAAAATGTTATGGGAGGTTCTTACATTTAAAAAGTTAATCACAGAAACAAGTTCCTATTGTAAGTTCTTATTGTCGTCAAGTTCCTATTGTTTCCTATTGTAATACGCTAGAGGAGGAAGCGCAATCACAAATCAAAGTGCAACACTGCTATGTGCTTTAAATGACTGTGACCTTTAGAATTAACAAATGTTTGGTTTGAATCCATACCAGTAAAATTAATTTCACTACAGATAGTTAATTTCAACTTTTCACAATTGGAATTTTTTATAATTTTTTAATGGAAAACTTGTAGTCTCCGGATAAGTCATTCTAAGCCCATGTCAATAATGTACTTTATATCACTGTAGGCAGTCAGAGTTTTCTCTTTTTCTTTTAAAATTTAACAATAGGAATTTGCTTAAAACTTGCATGATACATCTATTTAAATATTTAATGCGTTATTTTATGAAAAGATATATATTTTATGTCTCTGTCTACCTTATTTGAGATAACATCTAATTAAAAAACTAAAACTCCTCGGCACAACAGCCCGTTGGGGGGCCAAAGCCTGCCGTGCCCATTTCAGCTTACATGACCAAGTGCTCTGGGGTGCTAGGCATATGTCCCGGTTAGGTGGTCTACCTCACGAGGAACCCCCAGTGTTTAGTTCCCAAGCATGCTTGGTCCTCATTTTATCGACCCACTTACGGGATGAAAGGATGAGCCAGCCTCTCCCGATCCGGGACTGGATCCCCGGAACTGTGTCATGGAAAGGCGAAACACTACCACTAAGCCACTGGCCTCAACATCTAATTACTCTAGTACAAATCAGTATTGAGTTGGTTGATTGACATATATTCAGGTTTGTGTGCTTGGTCAGAGACTCGCTTACAAACCTTCGTCAAGTAAGACAGACACACATAACACACACACACAAGTGACAGAAGCTGACATCTATCGCCACCTCCACAATTTAGACACGTCCTTGAAGGGGAGGGATATAGTCTCCAGGGACGTGTACCCGTGGGAAACTGCGTCATGACCGCCCACAGGACTTTCAGACCCACAGATTTAACGAGCACGTACTCCGCATATACTCGGTGGGACTTCAGTGGTATCGGGACTCTCCGATCGCGGGACCTTCCGATTCCGAGAACGAGGCCTTAACCCCTAGGCTATCCACGGCCCCCAGTATTGAGTGTTCTTAGCTTTATGATAACGACTTGCTCTTTTTTTTGTGTAGATACATGGCCACCGCGAAGTTCTGGAGTGACGCTGCCAACCGCGCCTTCCCATGTTTCGACGAGCCGCGGTTCAAGACCACTTTCAACATATCCTTGGTGCACAGGAAAAGCGAGCTGGCCCTTTCCAACATGCCAGTCCTGGTAAGAAAAGAAGCCCTTGTTTGGTTTGAAAAGGATACACCAGTCTCGCCAAGCAGACCTCAATACAGACAGATTCCCAGTCGATGAAGTGGTTTTTCCCATGTACTCCTCAACTGCGAACGGACGCGAGCAAGGCAGTTCAATCAGTTTCACCACTGATCGAAATGCGCATGCTCGCGCAAGCACAGTTGCTGTTAGTTGCCGTAACCATCGCCAGTTTTTCAAAAAATGAACATCACTTAAAAGAGGTTGTGGATTTAGAACCACAACCACTTTCAAGGGATGTTCGGTTTTAGAAATAAACCGGTTTTCGGTTTAACTGAGGATTATTGATTTCGGTTTAAGAGGAGGGAAGGGAGGGGGTTATGAGACCGGAAATATGGCCTCAAAACCAAAGTTTCCTCCATCTAATGAGGGTTAATCTAATGAGGAAAAATAATTTTCGAAAATTAATTTCTCCGGCTGTATTGAAACTGTCAAACCGTTTTTTATACGATAAATGTAGCTGTTTTAAATGTCTCGATATTTTTTTTAGTTGGTTAGAATACTTTTTTGATTTTCAATAAATAATTTTTGCAATAAAATGTTAGGCCATCAGGTGTATGGGCTGAACTGTGAACATCCAAAACAACCATCTTAATTTTATGTACATTTTTACAATTTTTTTACCATCATAAACACTTTTTTATCCTCATTAATTATTTGTTTTAGGGAACCGAACCGATCGACACAGACAAATATATCACTAGATTCATGGAAACTGTTCCGATGACGACCTACCTCACGTGCTTCATTGTATGTGACTACGAATACAAAGAACTGATCACATCGTCTGGCACACCAGTAAGTGCAGTTAAAAACAAATCACAAGTGAAAGAATACTCGGTCTCATATCAGCCATTTTCAAAAATATTATGAACATAACGAGAAGATTCTTGAAGAGTTAATTTTTGTTTTTATTCTGAATTGTGTATGGTCCTCTCCGCATACGCAACCTCAAACATGGCATTGACATGCCACGCTAGATGGCTCTGATTTACTACGCTAGATGGCGCTGATTTATCACGCTAGATGGCGCTGATTAATTTATTTTTACTACATTACTACCAGTCATCTAAATTACAACAAAATACAGTAGTATATAAGCCGAAGCAACTTTATATCACCATTAGGTGCCTTTTGGTGGACACGGGATGTGTAATATCTTTGGTTACACTAGTTCAGTTTGTGTGCTTGATCAAAGACCTGCTTATAAACCTCCGCCGAGTAAGACAGACACAAACAAAATTTTTACTGACACAGAGAGAGAAAGTACACCCAGGGCGAAGGCGGGAATCGAACTCGCATCCGGTATAGTGCGAGAATGTAAGCGTATAAGGCTGCGATCAAACCCACTAGGCCACCCGACCTCTACAGTTGTGTATCTGATGAAGATGAACTTCTTGTGTTCCTATGTAAAATTTATGTGTACATGTAAAATATTACACAATAAAACTATTTGCGCTAAGCGTTGTTTTTATCAAGAATCTTCTCATGTATCATAACTTACAGTCGTATATATTATTTGCACACACATATATAGCTAGGGTGACGAGACATACTGCATTTCGCAGTACCAGTTTATTTTGCTATTCTAATGCCTAGCTTTAAAAAAAATTGAAAATAGTCTCATTTTTACTCTTTCATAGTTTTCACAATAAAAACAACATAAATAAAATATGATTTATGACAATGTTATGGAGGTTCTTAAATTTAAAAAGTTAATCACAGAATCCAATCTGATCAGGCTACACGTAGCTATTTTTAGTAAAAAATTATGTTGATTCATTAAATGTATTTTTTTAAAATATAGATTCGAGCGTATATTTGGCCGGATGCAATCAACACCACGACTTTTGCTCTTCAGAGCGCCTATGGAATGCTGGAATATTTCGAACAATACTTTGGGATTAACTATAGTCTGCCGAAATTAGGTAGTTATGTTTCAAAGGTGGTAGAAATTGATTTTTTTATAAAGTTTTCAAGTAGGAAAATCTAATTTAAACTTTTATTCATTTTATTCTTAAAGTAGCAAAATCATTCCTTAACTTTTTTTTTGTAAAACAAAACTAAATATTTTAGTGACTATTTTAATTTTTTTAAGGAATTCTTTTTATAGTATTTGCTTCTTTTCTAATTTTTCTCACAATTGGTCAGTCTTGAAATATTTTTTTTTTAATTTCCAAACATATTTCGGAACAGCTGAACTAGAAATGCACAGATGTTTTCAGATTTTTTTGTTATCTTAAATGTAATTCTGTAGTATTTTTAATATTATAGACTACGTTGTCACTCAATTAACTTCAAAATGTATGCACTTTATTTACAGTTGTTTGTGGTATCATGCACATATTTATTGAAACAATCTTCTAAATAATGTATTTTTTTTGTTTTATATATTTTTCCTTTTCACATTAGTTGTAATTACTTTAAATACAGTTAAATTCATTTTAAAATACTGTCATCTAATAATTTGTAATCTCCAATTTTTTGTTCCCTTAGATTTGATTGTCATTCCACAATTCAGATCGGGTGCCTCGGAAAATTGGGGCCTGGTGACTTTTAGTAAATTTACGCTGCCATACGACCCAATCGAATCTACTTCAAAATCCAAACAAGCCGTGGCTGCCATCGTATCACACGAACTTTCGCACATGGTGAGAAATCTTAAGCATTTATTTTCTGCGTCTACTATTTCAAAAACAATTACATATATATACCCAACGGACAGACAGCTTTTTTACTGTTATAATAATTTCGTTTCCTTTGATAATATAGTAGAACTTCAAATATCCGAAGCGTTGCTGATTATCCGAATTTCAGAAAAAAAATTCCACCGGTCTATCTGTAAATGTTCATCTTTGTTTGATGTCATGCCCAATAATTTTTTGTAATTCCCTGTTTTCCGATTCATTCCAATTATCCGAACATCTGATTATCCTAAAGTGGTTAGATCTCAATTGCTTTGGATGATTGGAGTTCTAACGTATTGAAAAAATAGCAAATATTTTCGTCTTTTCTAGTGGTAATATTAATTTCGTTATATTAATTGCGAAACGCTTTTTTACTGTTATATTAATTTCGTTTCCTTTGATAATATAGTAGAACTTCGAATATCCGAAGCGTTGCTAATTATCCGAATTTCAGAAAAAATTTCCGACGGTCTATCAGTAAATTTTCGTCTTTGTTTGATGTCATGCCTAATAATTTTTTTGTTTTCCGATTCACGACAATTATCCGAACATCTGATTATCCTATAAAGTGGTTGGGTCTCAATTGCTTTGGATGATTGGAGTTCTAACGTATTGATAAAATAGCGAATATTTTCGTCTTTTCTAGTGGTTCGGCAATCTTGTGACCATGGAAGAATGGAAAGACGCATGGTTGAACGAGGGTTTCGCCAGCTACTTCGAATATTTTGGAGTCGAAGCGCAATACCCGGATTGGGACATTGTAAGTATTAATCTGGAAGGCAACAAACACATTTCAATTCTTTGTACTTCGATGTCTACTCCAAAGAATACAAAAATGGAAGAAATTCTATTATTAATTGGTTTCGTTTTTGGTATAAACTGGAAAACCTTTTTGTTTTAGTTCCTTATACAAACTTGACTCAGTGAAGCTTTTGAACAAAAGTTAAAATATCGATATTTTTATGGCACTTGAGTAGCATCAATCCATTCGAAAAAAAAAAGATTAAAGTTCAAAGGTTCAAGTATATGTTCAAGAATGTACCGCTCTCACACCTTTTAAAAAACTACACATTTTCTGTGAATATTTAGTTACCAAATTCTTGTTGACAGCTATAGCAAATGACAATTACATTCTTTAACCTAATATATTTTTGATTATTGATGATATATATATCTTTATTTAAATGTAATACATCTTTTTTTCTCTTGTAGCATTCGTATTTTTTAATCGAGGATTTTTATCCAATCATGATGAGGGACATGGGAGATGGACCTATAAGCCCTGTCGTACCACCTGCATCCCTGACCCATACACAGAAGATAAGTTCAAATATCGGCGGATCTTTTACCTACAAAAAGGTTTGTGGGCCGTATACAACAATTGAAGAGTACAGGGGAAAAACCCTTTTATTGCGTAGGAATCTATCAGCATCAGGCCTCTTTTTCGACGATAGCGAGTCGTCGCCTAAAATGGTGTAAGGAAACCGATTTCTTACTAGGTTCTTCTTTCGCGGCAATTCTGATTCTCACCAGACACGAGTCCCATGTTTGTACCGTGAGAGACGAAGCAAGGGAGAAACCAGTTTAATATCGCCAACGCCCGCAAAGCAGATCTGATTGCGGTAAGATTCCTATGCAATCAAGGGGTTCTTCCATTTGACTCTTCAATTACAATGCCCAGTTTTTTAGCAATAGTATAGTTGTTGGCGTGGACGTGTACCTCTATTGCATAGCCTAGAAGGCAGAAAGGGTGCAGTAGCTTCCATTGGCACAATGCTTTGAAAACCCGTGAGGATTGGAAGTCTGACTTCTGCTCCGAGATGGCTCCACCTCCTCAATTTAGGCACGTTGCTGTAGAGGAGGGAGTGATAATATAATGGAATTAAAGTATAATTTCATTTAACTTTAAAACTAATTTATCAAACTAAGTTATTCTTTAAAAACTAATTTCACTGTTGATGCATGCATTTGAAAATATTTTTCACAATAACTGATGGCTCCAACTGCAAAAGTCATATTCCCCACATTTTGTTGGAGGCACAGTTGTGATATTGGAGGTAGTCCGTTGTTGTTGGCGACTTTTGGCGGTCGCAAAAAAATTAACGTAGGTAGACATATATTTACATAATTGTGTGCTTGGTCACAAAGACCCGCTTATAAACCATCGTTAAGAAGGACGGGCACGACATACACACACATACAAGACAGATGCTGCCATCTATCGCCACCTCTACAATTTAGACATGTCCCTGAAGGGGAGGGAAATAGTCTCCAGGGACCTGTACCCATGGTAAACTGCGCAATGACCGACCACAGGACTTTCGGACCCAACAGATTTAACGAGCACGTACTCCGCATATACTCGGCGGGTCTTCATTGGTACCGGGACTCGATTGCGGGACCTTCCGATCTCGAGACCGAGACGCTGACCACTAGGCTCCCCACGGCCCCAAAATTAACGTAGTTTTGTTAAGTTTATCAAGTTGTATTCAAGTTGAAGTGTATTACCGAATTCTTGCTTTTTGTTGTTGCTTAGCATCATATGAGAGACCTGACCCCACATCATAATAACCGTTACGAAGGGGGCTCCGTAGACCAGTCGATAGAACATCGGCCTCTCATACAGAGGGTCCCACGAAAACCAAAGTCCCGACGGCGTTAGCGTATGATGTCGCTCGAAGTTTATAGTAGGTCTATCTAGAATTCGAGATTTGAAAGCATTCTTCTCCCCCATCCCCGCATGTGGTATTCTTTGAAATGGCGTGAGCGTCGCGGTTTCGGTTTTTTCCCACCCTAGTTGGGTTTGAACTGTTCAGATTGTTAACCTCACAACAGAACCTCAAACGCGTTAGGTTCAGAAAAGCGATGCTCCCCCCGTTTCCTAGAAAACCAAGCGAAAGGATGGGGGAAGAAAGTCTTTTCGAGGCTCGCATAGTAAATAGACCGACTATAGTTGGGTGCTAGCTCAGGTGTCGAATTCGGCACTTGACCAGAGTTCTAAATTACTAGCTATAATTGGCTGTAATAAAGCTACTAAAGGAGGCTAGAAATATACAGCCCGAAACGGTTAAATTATCAAATTACCATTCCTAAAGGGGCTGTGGGGAGCCTAGTGGTCAGCGTCTCGGTCTCGAGATCGGAAGATCCTGCGATCGAGTCCCGGTACCACTGAAGACCCACCGAGTATATGCGGAGTACGTGCTCGATAAATCTGTTGGGTCCGAAAGTCCTGTGGTCGGTCATTGCGTAGTTTACTACGGGTTCACACACAGGTCCCTGGAGACTATTTCCCTCTCCTTCAGGGACATGTCTAAATTGTGGAGGTGGCGATAGATGGCAGCATCTGTCTTGTATGTGTGCATGTTGTGTTCGTCCTTCTTGACGAGGGTTTATAAGCGGGTCTCGGTGACCAAGCACACAACCCTGAAAATATATATCTACCAACCAACCATTCCTAGAGATGGAGACTGACTTTTGCAGTTTGAACCCTTAAATAAATTAAACAAATGTTAGAGCTCCATTTTCGTCAATAAGAATTTTTATAATATCATATTACTTTTCTTTCAGGGTGCGTCAATAATCAGAATGATAGAATATGTTTTAGGAAGAGAAAAATTCAGGAACGCAATAACGGTAGGGAAAATAAAATTTTACACTTGGATTTCAATTAATAGATTAGTAAAATATTTATACCAGCAAATTTTTATTGGTGGTCTATTTCAAATTAAAATAAATTATATTTTTTTCTCAAACATTTGAATCAATTGCTTTATTTACAGAACTATTTAAAAAGTCATGAATATAAAAATACAGTAACTGATGACTTATTGGATGAACTATCTGCAGTTGGTGGACCTCAGGTTAGCAAATTGTTTTGTTTTTTTAATATTTCGTCTTTCGCCTCAGATACCCCAGTTAAGCCTTATATGACTTAGTCCATATTTCCCCACTGAAATTTGAATTTTTAAATAACAATGAAACATAATCTTATCACGTTATAATCCTAATTAATACCATGTACTACACTCTTAAAACAAACGAGCGGTTTTAACTCAGTCTGAGTTAATTTCCACTCCTTTCCGGTGCCGAAAATGCACTTCCCCTAAAGGAGTGGATTTCACTCTTTTGTTTTAAGAGTGTAGATGACTCCTTTCGATAACGTGGGCCTCATATAGGTAGCCTATAATAATCTCTTTTGTTTTCTTATTTACTGCCCGATGTTTTTACATGTAATTTTATTTATTCGACAAAAGCCTAAATGGTCCTTTACTATCTTGGTTATGGGTATATGGAACCAACCTGGTTCATCTGATCTCCGTTGGACCAAGACCAGCCTTTGTGAATTATGCTACAGTAGAACTCTAATTATTCGAATTGATAGTAATCAGATTCCTTTCCGAAAATTAAAAAGTATAATAAAAGGTTTTTTTTAATAAATGGTATATATTTTAATTACAGTAGAACCTCGACTATCCGTCCTTCTTTTATCCGGAACTGTCTGTTACCCGACCCGTGAAGAGGTTCTACGATACATACTGAAATTGTCAAATGTCGGCGATTCAAAAATCGTGAGTCTCCGGCGATTCTGAAATTGGCATTCTCCGGCGTTTCTGAAATCGGGAAATTCCAGCGCTTAGGAAATAGGAAAACTAAAGCGATTTTAAGATAGCAAAATTTCTGCAACTCAAAAAAAGTAAAAGCGAATTTCTGGTAATCCTACATTTTCGGAAAATTCCCGGAATCTTTTAAAATCTTGAAACTCCGAATGATATTTACTATAAAACAAAAAATAAGCACTTTTCCTGGAACTCTGCTCAGTTATAAAAAAGAATGAGAATCGAAATAGAAAATAATTTTTTTAGTTCTTTCTTTTTATCATGTAAATCCCAGTTTCAGAAATAATCTGACACTAAATCTCAATGTTTACAACAGCAAAACCATTTCGGACTTTGACGAATCTGAGGCCCGCGGACTTTCGGCCTCGACTGTACTATTAGTTTTACTATAAAATAAACATTTTCTATCATCCGGAATTTTCGCTTATCCGACCTACCTCCTATCCCAATTATATCAGATAATCAAGGTTCTACTGTACTTACCATATGTATGCACTAGCAAATAAATACCCGTTCTTCACACAGGCTAAAAGAATATCAAATCGATCCAAATATGTGTCATTTGATTTGCTATAGGATAATAAACTTTGCTTTTGTTCCCGTTCATTTTAAAGAATAAAATCCCGTTACTTATATTGCTTTAAAATTCCAAAATAAAAATACATCACTATAAAAGGCACATCCTCATATCACAAAAATCTTCCTCAATATTAATTTACTGTCATCGCGATTTTCCTGATAAATTCAAAATTAACCATAAATGTATAACAATGTTATTTCACGTCAATTCCTCCATTCTGTTTTTTTTAAAAAATAAATTAGCCCATTGGCATGTTCAATTATTTCTCAAATCATTAATTTAGTTTCTGAAGGTAATGGCAAGAAAATAAAAGCAATTTCAATTATAATTAATTTTTGTGTTCATTTTAATTTCTTCTCTCGAATGGCGACACGAAAGGGAAAAAATGATCAGATTTGAGCGAAAGTGGTGTATTTTTTTCAGAAAATTCGAATACTAATCCTCAGGTGCACACGTTGGTATTAAAGGGAATCTATCTTAAAAATTTCGAATTTCTGAGGGCAGTATAAGGAGGTCTTTTACGATCCGAAGACAAACAGACTCTTTCTTTTATTATTATAGATGCTAAAAGTAGGAGAAAAAACTATTTTTAAAGAAATGGAGCTTTTAATTAAAGAAAACTGCAACTCTTTTTTATGTTCTGCGTTTGAACGGTTCAACAAATGCAATATAATGGTACCGAATAGTAAGAGCTCGGATAATCGGCGTTCGAATAGAAGGAATTCTGATAATTGAAGATCGTATAGAAAGAATTCAAATAATTGGAGTTCGGATAAAAGAGTGTAGATAATTGGAGTTCGAAAAAAGTAGTTCAAATAATTGAATTACTATTGTACCTGAGAAGCGAATCTGTAAAAAAAAATAACATTAAAAACTTATAGGGTCACCAAAGCATTTCGCACATCATGAAAACATGGTTGCACCAAGTGGGATTTCCATACGTTACCATTACAAGAAAAAGCTCCGACACTTTCATCGCCAAGCAGAGAAGATTCGCCAAGTCAGAAGAAATTGAGGAGAAAAAGGAAGAAGCAGAAGAACAAAAGTGAGTAAAAACATGAGCGACTTGCACACAATGTTGTATACTGAAACTATGAACATACCATTAAATGTTACAACACTTTTATATAATGTTTTGTTTTAGGTTTTTACATGGTACATTAGTATATGGCCAATGGCTTCTCCGTAATATTCAACGTTCAAATTACACTTAAAATATTAAATTCGGCTTTAAATTTCTAATTAAGTATCCTGTTATAAATTTGGCACTTGATTTCACCAAAAATATGGTTCCTAGTAGCTACAACGGCTGTGTAGGGAAATGTTTCACCATATATTATGTAGTTGATGGAACCTTTCTCAGGTTTTTGTTTCCGAAACCTGAAAAATAGTTCATCCAAATATCGAAAAGATGGTGAAATATTTCACCACATAGCCGTTGCAGCTGCTAAAGGAACCATATTTTTGGTGAAATCAAGTTCCAAATTTATAATAGTGTAGATAATTAGAAATTTAAAGCTGGGTTTAATACTTAAATTGTCATCTGAACGTTGAATATTACGGAGAAGCCATTGGATACATACTAACTTACCATGTAAAAACCTAAAACAAAAATATGTATACTTAAGATTTTCATTTTTGGTGTTTTTGGTACACCTTTGTCAAAAATGCTACTGAATGGTTTTACAAGAAATGCCCGTTTTTCCATTTATTTGTACTTAAAATTTCATGTGCGATGCACCTACAATAAATAATAAATATATTAAAGTGAAGAAGTAGGAGCGAAATTATGTATTTTTTACAGAAAAACAATTTATGTTGAGTATACCTAAAAAATGTCAAAAACGTTACCCAAATTTATTTCGAAGCAATAAAAAAAAAACCTTTAAGATATTATTACTGGCTTATGTTATCTTCTTGCTGTCTACGATAGTACATTGGCAAAGAAACATCCATCGTTTTTTAGGCGAACTAGTTTCTTGAATTTAACCCCATAACCACATTATTACTCTGGAATTATGATTATTTTTTCTAGATCTGTGTGGAGTATTCCGCTGAGTTACAAATCCAGTGATGGTCAGGAAGGGATCGTATGGCTACACGACAAAGAAGAAAGTAAAAATAATTTTAACAGCAATATTATGTTTTTAATAACTATAATTGTGAATAAATATTAAGTGGTTATCGTTTGTATAATTCTTTTATTTAAGATCTCGATGTTTTTTTATATGTCACTAAATGTTTTTTAAATCAACTGTTTTGTCTCTGTTTTAACCAAATGTTTTAAAATCTACTGTTTTGTGTCTGTTTTTAACCAAATGTTTTTAAATCTACTGTTTTGTGTCTGTTTTAAAAAATATGTTTTTAAATCTACTGTTTTGTGTCTGTTTTAACTTATATGTGTATGTGTCTCATATAATTGGGAGTTTTTCTCCTGTACATGCTACACAATAAAAATAAATAATAATTTATTTGTTTTTTAAATTGACTTTTTACATTGGTATAAGTTTTGCATTAAAAATACTATCAGACATCATATGTGCCGTATCATATATATCGCATGCGACAACGAAAACATTTAGCACGCTGCCCGACTTGACATTATACCAGGCATGCCCCAACGTCACGTGACTTAGTACCAAGTTGCGTGACTATTCAGAACTTTTTTTACTGAATATGAAAATCGTAATAACACTAAAACAAATTTGAAGGAGAAATATTATCTGGTTGTATAGATATTAAATTTTAAAGTTTGAAATAGCCACAACTATCATGGCGACAATATTTTTTGTTTTATCAATCTAAAATAGAATAACCGAACGATATTATTTTGTATATGGTGGAAACGGACTTTTTAACACAATACCTTAATAAAAATTAAGGCATCGATTTGTTTGACTGACCATTCCTCCTAAGTATCGCTAAAAATTCGTGTTTATTTTAACTTTTCAGCGGAGTTTTCACTGCCGGTAAAAGACTCTGATTGGTTGAAATTCAACGTCAATCAAACTGGATACTACATCGTCAACTACGACAAAGACGACTGGAAAAAACTTTCAGATGCACTGTTGAAAAATCATCAGGTAAAAATTAAAATTACTTCTCTGCTATTTATAGAAAACATTTTTAATTTGGTTTTCTTTTAACTATCGTTAAAGTCTGACGGGCTGCTTCGTCAGTTGTGAGGCAGATTTCATTCAACTCCAGTTTCAAGCAGTTCGCAAGTGAGTTACCACATGTGATAGTAGAGAAAGATGCTTTTTTTTTGGTTTATCGAATTGTGTTCTGTACAATTCCATTTATGTTTTAAGCTATCTTGTTAACTGTCAAAGTGAATTCAAACGTATTATATTCGCATTTAAAACAAGAAACTTTTTAAGGTTAGTTTTAAGGAAAGGCAAGTTAAGATTTTAAATACATTTTGTTTCGAAAAAACTTGGGAGGAGAAAAGAAATTAGATGATTGCCAATTTAGCGAAAACAGTGTAAAGTAAAGTGTTTTTTAGCCTACTTTTTTTTAATTCGAAAGAATTAAAAAAATGAAAAAGTAGGTATTGACATGCGGTCGATGTCTGTATGTCTGTCTGTCTGTCCGTACCCCCCTTCCAAAATCGGTTCTATCCATCGGATCTTAAAAATTCTTTTTTTGTTAGAAAGCTATGACCTCAGATACCCAACTTTCATACTTTTTGTCCGTCTGTCTGTACGTCCGGACGGACATAAATCTACTATCTGTCGGCGAATTTCCCATTGAATTAGCATAGAAATTCAATTTTGAGTCATTTAAATTACTGTTGCCAAATCAACAATGGCATGAGAAACTTTATTTATTTAAACATATTTGAAGCAAAATAATATTTTCATGAATCAGTTTGGAATGACGTCATAAAATGTAGCACAATTTGATTCTTTGATTGTTCATTAATTATCTAACAAGAAAGCGGCAAGGCATACTTTTGCATACAATTATGCTTAGTTTTAATTTACATTTCTTATTTTTTTTAACGCAGTTTGGAGTTTCATTACTTTTGTTATTAATAAATATTTAATTATTCTTCGAACTACAAATAAATCGCGAGCAGACGACAAATAATATTTAATTAATTTGTAAAATAATATTAAGGAAATTGATTTTGGCTTTTAGAAATTTAAATTATTAGCTGGATGCTGTGTTTCGATTTTTTTCTAATACGTATAAATCTAGGGTAGAAACGGCTGTTGATGATATTTACTGTTAGAAACCTAGTTGTTTTTTCCCGATTAGAACTTCAGTAAGTATTTAAGTAACAGGAAAGTAGGCTATTTTAGTTCTTTATGAACTTCTTGTTTGCATACAATTCTGCTTAGTATTAATTTACATTTATTTTTTAATGCAGTTTGGAGAAGTTTCATTGTTTTTGTTATTAATAAATATTTAATTATTCTTCGAGCTACAAATAAATAGAGCAGACGATAAATAATATTAAGTTATTTGTGAAAGAATATTAAGGAAAATAGTTGATTTTGGCTTTTAGAAGTTTAAATTATAGCTGGATGCTGTCCCAGCTAAAAAAAATCAGCAAAAAAACTGCATGGAAAATGCAGAAATGCAGGTTTTTTGAAGAGAAATGAAGGTTTTATGGAGGAAAATGTTTTCATCATTTAACCTGCAGTATTTATATGGGTACGGTGCTGAAAAATTCAGCAAATAAATTTCAGCAGGAAAATTGCATTTTTTGGATGAGAGATAAAGCTTTTATGCAGGAAAATGTTTTCAGCATTAAACTTGCAGTACTTTTACAGGTATTATGATGAAAAATTCAGCTACTAAATTTCAACACAAAAACGGCTTCTTTCGGACGAGAGATGAAGATTTAATGCAGGGAAATGTTTTCAGCATTAAACTTGCAGTACTTTTAAGGGTATTGTGATGAAAAATTCAGCAACTTAATTTCAGCAAAAAAACAATGCTTTTGAAGAGAGATGAAGGTTTTATGCAGGGAAAATGTTTTTTTAAAGGTATTGTACTGAGAAATTCAGCAACTGAGTTTCAGCTGGAGAACTGCATGTTTGTAAAACTTTTTTAAGGTGATTTTTTTATTCTTAAAGAAAACTGCCATTTTTCTTAAGGATTCATCCTAAAAGAACAAAGAATTAGCCGTTTCAGTTCTACACGAAAACAGCAATTTCTCTTAAAATTTTTTGCTGAAAAATACCTTTATTTAACCTTATACTTTTTTATTACCTTTCTTTAGAGTTTATTTTTTTAACCTATATTTTAAAGTACACTTAAAAAACTGTTTTATCTTTAAACTCACATTTCAATAGCACTTAATGTGCAATTCTATGCAAAAAATTATCTAAACTTTCTGAGAAAATAAGGACAATATTTCAAGCAAAGTATTTTGTCTAAAAACTTTCTGCAGATAATTAATACAACATGTGCATAATTCTTTATAGCATAGAGTTACACATAAAGCCTGCAGGGGCCAAAATCGCTTTCTGCAACAATGTCGACAAGTGGGTTGCTGCTCAAGGGAAATTACAAACCAATAACTTCTATCGTGCTGCATTATCATACCAGTGTAAACTTTTTTTTGACGACTAATGAAGCGTCATTGCAAATAAGTATCAAATGGGTTGACCAGTTGTGAGTTTATTTGAAGTTATTTTTAAAAAATAATATGTGCGTTAACCCCAAAAATACTGTAAATTTTTTTGTAGTGAATCTTTATCTTAAAATTGCTCTTAATTTTTTAAATTAGTTTTGATATTTTACATTTGTAGTAATTGTATCCCAGCTAAAAATTTTTGGAATTTTTCGCGGAAAAACATTTAATTTTAATGTAAACATTTGCAGTTTATTAGCAAATTTTGCAGCAAATTAGCTTAATATGTTCAAATCGCAGATCTAGATTTTGTTAATCTGCAACTTCTAAAAATTCAAAAACGATATCAAAGCTATAATTGGCGATTCAAATTTTTTTTCTTCCAATTTCCATGGACGTTTTTGATTTGATTTTGTAAAAAGAAGAAAATAATGCCACCTATATAAGAGACAGTAAAATTTAAACGAAAAAAAGCAGATTTAAAAATTATTTGCTTAATATTTCAGTTTGTTCAATAGCTTTGCTCTAACCTTTTTATAGAAAATTTAAAAATAAATTAATCTTAAAGGAATTCTTAAGATATATTTTTTTCTAACTCACAAAATTTGCATCCAATTTATTTATTACCACCTTAGAACAATTAATTAAATCTAATTTAAATATTTTTAAATAAAAATCATAGACAAATTGTACGCAAAATCATGAATCAAATTTATTGACTATAATCGAATCCATGGAGTGTGTAATTTTGTATGTTCTAATTATAAGATATACCATTCCTAATTTTAAAACGCGCTCCATTTTGCAAGCTCCAATAGCGCAGGTGGTAGCGCGCTGAACAGCTACACAAATACCCCCAGATCAAATCCCGTGCTCCTGCCTTCTTACTTGGGTATAAATACAACTCAACTTCAAAACCTTCACTTATCCTGCAGTTTTTTTTAAATGTTTTTCCAATGAAGGAAATATTAAGGTTTTTTGATGAAGGGAAAATGGAGGCTTTTGATGAAGGAACTTGGTACCTAAAACTTCACTTATCCTGCAGTTTTTATAAAGGTTTTTTAATGAAGGAAATATAAAGGTTTCTTGGTGAAGGAAAAATGGAGGTATTTGGAACCTAAAACCTTCAATTATCCTGCAGGTTTTCGAATGAAGGGAAAATAAAGGTTTTTTGATGAAGGTTTTTGGTTCCAAATACCTGCAGTTTTCCTGCAGCTTTCCTTCAATTTTTTTTCAAGGTTTTTTGCTGATTTTCTTAGCTGGGGTGTTTAGCGATTATTTTTTCTAATGTGTGTAAATCTAGTGCAGAAACGATTGTTGATGATATTTACTGTTATGAACCTAGTTGTTTCCCGATTAGAATTTCAGTAAGTATTTAAGTAACAGGAAAGTAGGCTATTTTAGTTCTTTAAGAACTTCTTGGTTTTTTTCAATTATCTAGCAGATCCATTTGTTATGATCAATGTATCGCGAATGGTCTAAAATGATATTTAATTTTTTTTATCAATACATTTTGATTTATTTGTAATTGCCAGGCGATGAGTGCATCCGATAGGTCCAATCTCTTGTTCGATTCCTACTTGTTGGCCGAAGCTGGCCACTTGTCCATCGACGCTTTCTTCAGCCTGAGCCGATACATGAAGAACGAGAAGCACCCTGTACCATGGACGACATTCCAGTCAAATTACAAGAAAATACTCAAGATAATACACAAAGAAACGGATCTCATAATCTTGTTCAAAGTAAGCACATTTGCGATTGGTTTTTAATGGGAATGTTTCTGAAGATGTAACGCTCTTGTTTTTTTCATTTTTCCACAACCTGAAATTTCATTGGTTGTTTCAGTTTCAGTCTCAAAGTGACTGTCAAAGATGAAAATAAAGTTTTCAATTCAATTTTGTTCAATGAATTATATTTACCATTTTATTCCTAAATATTTTGAAACCGTATATTGTATAATAAAAGCCCCACTACTATCTATTACCCCCCCCCCCCCAAATAAAACAATTAAAAGTAAAACAACGGTCGTTTTTCTTTTTAATGGGACCAATAAGTACCGTCAGGGCATAACGAATTGGTGCACGATAGCTAAAATAAAAGTTTTCTGAAAAATTTACTCTACCTCTGTAGACTTTAACGTGCTAAAGCCAGTCAATCAAAAATGAGTGGTATTTATAAGTACAGTCAGTACATAAAAGGTTAAAGTTGTGTCATTTAAAGTACCTTCAAAGGGGCACAATTAAAATGTTTGAATGGCAAAAGTACTGTGTATTATACAATTACATATCTTTTAGGATTATATTAGGTACTTAACCAGCGAATTATATGAAAATCTAGGATGGAATACGTCGAAAAACCATATTGATAAGTAAGTGTCAACAAAAGTTTTTTTTTACCAATTCTCTCTTCCGGTCGCAGTTGCCTAGAGTGCAGTGTACTTAGAACTAATATGTAGTAACTATTATGTAAGTTGGAATCTCAGAACGTCATAAGCAACTTTGTGAAGACACTCATTCAAAGTTTAATCTGCTGATAGACATAATACTTCAGAACAATAGCTAACTTTGGCTTTTAAAAATTTAAATTTCAACTGAATGGCTATGTTTGGCTATTTTTTCTAAGGTGTATAAATCTTTTGTGAAAGCAGTTCTAGATGACAGTTACTGTGTCAAAAATGCTTGCTCTTTCTAATAAGAATTTCAGTGAGTACTTAAATAACAGAGAAGTACTGTATTTCGTTTGTTTTTTAAAACTTTTTGTTTGCGTTGATGTAGTTTGCTGAGACCAGTTATCATCGACCTGGCTTGCAGTTCTGGCAACCAGCAGTGTCTGGTAGAGGCTTCTCAACTCTTCAAAAAGTGGATAGAGGGCGAAAGGTATGTGCCACGTTCGTTTATTCAAATTATGCACGTCGTTTGATATAGGCTCTAATTAAGCTAGGCATACACGGAGGGCATGTAAATCTTCGCCAAACATCGCCACTCTTTCACCAAGACGTTGCCAAAAACATTTACACTCGTCAGGGATTGGTTTTGGGTGCCCACGTGACATGCCAAACTAATCAGTGATGAGTGAAATTGAAGAGGATAGGGAAAAAACCCTTCATCGACACGATATCTGTAAGCATAGATATAGAAAGTGTAGCAGATATACATCGATTGCGCAATCCCCGTACAACGCAATACAAATCCCGCGATTGTGTGATGAATCCGCTTTTTGCCGTTTTCGCAATGCATCACGGGATACTGGTTGGAAAAAACTGCTTTTGCCGAAGAGTTACATGCAATAATAATTGCATTTTTAAAATGCTTCTTTTGTGAATAAATACCTCATATCTACCAGAAATTATCAAAACATATCCAGTGATAAAATTATGTTAGCAAAACTGGCATAAAGTTTTAACTAGTTAATATTTAATATATCTTTTTTATTAGTCGAATTTATCTCATGCTGCCATCTGGTGGCTTATGGCACGCCATGGGCGAGCGGATGTTTTGGCTTGCGAACTGCCTTATGGGATACTGGTGGAAAAGTGGCTTCACCTTTTCCCAAGGGGCAGATCTGCTACTCTTTCTATATCTATGTCTGTAAGTATCAGGCCTCCATGGCGACGATAGCGAGTCATTGCCTAAACTGGTGTAAGAAATCCAGTTTTTCACTTAGTTCTTCTATCGTGACAACCCTGATTCAAGCGAGACACGTATCCCACGTTTGTTCCGCGAGAGAATAATCAAGGGAGAAACCGGTTTCCTGTTGCCAATGTCCCCCAAACAGACCTGCATACGGGATGATTCCTAGTCAATAGAGGGGTTCTCCCCCTGGACTCTTCATATAGGCTCTACTTGAGCTAGGCATACACAAAGGGACAGGACATGTAAACCTTCGCCAAACATCGCCACTCTTAAACCAAAGCGTTACCGAAAGCATTTTCATTCGTCAATGATTGGTTTTATGTGCCCTGGACATGCCGAACCAATCACTGATGAAAGAAATTGCTTCGGTAACTTATTGGAGGAAGAGTAAAGATTTTTGAAGTGTCCAGAGGAAGAACCTTGTGATTGACTAGGAATCTTCTCGTATTCAGGTCTGCTTGGCGGACATTGGCGACAGGAAACCGGTTTCTCCCTTGGTTCTTCGCTAGCGGTATAAACGTGTGACTCGTGTCTCGGGTGAATCAGGGTTGCCGCGAGAGAAAAACCAAGTGAAAAACTTGTTTATTTACACCAGTTTAGGCGATGACTCGCTATCGTCGCCAAAGAGGCCCGCTACGGACAGATTTCCTGTCGATGGAGGGGTTTCGCACGGTTTAACTCTATGGGAGTGTTTCAGCTGATGTAACGCTCTTCTTTTCATTTCTTTTAATTTTTCTGCGTACTTCGATTTCATTAGTTGTTCCGATTTTATTCTCAAAATCAACGTACTTTTCGTCTGCTTCTGAGTTCTTTACATCATGCAACTTGCTTTTATCTGTTAACAGAATGCAGAAATATACGAAAAGAAACTGTTCTTTCTATGCCAGATTTCTTTAATAAATGATTTGAACAGCCAACACATCAGAAAGAAATTGGCATTTAAAAAAATAATAGTTAAAATATTACTAGAAAACTCACTTTCGAAAACCAAAACAAAAGTTATTAAAGAAAAAGAAAACAAGACCACGGAGCTGTTGCCGTCGAGGACGAGAAACAACCCCATTGGGCAAAAATTTGCAGTATATGGGAATATTTCTTATGATGTCACGATCTCCATATTGCGATTTCATTGGTTGTTTTGTTTTCTTTGACAAAGTGTTGAAACAAGCCCATTTCATCACGTGATGAAAAACATCAAGTTTCCAAAATAGGCTTGTTTCAACACTTTGTCAAAGAAAACAACCAATGAAATCGCAGTTCGGAGCGCGTGACGTTAGAAAAAATCAATGAGCTGTTTCAACACTTTGTCAAAGAAAACTAAACAACCAATGAAATCGCAGTATAGAGAGCGTGACGTCATAAGAAATATTCCCATTACTGCTTGTCATGATTTTTTTTTATTTGACGTCAAATGACGCGAATTTGACGTCAACCACTTCGTTACCATGGATCCATTATTACAACCTATTTTTTGCGATTTTTGTCATTAGTGCATTTACATTTTGATTGGTTGCGAACGGCAGTATCTGCAAAAAACTGTACCTGTTTATTTTCAGACTACCAGTAGATGCCAAAAACCTCGTTTTCAAGTATGGAATGGTATATTCGAATGATCTTGAAGAGTGGAACTTTATGTGGGACAAGTGCTATGCCGAAATGGCTTTCTCAAATGATTGCGACAAACCTCATTTGGAAGGCCTCACAAACGTGCCAGAACCTTCACTCATACAAAGGTACGCTTAAGATTTATACGGATACGCGAAAAACACTCCTTACTTATACAACTATGATTAAAAATCCTTCGCTTGTAAGAATGAGAGTAAAAATCCTGCAGTTTTACATAAGTGCGTAATTACCTTCTTGTACAAAACATCTTAAAAACTTTGCACGTGTACAAAAAAAAACATGTACCTGTACAAATAAGCGTAAAAATTCTGCACTCGTTCATAGGTGCTAAATTATAAACTTGTACAAAGTTGTTTCAAAGTAAAAAACATGCACTTGTACAAAAGAGGGTAAAAATGTCAATATTATATACAGGGTGGCAATTTTGAAATAGAAAAAAAAATATGTGCTGAGCGACATTTCTCCAGCTGCACTGAATTTTTTACACGTGGTTTTTTTCTTGTGATAAATATAGCTTACTTACAGGTATCTATAATCCCACATTTTAAAATTGGTTCGAATTTTTTTTTTATTTTTAATAAATAATTGTACACAAAATATTGGTACCAATTTCATAAAATGGGATTATCCCTCACAGCCATGTGACGAAAAGCGATATCACATACAAGTCACTGAAGATCGCTGTGATGTCACATTCAGTCACTTTTTTTTGTGACATAGAAGTTGAATGTCCGCTTTTGTTACGTATCTTCTACGTAACATGGATATCGATGATATCGCAGCAATGTCGCATTTTGAGTTGTATGTGACAAAACTGACTTCTGCGACCAATATGTGATTTAGTGATAAACATAATATTGCAACAATGTCGCATTGCGACTTGTATGCGACCTAGGTGACTTGCGGGGCGAATTAGCGACGAACTTGACATCGCAGCAAGGTAACATAGATCATGTTGCAGCCATATTGGTATGGGACAAAAATGGGATATCACATACAAGTCACAACACAATGCCACTGCAATATCACATTGTGATATCACTGGAATATCACATACAAGTCACATTGTGACGGGGATTAAAGCGACATCGCTGTGTCATCACATACATGTCACAATTTAATGTCACTACAAGAGCAAATTGCGACATCTGTGGGATATCCCCATTGTGACTGGGATTTAGATGACATCACTGCGATATCACATACAAGTCACAATATGATGTCACTGCAAGATCGCATAGTGACATCCTTTTGATATCGCATACCAGTCACATTGTGACGGTGACTTACGCGATACCACTGTGATGTCACATACTTGTCACATTGCGACTGTGACCTAGAGTGACAAAAAATTACGTTGCAGCGACGTAACTGTGACAAACCTGGCTGTTAGGGTATAGAGACCTGTAAGCCAGATACATTTATCATATGAAAAAATTAATTTCGATTTTTTTTATTTTTAATAAATAATTTTACGCAAAATATTGGTACCAATTTCATAAAATAGGATTATAGAGACCTGAAAGTCAGATACATTTATCATATGAAAAAATTACCGTTTGTAAAAATATTCAATAGAGCAGGAGAAATGTGGCTTAGAATTTTTTTTTCACTGGATTTACACGGAGGCACTTTGGTTTGGAGACCCGTGTTCAATCGGACTCATTCCCTATTAATGCATTTGTATAATAGTACAAAAGAATAAAGATCATTGGTTATTCTGTCTTTTTGAAGCATAAATTCATTAAGTATAGATAAAACTGTTTTTTCGTATCTATAATAGTAAAAGAAAGAGTCAGTCTGTCTGTGTCTGTCTGTTTGTCTGTGGATCGTAAAAGACCTACTTATACTGCCCTCAGAAATTTGAAAATTTTAAGATAGATTCCCTTTAATACCAACGTGTGCACCTGAGGCTTAGTGTTTCATATTTGTTCAATTTTTAGAGAAAATTCTAATTTTCTGAAAACAGAAGAAATTAAAATGAACACAAAAATTGCTTTTATTTTCTTGCCATTACCTTCAGAAACTAAATTAATGATTGGAAAAATAATTGAACGTGCCAATGAGCTGAATGTTTTTTTAAAAAAAACCCAGAATGGAGGTTTCGACGTGAAATAACATTGTTATGCAATTATGGTTAATTTTGAATTTATCAGGCAAACTGCGATGACAGTAAGTTCATAGAGGAAGATTTTTGTGATATGAGGATGTGCATTTTATAGTGATGCATTTTATTTTGGAATTTTAAAGCAATATAAGTAACGGGATTTTATTCTTTATAATGAACGGGAACAAAGGCAAAGCTTATTATCCTATAGCAAATTAAATAACACATATACTTGGATCGAGGATTTGATATTCTTTTAGTCCGTGCGAAGAACGGGTATTTATTTGATAGTTTTACATAATACATTAAAGTTTAAGTTTCGAATAAATCGAAAAATTGCCGCTCCTTCACAATTTGCCGTTCTAGGCTACAGCGCACTTAGCCGTACTGCTGTCTTGAGAAACCAAACAAGGATACAAATTGGCACCCGTTAATATTAATTCATGGCCAACAAGAATAAAAGGTTAAAGTTGAACACGAAAGTTGTTTACCGTGATATTTGTTGGTAATTTAACCATATGATCGACCATTTTCTAATTTTTCAGATTCATCAGTAAAGGTGTATTTATTGGAACTACTATTTTTTCTAATTTGCTGGAAAATCCAGTTGCCCAACAGCAAACCTGGAATTATCTGAATAACGTTGGAAACGTGTATGTATATTTTTTTGTTAACATTTTTTATGTTTTCTTTTGTGAAAAGTGGGAAGCAGCCACAAAAAAGGCGAGGGAATGGATTTTAGTGGTTACCCCATTTAAGGTTAACATCCAGGAATTGGAGTAAAGCAATACTTGTAACGCCTTTATTTGTAACAGTTACTTTTAACGGTAACGCCTTTAGATTTCTCAGAAAGTAACTGTAACTTAGTTACTTTTAGCGGTAATGCCTTTAGATTTCTCAGAAAGTAACTGTAACTTAGTTACTTGTTTAGGTAACTCCTTTAGATTTCTCAGAAGGAACTATAACTTAGTTACTTTTAGCGGTAACGTCTTTAGATTTCTCAGAAAGTAACTGTAACTTAGTTACTTGTTTAGGTAACGCCTTTAGATTTCTCAGAAAGTAACTGTAACTTAGTTACTTGTTTAGGTAACGCCTTTAGATTTCTCAGAAAGTAACTGTAACTTAGTTACTTGTTTAGGTAACGCCTTTGATTTCTCAGAAAGTAACTGTAACTTAGTTACTTGTTTAGGTAACGCCTTTAGATTTCTCAGAAAGTAACTGTAACTTAGTTACTTTTAGCGGTAACGACGGAACGAAAAATTTCGTTACTTTTCCGTTACTTCTCGTTACTTTGCCGATCTTCAGTGATATTTTCGGCAGCTAGGCGTTTGACTTAAATTCAATTATTTAAAATTTAAGTTTTAACAACGTCGAATTTTCATTTTCAACTTTTTTTCCGATTGTCCCTGATTCTTTCACCTTGGTTCTCTTTGAAAAACGGTAAGATGGTTACATTTTAATTTTTTGTATAACTTGAAATTTCTAAAAGTAACTGTAACTTGTTACTTTTCATACTCAGTAACTGTAACTCTATTTTTAATTAAGTAACTGTAACATAGTAACTTTTTAAAAATTACTTTCCAATCCTTAGTTACAACTTTAAAACACTATAAAACCACTGATCAAAATGATGTCAAGTTTCAGGGAAGTACAGGGTGTCCGTAAAAGAATGTCCGAGTTTGAATGGTATATTACAGGAGTTTATTTTATACTAAATATAACAAATCAAACATGACATTGAAGAAAAACTAACTTAGTTTTTCCTAAAAGTGCTCAATGTGTACGCCTTTAGTGATACGGCACACATCCAAACGAAAATGCACAATTCTTCCCATACTATCTGCAGCAAGTCCGGAGTAATGGGAGCAACAGCCTGTGCAATTCTACCTTTCAAGGTTGGTAAATCGTGGGGTAGGGGTGGAACGTAGACCCGATCTTTTACGAAGCCCCAAAGGAAGAAATCACAAGGCGTGATGTCAGGTGAATGATACTATTACAATTTGATACTCGGACATTCTTTTACGGACACCCTGTATTACAGAAGAGGGGGAGAGAGAGAGAGAGAGAGAGAGAGAGAAAACGTTTGGCATATGAAAAAAATACTTCAAAAATTTCGCGTCAAATGACGCTGTAAGCATCATAGTTTAACTACAAATTAAATAGTTTCGACTACAAATAAATCCTAAAACGATGGCTAATTTAAAGAGCTTTGTGGAGAAACGTGCTGAGATTTTTCAAAAAATTGAGATTTTAGTGTCAATTTTTAAATTACTAACTTCTTTAATGATAACAAGTTTCCCCTTTTTATAAACTTAATTTTAGTATAGTACCGTTTTCAACCGTCAGAACTGAGGGCAAACTAAAAACTTCAAAGCTCATTTTTACCTTTTTATAATATTCTCTTGAAATTTAACATCATTTTGATCAGTGATTTTTTTATAGCGTTTTTAAGTTATAACCGCAATTGTGGCCACCCTGAAGCAAAAGTGAAAAAGTCCCTTTTCTTGTATATGCGATAAAAAAAGCCCTAGGCGATTTTTTTCTAATTTGCAATCATAAAGTAATATACCAATCTTGGATGCATCAAATGAAATTAATAATAAACAATTTAAATAAAAAAAATGTCAGATCTCCATTCAAGGGAAATCACGTATTTGCCATCCACATTAAACCCTACACAGGAAGTTATTTATAAAGTTTTTTTATTACTTTAAAAGAATAAAACTAGACATTTTTTATAGAAATAAACTTAAAGTGCGGTTTGCTTTGTTGTATAACCTCGATTTGGCACCTTTTTTTGTCGCCAAACATCTTTATCTTATTCTAACATCCTACATGAAAATACTCTATAATTACCCTCACACAAATAACAAGTATAAACAAATATGTAACATTTCTCATTTAAAAAATATTCATTCTCAGGGATTATAAATTTCTTAGAGGAGAATATATGAGTTCTGAAGAGGATTTTAAGCAGGTAAGACCATTTATTAATACAATTTTGTAAAACGAATTTTGGTTTTATTAGGAGTGGCTATACCATCCTTTTAGAAGCTCTATACCATCCCTTTTTTTTGTGGCTAAAAGATGTCTTCTGAGACTAGGATCTAGAGCCGATTCCGTACGACTTAGAACATTCTTATGTCAGAATAGGAACACCTCACTCCTCCCACAGACATTATTGGAACTGAGAAAGCACTCTAAATAATCTAACCCCATGGCCATTGCACTGTAAATTATTTTTTTGTAAAAATACAGCACATTTACTGTATATTCACAACGCATTCTGCGATTTCCTCTTCTGTATTTAATTTCAGCTGGTGCTGTAAACACAATTATACGAACATTACTATAGTTTCTTAGTTTCACATACTCAGATGTCATGACCTTGGTCAGTGTTCACCTTTTCAACAAATCGAGGTTTTCAAATAAGATCGTGGCTGAGGCACCGTGCTTCAAAATTACAGCACATACGTATGCGTTATGTTTACCATCACGGGTGCTGTATTCTGCATCATATTTAGTGGGGACCACAAGTGTTAAATGGCAATCTGCCTTTTATGTTGTACCATTATGATGGATAGCATTTGCGTAGTGTGGCTATGATTTACAATCTCGTAAAATGTCGCTCGTTCACCTTATAACTCAAAACCTGTTGCTCATAGATCAAAAGTGTGAATTACAAAGTTGTTGGAAATTTTTATATTCTATAACTTTATTGATTTTTTTTTTTTTGTATTTGGCATAGATATTGATTTATAACGGAAATATTAAAAAACCACCCCAAAATTTGTTTGCGTTTTTCAAAACTTTAAACCTCGTGGGGCACATGTTATTATTAATTGATTTGGGTAAAATTTTGCAGGAATTATTTCTTCATATGAATAAACAAATTAAGGGGATGTGCTTTTATGAAATCGAAAATTTATTTTCCCCCATTATGGGTGGTCGTGCGTGAGCTGTTACTTGAAGAACCACAACTAATGACTCCATTTTAGTAACTATGACAATTTAATAAACAGTAAACAAGTTAATTTTAGTTTAAATGAAATATAATAGAAGAACAATTAACATGCAGCTGACGAATGCACCGCCCGCGCTTCGCTCATGCTGGTCCGAAAGGAGTGGCGAGTCCGAACTGAGGTTGATTGTATAATACGGCTTGGTCTTATCAAACCACTTCTAGTAACAACACAGAGAAACTGTAATCCGACTCGGCTGTTTGTTTCCACGACACCTTCACTCATGTAGCGTGCTAGGCTGCGTTAAAGTGGCTACACTGAGCTACCACCTGTGTCGGCGTGCCAGTGACATGCGACCACCCTGTTATAAGGCATAACGATGTCACTTTTATTTTCTATGTGTCCCAGCCAGGCGTGATATTTTATAAATGGTCTAGGTTTGTCTTAAATCTCCTAATTTCAAAATTTTGCTACAGAAATATCGATAAAAAAAGGTGTAGATGAAGCCTTTAAAAAAATTAGTTAACTTTTCTTTTCCTTTTAAGTAGAGAAAATATGACGAAACATTTCCCTGCGAGTATCTGGAAATGGTCACATTTTTAAAGTTAAGCAGTCCATCCAATTTTGTTATAGATTGATAATTTCTCATACAATTACATTATTATTTAATAGCTTCTAATCCAATTATGTTAGAGATTGATAATTCCTTTTATCCTAATAGATGATAAAGGACGACAACATTACAAATTATGATCATTTATTGAAACATATACGAGTGCAACAGCGCTGGCTTGAAAACAATCTTCAAAGTTTGAAGACCTGGCTGAGTACGGAGTCCTCAGTCCCATGGTATCACTATCGTCTTCCAGAATACCAGGTACTATACCATTTCAAAACTCATTTTTAAGCTTTCGAAGTAGAAGCGAGCATGCTAATATAACCTCGTGTGTGTGTGTCCACCTGGTTAGCCCAAGTTTGTGGGTTCGGGCCCCGGCTGAGTCGTCCGATTTTCTGGATGGGAAAGTCATGGGCACTCATGTCATATGATTAGGTAGCCATGTAAAAGATCCTCTGAAAACCAATTTGGTTTGCTTTCTCTCATAAAATTAAATCTCAGCATACTTTAGCTTCCGCAGACCTCAGATTAATTGTAATCCAAGCGTCAAAATAGAAAGAGAGTGGCCTAGATGGTGCTCCAAAAAAATAGCTCTCAGATCTAAAATCTGCAAAAGGCTTAACCCCTTGCGACCTGGCGTCCCCATTTGGGGAAATTTTTTAAAACCTCCCCACAAACAATTAACATGTTAAACCTCCCCAAACATTATCATGTTAATAGTTGTGACCTGAAATTGACCTGGTCCGATAGAAGACCATCCAAATATCAGTTTTCAGCCTTTGATTACAGGTATCAGTCATTTATTTCTATAAAAAATGAAGTTGAACCAGGGTTAATACCATATTAGAGTTCTTAAAAAAATTAATTTAAACTTTTTTTTCAAACTTTTCAAAAAGTTATTTTAGTAGTTAATTTTAAAGGCATTTTGCTTTAAAAACAATGTTAAAATAAACTGTTAACTACAAATAAGTGATAAGGCCTTTTTTTGCATTTATAGGACAAAAAATTTGTATTTTTAGAGCTTAAGGCGTGTCTTCAGTAACTATTAACATTATTATTCAGTAAATCTTACTATAGGCAAATATTTCATCGTCCTGTGAGTATTAAAATAGTTCTGAGTTGTTTTCTCTTACACCAGGTTCCTCTGCATTACGATCTTCAGCTGCACCCAATTCTAGAAAAAGACCTCTTCATCGGTACCGTCGCCATCGATGTACAACTGCTCAGACCCAGCGGCTGTCTAGTTCTGCATTCCCTTGACCTTCGGCTGTCTAGAGTTAGTGTAAAAGACAATGCTGGCCAGGAATTAGAAATTGAAAAATTCTTCCTGCACCAGGAAAACGACTATGTCGTGATCATGACTCGGGACAAAATGGCCGCTGGGCTGTACAGGCTGTACATTGAGTTCGAAGGGGATCTGAAGATGAATCTGAAGGGGCTGTACAAGAGTTCTTACGTGGATCCTGAGACGAACGAGAAGAGGTGAGGATAATAGTTAATCTTTAAATACTGTAGACCAGTATTTAGTACATTCTTCGGTTTTAAATTGAAGAGTACATGGAAATAAACCCTTCATCAACCGGGAATCTGTCTGCATCAGGTCTGCTTGGCGAAGATAGCAAGTCATTGCCTAAACTATTGTGAAGAAACCTTTTTTGCATTGGTTCTTATCACGAGGCGCACGGGTATACTATATCTAAGATCGAGATTCACGCCAGACACTAGTCGGACGCATGAATGGCTGAAACAAAAGAGAAACTGGTTTCCGATCACCAATACTCGCCAGGCTGGCCTCAATACGTTCAGATTCCCAGTCGGTGAAGGGGGTTTTCACCTGTACTCTTTAATTCCTAGCCTCTTATGTTTGAGGTCAATATCAATATGTAAAGTACTTTAGTACTTTTTGGTGTCATCTGGCCTCCTTTTTTAAGTGGATGCTCTATACTATTTTCTATTTGGAACGCTAATTTTGTTGTCGGTCTGTGAGATTCACTCAAATCAATTAAAGGTTAAATACTATATGTATCCCTTTGAAATGTAAATTAAGCTAATCATTTACAAAATACTTATAGAAGCTTTATTCAACAAAAATGACACATGCGAAGCATTTAGAATTCTGAAAACATCGTTCTTCTAAGTTGATGATGTTGCCATGGTGATGTTCAGATCGCGTTGCCAATTGTTAGAATGATTGCCTAATATAAATATTTATTACACCCTTCATGGTATTCTTTGATCTGGGAATTTCGAAAAGTGATAGTTTTAATGTCAATATTGTTCAATATTTGCAAAGGGCATTGTGTTAAATAGTTATAGAATGAAACTAGGGTAGTAAATATTCTACTTTGGAACCCAAAGTAAACATATAATTTTGGTTTTTGTTATCAGGTTTCTGGCCACCACACAGTTTGAGTCCATCGACGCAAGAAGAGCCTTTCCATGCTTTGACGAACCAAATTTCAAGACAACCTTCAACGTCAGCATCATTCACGATCACCGTCACTTTGCACTATCTAATGCCATCGAAGAGGTAGTGCTTTAAACGATACTAATGACCCTTAATTATAGTTAAGCGCGTTAAATACACGGTAAAAAAGTTAACATTTATGTGCCATTTCTCGTTTAAAAATACTTTCATAACCGTGTGGTGATGATGTCGTGTCTATGATAATGTACAATTATATGGCTCCGAACTTGTCAAAGACAGCTTTTGGAACCTCAACAGCTCTGTTGCGGAGTTGATGGTTAGATAGCGCTGGCTGTCCCAAACACTTAAAATCATGTCATTATTACATAATCAGTGTGAATTAATGTTGTGCTTGTTACCAGACGGCTTTTTCTAGAGTCTCGTCGAAAATTTTCTGAACCACCGAGATGGCACCTTATATCAAGCTCTATCTATAACCAGCTATAAAGTAGATCTACTGGTTCTTCTATGCCGATGTTGAGTAGTTTCGCATGGGATTGTTGGGCAGCTGAAGTTCTATGCTGATGTTGAGTAGTTTGGCATGGGATTGTTGGGCAGCTGAAGATGTGTTAGGGAGAGATGCTTTCTGGGCAATGAGGAAAAATGTTGGTGCAACAAATGTAGGTAACAACGCTATCCATCAGCAGAAATTTCCACCCCCTTTAAGTGATATGTAATAAGTCTGGTGATAATAATTGATACGGTTCCGCCACAGTTTTTCCATAGTCCAAGGAAGCCATAGAAGGGCAAACCCTATTTTCACATAAAATTACTTTATTTCTCAGCAATTCCAACAAAATTACAGGTACATTCCCATAAAGAACAAACTCAACATTTTACCCATGGTCTAATGGGCTAGTAAAGATCACTTGGATTCATTCTCGTTGATAGCCTATCATGAACAAAGAAAAAAATACATTTAAATACATAGAAAGTATAAATGGCAGAGTTTTCAGAACGTCAGCCTCTCACCAAGGATGAATGGGATGGATGGGATCTAGGCCCATCCATTCTACAAACAAATTTGTGCTGGGACGGGCTATCATGATTTTATGGGCAAAAACATTAATTTATGGCTATTTGGGCCTTGACTATTGCTGACGGCTAAAAACTCGTATATTAACTAGTTTTTTTTGTTGTTTCATTGTAGCTTTTTTACTTGTCCACCCTTTTAGCTTCTACACAAGGTTTATAACGTAAAATGGTTAATTTTGAATTTCAAAGTTTACATTAAAACTATAGCTAAAAGCCGTGTTTTGCGATTTTCTTTCTAAGGTGAATAAATAGTGAGTGGAAGTTGTTCTAAGTAACAGTTACTCTTGTAGAAACCTACTTTGTTTTTTTCCTAGAGCACCACCGAAAACGAAAATGGATTTCTCGTCACCAAGTTCGAGAAGACTCCTCCGATGGTGACATACCTGCTGGCCATAGTGGTGTGCGACTTCGAATATAAGGAAACCATAACAGAAAATGGCGTGAGAGTAAGTGACTTTTCGCCAACTCCTTGAGTGATTTTTGTTTAATAATAATGTAATTGCTTGGTTCTTTTAAGCAAATGTTGCATGTACAAAGCTTCTATTATTTAATATATACAACACATTATACAATATTTTAAATCCCCCTCCCATAAAAAAAATGAAGTTATGGTTTTTAGCACCAAATGGAGCCGGATAAGCGAGAGTTAACTGTTGTTTTTCAGTTGCTTTATTTTCTTTATATCTTTTTCAGGTAACTTATTAAAACTTAACATGGGATTATTTGACCATGTTTGTCTTAAGAATTACGTAAAAAATACAATTCACATTTAAACATAAATTGAAAACATTGTCAACTTATGCCAATACTTAAAACCCTACATATATAAATGCAATTTAATTATCATACTTTAAAATTTTAAAAAGCATTATAGCTGACGCATAATAGTTATTTAAGCAACTAGTGCCGAAAATAATACTTTATTAAGCGAGTGGCTTTTATTTCACGAGACCGTAGGTCGAGTGAAATAATGACAAGAGCTTAATAAAGTATTATTTGGCACTTGCTTGCTTACAATATTTTTTATAATAACGTGCAAAAAAGTATTTCTACCAATGAGTGATTTTCATGACATGATTTAGTTTCCATGGCGATATTCGAAAATGCAAAGTAGTAAAAGAAAAATTGTAAAATAATTTTCTATTTTGAATCAAAATTCATCATTTTTGTAGTACTTGTAGTTTCCATGGAGATATTAGAAAATGCAAAAGTAATGAACCAATAGAAATAAGTGAGTTTCATGACATCATTTAGTTTCCATGGAGATATTCATGACATCATTTTGTTTTTCTACCAATCAGATACTCTTATTTACTTTACCGCACTAGTGCCGAAAGTACTACTTTCGGCACTGTCACAGCACGTAAAGTGTCATTTTCGCAACGATTTATGAATGAATATGATATAAAAAAGTGAACTTTTTTGCACATTGTTATAAAAACTCAATTTAGGGTGATTTTATTTTCATTAACACTTTCGGGGAGGGCAGATGATGCCTTTAGCCAGACCTGCCAACTCTTCGGATTTCACCCTGCATTAATGGGTATTTATTATACAACCCTCCTCCAGAATATTATAATAATAAGAAAAACACCCCGTTTCAAGGGCTTGAAATTTTGTATTTATTAAACAGAAAATTAAAGATTGAAAAATTCTTTTTGTCGCTTTACATTTCATATGATTTGTTGATGAATATAACCTAAAATAATTAGCATGGCTTACAAAAAATTCTTATTACGAATTGCACACAAAAAATAAAAAAAAGTGGAATAATTTAATCATTTTCCACAAAATTAGAATAATGTGTAAACAAGTAACATAAACTATTCAAACGATAGTACCTGTGAGAATAATCAGTATTTAGTTATATCGCCCTTATAGCTTTAATTACATTCCGCAGACGATCCGGCATACTTTCCACTAAATTTTTGCACTGTTCTTTGCTGATATTATCCCAAACAAATTTCACGAAGTTTATAAGTTAATTTTTGTCCTTTGGGGCCAATATTTCAAGTTTTTTCTTCATTAAACCCCAACTATTCTCTATGGGGTTCAAAACCCGGGGAATTGGAAGGTCAAGGAAGCACTTTTACTATTCTTAAGCCAAGACATGGTAGTTTTTGATGTGTGACATGATGCAGAATCTTGTTGGAAAATAAAGTCACCTTCAAATAGATCTTCAGACGCTGGAATCATATCATTATCAAGAACTGCTTTGTATGCTTCAGAATTAACAATACCTTTCAATATACACAAAGTTCCTAGTCCATGAGCACTTAAACAACCCCAAACCATTATTGAGGTCTTGAACTTAACTGACCGTTTCAAGCAGTTTGCACGAAAAGCTTCTCGAGAAAAGCGCCAAACACGGTTACTCTGAAGACCGACATAAACGCAAAATACCGACTCATCACTAAAAAGTACTTTATTCCACTCCTGGGTGCCCCAAGTCAACCTCTCTCTGCACCACATTAAATGACTCCTTTTTTTTTTGTTTGGAACTAAGAAACGGTTTCTTCTTGGGAACACGCGATCGAAAACCAAATTCATGTATTCTTCGCCGTGTATAGTACTTACTGAGGCATCCACTCTTGACTCTCGCCACTTCTTTTTTATGAAATTCACGGTCCTAAACCGATATTTGGCGCGCGTAGTAATTCTTCTCAAACATATGTCCTGTCTCTTCGAAGTTATTCTTTTGGAGAGAGAGAGAACCGCAGTTTTCACAATTATTTTTAAATTTCTTGTTTTTATAATAAGCTTGAAGAACTTAACTCACAGTTCCTTGAGAACAATTCACATTTTTGGCTATGCTTTGCTGGGTAAGCCCCTCTTCCCGTAATATCAAAATGACATTCTTAGTAAGAAAATTTACACCTTTCTTTCTACCCATTGAAAGCGCAACTAACTATTTTTTGTTTCCAAACTAAGAAAAGCACTATCACTCTACCACCACTACGTCATAATTTATTCTGAATTTAGACTCCAACGTGGACCAATCACGTTAATTTACAAATATTCTAATATTTTTTAAATTAGTGTTTTTATTATTCTAATATTGTAATTTGTTTTAAAAAAATTAAATTATTTATTCGTTTATATGTCATTTGTGAACAATATGTTGTTGATTAGTATACTAAAAATATAAAGGTTAATATTTTGGGGCGTCTACATTGTATAATCTTAACAAAATCGGGCATTTTACCTAGAAAATGTTCAAATATTCTGAATATTCTAATAATCTGGAGGAGGGGGTTGTACTTTCTGAATTTCTTTCCGTGTCATATCCATCAATTGCAGGATTATCGTAGGGGAAAACATTAAACTTTTTTCCGGAAATGGGACAATAGCTATTATCGAGTAAAATTTGGAGAGTCGGTAGGATGGGTGGCTGAATAAAAGTTATACAATTGGCAAATCTGCTTAAGGCATAAAGAACAAAGGATTCGATAATGCTTTTCCTATTACATGTTACGGGGCAACAAAAATCATACGTTTCCGAAAAGTGTTAACAAGCATTTCTTTCTTGAATTGCAGCTACGAACCTATGCGGCTCCATACCTCATAGAAAAGGCCCAGTACGCGCTGGATACTGGCAGCAAAATTCTCACCTACTACGAAACATACTTTGACATTCCGTTCCCACTGAAGAAACTTGGTAAGTGCTGCATTCTTCTAATTTCCCAAAACTCCTATTGAAATCTTACAAACATTATTTGAAGAGTACAGGGGAAAAACCGCTTAATTTCGTAGCAAACTTTCCTCATCAGGCATCTTTGGCGATGATAGCGAGTAATCGCCTAAACTGGTGTAAGGAAACCAGTTTCTCACTTTCTTGTGCATCTTTTCTCACTGCAACCCTGAAATTCAGTTCCACGTTTTATTCAAAAGACTGTGTTCATCATCATGTTAAGCTTTAAAAATAAAGTACGATTGATTGAAAATCACGAATTTTTTTGAAACAATTAAGAGTTTAAGATTCGCAAATTAATTGAAAAGTCCTAAGCCACAACTTTTCTACCTACCGAGATTCACGCGATGCACGATTCCGACGTTTGGACCAAGCCAAGAAGAAAGAGAGAAACCGGTTTCCTGCCGGCAATGTCCGCCAAGCCGACACAATTACGGGACGACTCCTAATAAATCAAGCGGTTCTTCCCCTGTACTCTTCATTTATGTTCAGTAGAAGGGAGGCAACTAAAGGTGAATAGTACATTGGAAGAACCCCTTCATCTACTGGGAATCTATCTGCATCAGGTCTGCTTGGCGAAGATAGCTAGTCATCGCCCAAACTGGTGCGAAGAAACCAGTTTAGAGTCTTGGTTCTTATGGCCCAGTCGGTTAGGCGTTCGCTTTGCATGCGGAAGATACCAGGTTCGGGTCCGGGCATCGCCAAAATATTGCCGACCTATAAACGACCCGTGTACCAAAACAATTTCGACGAATAATACCCCGTGTAGGGGAGTGCACGTTAAATATGCTCCAAAGTCCTAACGCTGCGTACGATGTCGCCCTTAACTGTTGCTTTGGGTGCCTACTCAGGTGTCGGCTCGTCACTTGACTGTGGTTCTAAATTATGACGCCCGTCGCCAATAGCCCTCGTGTAGCTCTAGTGCGACGATAATCCAAACCTACCTACCTTGGTTCTTATGATGCATGGATTTACTATCTCTAAGATCGAGATTTCCTATTGACACTAGTCTGACGATTGAACCACGGAAGAAGAACCAAAGGAGAAGCCGGTTTCCGATATCCACTACGAGCCAAGCAGACCTCAATACGAATAGATTCCCAGTTCATGAAAGGGTTTTCCCCTATATTCTTCAGATGACTTGCTACTAAATTAATTTAGTTATTGATACAAAACAGTTACAAGTTAAGTTAAATCATGATTGCAGTTTCATCTGTACTTCATACGTAAGTGAGGTGGGAGGAACACTGATTGATGGCATAGACTGGGCCCTCTGGTGCATTTCGTGTACATCATTTATCTAAGCATAATTTTAAAACAAATATATATCTATATATATAAAAGAAAGTCGTGTTAGTGGGGCCATTTATAACTCAAGAACGGCTGAACTGATTTGGATGAAAATTGGTGGGGAGGTAGCTTAGAACCAGGAATAGGCTATAGAATACTTTTTATTCGAACCCAAAGG
Source organism: Oedothorax gibbosus (assembly GCA_019343175.1). Classification (NCBI taxonomy): domain Eukaryota; kingdom Metazoa; phylum Arthropoda; class Arachnida; order Araneae; family Linyphiidae; genus Oedothorax; species Oedothorax gibbosus. The sequence continues at coordinate 42,801,069 of CM033280.1, forward strand.
GTGTAGGAGTGCAAAACGTGAGCTGATTTCCCCATAGGAATAGCATTGTAAGATTAAAATTTATACTTTTTAATTCAATTTAAAGAAATTTCAGCGCGTTCAGCGTGAACGAAAATTAAAAAAGAAAAAAAAAGAGCACGTCGGTTTAATTTGCTGGATTGTTATTTGAATTCAGTATTTTATTTGTTGATTTTAAATCTCTTTATTTTTTATGGTGGATCAGATTTCCCCAACTAGATTTTAATTACGTTTCCTAATTTAATTTAATTGATGTTTAAAAATGGTAAGAAATGATGATATGGAGGAATATAGGTTAACCTAAAGAATCGTGGCCGGATTTGGCGAATTTTCAAAAATGTCGCCAAGTCGAAGTGATAACAAACCCCGGCACTTGCCGAGATGGTTACCATCTCGAAATGACCAAAAATACTACCTAATTTCAAAATGGCCGACTTAAAACAGCAGAAAGATTCATTAAATTGCAGACCAGATTTATTAAAAAAACGAGAATTTTTAAAATGACGAAGAATTGATTTAAAAAAAAGTAAATAATTATTTAAAATCAGTAAGCATCTAATTAATAAAATATTAGTATAAGAAAACTTCAGAATAAATTATATGCGTTTAATATTTAAATAGATTAACATTTAGAAATTGTCAATGCAATTGCTAATTTAGCCAAAGGTTGCCATCGGGGTTACCAGATTTGGCGTAAAATTGCCGGCCCTGATTCTTTAGGTTAACCGGAATATATTCGGCATAAATAAGGAATTTGTACTTTATAAAACTTTTCCAACCATACAAGAAGATGAATGTCTGTTTTTTTTCTGATGTTAAGATGGCGTAACGGTCGATTGAATTTTGGCATTGGCGGCTTTTGGCGAAGTTGAAAATTTAACGTAGGGTAGCTCATCCAGTTGTATGGGTTAGGGTTAGTTTGAATTATCGTCGCATTAAAGCTACACACGAGTGCTATTGGAAACGGGATTCGTAATTTAGAACCACAGTCAAGTTACGAGCCGACACGTGAGTAGGTACCCAATGCAACTTTTAAGGACGACATCGTAGCAGCGTTGGGAATTTGGAGGATATTTAAAGTGCCCTTCCTGTATACGGGGTATTATTCGTCTGACATTTTTTGGCAGCACGAGCCGTTCATAGGTCTGCAGTTATTTTGGCGATGCCCGGACCTGAACCTGGGACCTACCGCATGCAAGACGAAAGTCTTTACCGACTAGGTCCCCCAGCCCTATCGAGTTGTATGAAATATGAAGTGGAATGTTTACCACATTTGGGCAGTTTCGTTTTGCGCTAATTGTGAAATATAAACAGGCCATTATAACATATAGCTGTTCTGGCAACTTGAATAGGGCCCTATGGGAAAGCCCTCAAACTCCGAAAGGGCCTGGATAAAATCAACCCCTCATATCAGAATGGGAGGAGATTATAATATCCTGATGGAGTGGACCACAGTGAAGGGATCAATTGGTACAAAATAAAAGTTTACATAAAAACCCCTACTAATTAGGGTTATTAAGGGTGCACCCGTGCAACGCCGGGTTTATAAAGCTAGTATATATATAAAAGTATGTTTCACGAGGAATTTTTTTATTTTTAAAATTTTAAACAAATATTTAATTTAAAAAATGTGAAAACCTTTAATATTTCTTGGGGCACATCAATTTCAATCAATGCTGAGGTCATAAGTAGAAATGACCACTGTTCTCCAAACCAAGGTCCATCTGTGTTAATCCAATAGGGAAAAAATGATTTTCTAAGCCACCTTTCTCTGGCTGTATTGAATATTACGAACGGTTTACAGGGCTCTATAATTCTTCCTTTTTGAAAAATTGGCTCGAATATATTTTTTAATTTTCAATAAGTAATTTTTCAACAAAATATTATCAATTTCAAAAAGTGGGACTAAAGAGACCTGTAAGTCAGCTGCATTTAGAATCTAAACAAAACCGTTTGTAAAAAAAATCAATACAGCCGGGGAAATCTGCCTAGAAAATTATTTTTTCTTATAGGATTTATAGACCCGTTTCCACCTTAAGCCCAAGAAACACACCTTTGTACAATGGGTGTGTTAAACGCGTATTGATCAAAGCGGCAGAAGTATATAAAAAAACTGTAAATGCTACTGTTGTACAGGGTGGCGTAAATGAAAGTGGCCCGTCCTAGAAATAGGGATATGGCAGGAAACGCTGTCAAGTCAAAACCCAATGCAAAAACAGGTTTGCCATGTGAAGCCAATGATCGCTTCACTATTAAGACCAAGCAAACATTTGGCGAATTATTTGCCTGTAACTATGCCAGCTTCACCTATGCACTGATCTGATCAACTCATACTTACACAGCTCGCACTCAGATCTGAACTCGCCAATAGTCCATGTGCAGCAGCTCTAGTCAAATAACAACCAAACCAGCCAACGAAAGAAATAGGTTTGCCAAGTGAAGCCATTGAACGCTTGAGTAATTAATGAAAGGTGGAGGCTTTCAGACGGCTTCAATAGTGTTTCTCGCCAAGCATCTCACTGCATTCGAAGCTCCATGCCGGGGCCACTTTTACATGCGTCACCCTGTATTTGATTGTTTCTTCAATTGACTCCCTTACTGAGTACAGACATGATCGCCATCCCGGACTTCGCCGCCAACGGAATGGAGAATTGGGGACTGGTCACTTACAGGGAGCGGAGTTTCCTGTGCAGCAACGAATCGACGCTGGAGGCGAAGAAACCCATAGTCGGCGTCATAGCTCATGAATTGGCACACATGGTATTTAGTTAAGCTTTCTTTTAAGGGCGAATGACCGCAAGTCTCTGAACCAAAGTGACTCTGTGTTTATCCAATAGGGAGAAAATGGTTTTTCAAGCCACATTTCTCCGGTCTGTATTGAATATTTTTACAAACGGTTTTTTTATATGATAAATGTAATTGGCTCACAAGTCTCTGTAATACCACTTTTTGAAATGGGTTGAATTATTTTGCTGCAAAATTCTTAATTGAAAATTGAAAAAAAAATCAGAACCAATTTCAAAAGGTAGGATTACAGGGAAAGTCAGCTACATTTGTCACATAAAAAACTGTCTGTGAAAATATTCAATACTGGCGGGAAAATCTGGCATAGAAAATGGTTTTTTTTTGCATTGGATTACCACAGAGACATTTTGGTTTGGAGACCCGCGGTCATTTGGTCTCATTCGTCGTTAAGCCATGGTTTCGGTAACGCAATGAAGCGACCAGACTAGTACGGTGAGCAGGGAAGGATTTAAAGATTTGCCACCTGTAGGCTATGATTTTCCGCCCCAGTCACAATATTCTCCCACTTCGGGAAAAGGGAGCTAGTTAGCTGCAAAATCGGGTGGTATGTGCTGTTTAAAATAGATACACATATTAGAATCATCTTTGTACTTTTACACACTAAATCGAAAGCGAAATAGGCATTTTTTAAAAACTGGTCTACTAATTTTTTTTCAACTTCGAAATCCGGGAGGAGGGGGTGCACTTGCTTTCGCAGCTACCATGTTTGCTACGAAATATTAGTACTATATATACGTTTACGGTTTACGCATTAATGTAAATTATTTGTTTTCTTTCTTAAGAATATTCGTATCTTTATAATAATTTTTTATGCCGAATGCCACTTTAATTGATCGTAAAATTTGCCTCCCCAAAAAATTCGCCGCTCTAGGCTACAGCCTACTTAGCCTATTTAGAAATCCGGCCCTGACGGTGAGGGAAGTCATAAAAAGTGTAATAGAGAGTGTTGTTTGACAAGTCAGCTAAAAGGATTTGCTGTCTTGAGTTGGGAAAACGTTGACGACAATGTTCTTGTCGGTTATCCGTTGTCTGCTGCCGAAGATTTGAGCGGAAAGCCGTGAAAACTGAAAGAATGGCCCAATAAACAAATCAAAAGTTTGAATTAGATTAAATTTTTATTAACTTAGAAGAGGAACTTCCAATGGAATTTGTAAGCGATTAGGATTACACTGTTAAAAATTAAGCACTTTGTTTCACCAAAAATATGGTTCCTAGTAGCCGCAACGGCTGTGTGGTGAAACGTTAAACCATATTTTTGGTATTCGGTTGAACCATTTCTCAGATTTTTGTTTCCAAATCCAGAAAAATGGTTCAACCAAACACCGAAAAGGTGAAAAACATTTCACCACACAGCCGTTGCAGCTACTAGGAACCAATATCGTGGTGAAACCAAGCACAAAAATTTTAACAGTGTAGATATATAACATGAAATTCTGGTGAGCGTCTGAATAGAGTTGAGTGACTTCCCTAGGTTTTCAGTTTCTTCACAAGCGTAACATTCTGGAAAAGCGGGGGCCGGTTTTCAGTTTGCGGTGTGACATCATCAACGGTATATAGCGGGCACAATTTTCTGGTACCGCTTTGCTAGGCTCTAACCCATTCTGAATTCTAAAATGGACGATTTCAACTAGGCAGGTGATGCTCTGTCTGGGGAAGTAGATAATGCATGACGTGTCAGTTATATCACTGACCGTTCTTGTTACCACAATTAGCAGAAGAAGGATTTACTTGTGTGGGGTTTATGACAACTGTTGTCGTAACTGTGACGTTACTACAGGCTTACCCTTTCTCATTGTCTATTTGATGGGAAAATATTTAGCTTCACACATTCTATACACTAAAGTAGTTAAACTAAGTATCCAAAACCGTATTTAAACAAATGTAGAACAAAGGGATAACTACCCAGAATAATGCAAATCTATTACTACTGTGTGTAAATGACATATCACAAGAACGTTCATTCATTCAACCCCCAACGCAACTCAATCTTCAACTTTTATCTCAATTTCAACTTCGAGGAGTTGGACATAGGGTTGCCAACATTGAATAAATGGTTGCTCGCATATTCTATATACGGGCCGCCATAAATCGAACTTCATACTCATTAGCGCAAATATATATTAACTCATCAAAGTTGGCTTAATCTACGCATGCTTAAAAATGAAGTAGTATCCCTTCGCTGTGACGAAAGCAATAATCTATGCAGGTAATTGGCTCAAATACTTGGTTGGATCAACCTTATTGAGCGGGGTTGACTACGTTAAAGATTCTTTTTAGCTTCCACACTACGTTTATAACGTAAAAAGTGGAAGGTATTATAATCGTTCAGTCCGTCTATCCGTCCGTTTGTCACCCACTTTCATAGCCGAAACTACAAATGCTACAGGCAAGTGTGATACGTAAAAAAATTCAGCGCATTGAAATGAGAAGACATTGAAAAGCTCAGAAAAAAATCGAATTCGAAGGACTTTAATTATTTAAAAAACTTCAAAATTTAATATTCATTTAAAAAGCATTAGAAGCCATTTTTATTAGAAATAAATCACCATTTGCCATTCGCAACAATCACTCGAGAAACTTTAATTCTTTTAAATAATAAATTAAAAGAAATTTATTTTTGCGACATCAATCAGTTTGAAATGACGTCAAATATATTTCACTAAGAGATTCTTTGTTTGTATGTTGATTTGAGAGAGAGAGAAATGTTTTGGTACTATTAAAAGAGAGAAATATTACATATTTGTTCTTTGAAATACAAATTAATTTTTGCAAACGATAATAATTATTGGACTTTCAAAATAAAATAAATGAAACTATAGCCAAATTTAGCGTGTAATACAGAATTATTATTGTGTTTGGTGATTGTTTTTCCTGTTGAGTACTAATATTGTGTGGAAGGGGGCTGAGTGACAGATTCTGTTACAAACCTACTTGTTTTATCCTCAACTTCCATAGCAGACGGCAGATTGCATCCAATTTTTGAGTCTTGCATTAAGAGGAGTCGGATGAGTGTTTGGGTCAAAAATGTCAATTTTCTGTTTTTCTTTTGTTTTTAATCTGTATATCTATAGCTTTAATTTACGACCAATATTATCGATTTCTGTTTAGTAGTTTGCTTTTTATAAATCAGATTTTTTGGGTTTTTTTAATACATATTTTTAAAAAATCACTGTAAAAGTATTTTTTATACTGTGAAATATCCTCAGTTTAAATCAAAGAATTCTATGTAAGGAACAAATAATAAAAAAAATCACAATGATATCTCATATAGTTCCTGAGAAAAATGTTGAACCAACCGACTCCCTTTAAAGATATACTTGAGTTGAGGGCTGGATTGGAGAATCTAAAGATGTGATATAAAGATAAGTAATAAACTTATTTTAAAAAATAAAATCATTTTCGATATGCTTATTTTTTTTAGTGGTTTGGTGACTTGGTGACGATGCAATGGTGGAGTGACCTGTGGTTGAATGAAGGATTCGCCACCCGCATGTCTTACGTAGGAGTCAAATTTGCTGAACCTGAAATGGCTAAAGTAAGTCAATATTTTAATTGTTTCGTTTTCGGGGATTGTCGCAGATTTCTGACTAAAATGGGACTTATTTCCTTTCTCGCCCATAAGTGTGGAATTGAATCAATAGGCATATTTTAGGTCTTCAGGGGCAATAGAAATGTTGAGTGAAAATTAATTCTTTAACAATCCTCGCCAAGTAGACAACAAAATTTTACAATTTAAATTTAAAAAATTTGCTCTTGCGTGAGCTGATGATAATCCTCGACTTTACAATAGATATGAAAAAAATACTAATACAGAGTTATTACCAAAAATAAGCAACTTTATTCGTACTAAAACAACTTGAAATTCAATTTTAATCTATACTATTCTATACATAAGATATCAGTTGTTGTATAAATTATTTTGTGCATATTTGAGCAACATAAACGCCTTCTAATCTACCAATATATAATGAGCGTGTTTCACGTCGTGAGTGGCAACAGTTTCATGGGTATTTTTTTCATTTTTGGTCCTTCTGGAATTACATTTGTTTTAAACAATACAATATTTTCCTACCTAACTGAAATCGATATTGCGTACAAACTTATCTTTCAGTAGAACTAAAGCTTTTCTCTGTTCGTAGATCACGTTAAATTGATATTCCACAATTTCGCTTAGATTTCCCCTTTATAAGATAAAATATCATCTAAACCAAAGTTTTCCAACAAAACGTTTTGGTAATGCTTTGCATACTTCAAAACTATATATATAATACTCTTATACGGCGCCCAAATTTCCTTATATTTCTATCTCTGGAATGGCAACAATCGAAATGAACAAAAATACTACTAATTTCAAAATGGCCGACTGAAAACAATAAAAAAGTGTTTCTTCAGGAATGGCTTGAAAAAGGGAAAAATAACTATAAATATTATGCACAAAACAGTTCGATACGGCAGAAAAACATCGAATGTATATTTTTGAGAAAAGCACTACGAAATAACACAAGAATTGACAATTTCGGGAATGGCTGCAATAAGGCCAAAAAATGAAAAACAACCATCGAGAGCGAGTTTGTTATTAGTTAGTTTGTTAAGATTCGTTATTAGTTTTAAAAAAAAAAACTTTAGGATATAGTCAGTAAGTTTAACTTTAAACATGCATAATATTAGGGACGTTTAATGTATAAAAATTTAAATTATAATTGATTAACCTAAAGGACCCTGTCCAGATTTGGCGACTTTTCTTTAAATGGTCGACTGAAATGCCTAAAAATATTACCCATTTTCAAAATGGCCGACTGAAAACAAAAAAATTGTACTTTCAGGAATGGTTTTAAAAAGGCGAAAAAGGGAAAAATAACTATAAATATTAGGCCCAAAACATAGTTCGACACGGCAGAAAAACATTGAATGCATTTTTTTTTAAAAAGCACTACGAAATTAGTGGAATACGAAGAATTGGCAATTTCAGGAATAGCTGCAAAAAGGCCAAAAATGAAAAATAACCATAAATATTATGTGCAAAACATTATTCGATATGGCAGTAAAATAGAAAATATACTTTTGTTTTACTAAAAACACTACGAAATTAGTAGATTGCAAAGGATTTAAATTTTCCAAGTAGTGGTGAAGCGTTGTCATATTTGGCACAACATCGCCCAAAATGCGATAGTTGGCGATTGCGCCAAAATTTGGTCACCAAGGGTTGCCATAAAATGGATTTGGCGGGGTTACCAGATTTGGCAAAGCGTTGCCGGACATGCTTGGGTTAACCTAAAGAATCGTGCCCGGATTTGGTGACCATTAAAAAATCTCGCCAAGTCGAAATGACAACAACCCCGGCAATTGCCGAGATGGTTGCCATCTCGAATGAAATTTCAAAAATGAAAATGAAATGTTTATTTTCTTTTTAATTTTTGAAAAATTTAAAAGAAAATAAACTTTTACGTAACAGGAAAAACGTACGTAAAAAACTTTTACGTAATAGGTGGTTGGCGAGCGACAGCGAGCAGGGGGCGTGCCACCTAGTTTAATAAATAACAGGAATCAAAACAAGTTGCATATAACCACAGATATCATAGTTAAAGTATTAGATTGGCAGATCACGTGACCTCCAATGCTACCGACGGGACGCGCATGGAGCCCAGAATAAGAGGGCAACGGGGCCAGTGTTGCCACCAGTTTTAGGAGAAAAACACTACGAAAAAATACCATTTAATTCTAAAATTACAAAAACATACCATAAAAATACTAGCAAAGCGTATCACGTTTTAAGTCAATAAAAAGATTCCAAAATGCAGCTAAATATTTTTATGGTCTTGTTTTGTAATTTTAGAAATAAATGGTATTTTTTCGTAGTGTTTTTTTCCTAAAACTGGTGGCAACGCTGGCCCCATTGCCCTCTTAATCTGGTCTCCATGTGCGCCCCGTCGTTAGAATTGGAGGTCACGTGATCTGTCAATCTAATACTTTAACTATGATATCTATGCATATAACGAACTCTAAGGCTGTGTCTTCACTACGATATCAAATGCCACAAAGGCAACAAATGCAACAAAACTTGGCGACTGACAAGGGCACCAAGCGATGCAATAGCTTGGGGGGCTGACTCTGCCAAGTCGCCAAGTTTTGTTGCCTTTGTGGCATTTGTGGCGTAGTCAGGACACAGCCTGAAATATAAAAGTATCAGACGAAAAGAACCCTCATTTTGAAAGTGAAATAATCGCATAAGAACAAAAATAAAAACAGTCGAGTTACATCAGCTGAACCAACCTCATACTTAATATTTTGTTACGTTTTTCTTTTTTAGGAGGACAAGGATGCCGATGCAATTGTGAATGCCATGAGTAGCGACAAAACTATGAATTCGCATCCTATCGTCCAGCCTGTGACTCGCGTCAACTCAGCCATCTTTGATGGAATCACCTACGGCAAGGTATTGTAACCAACGACCTGAAAAATATTAATTAACGGCGAATGAGACCGAATAACAGCGGGTCGCCAAACCAAAGTGCCTCCCTGTGTTAATCCAACACTCTCAAAAATAATACTCTCACTTTTGACGATTCATCAATCCTTAAGCCTCATTTCGTTTTTTTGACGATTATTTCGTCAAAATATCACGTGACTTTTTAGGAAACGCGAATCCTCACTCTAACGTTCCTGCTGATTTGACGATTCCGTATCTTGATTTTGAGGAAACAGAATCTCATTGTTTCATCTCACACCTTTGCACTCTGGGATTGGAACTTAGAGGTTTGTTTAAATGCAACCACTGATCGAAACCTCGAGCCGGGTGGCCTAGTGGGCTTGATCGTAGCCCATTACGCTAACAGTCTGCGCACTGTACCGGGTGCGGCTTCTGTATTAGCACATAAACCGGAAAATTTACATGTACCATGTGAATTTTTTTAATAGTTTATAAACGTTAGATATTATAGGTTTACATGCACATAGACAATTTTGTATTAAATATAATGACTTCAATATTTTAAAACCTTAACTTCGATGGATTTGAGTCCGTAAAAAAGACAACTGTGGAAAATAATTATAACCTTTTTACATTTGGGTGAAATATACTAATAACAAAATGATGTAGAAAAATCTTATAAAACATCTTAAAAAGATTTTAGGAAAATGCATCTGCTCAAATAGGATGAAACTAGACCGAATACGACGTAACTAGAGCTGCCCAAACAACAAAATATATTTGCAAAAAAGTTACGATGCTAAACTCTCAAATAAAGAATAATAATCCTGAATTTAACGAAACTAGAATGACGAAATATTCCTCAGATTTGACGAAATTCAAATCCTCCTAAAAATGACGAATCAAATTTCCTCACTTTGAAGAAATGAAAGCTCGGAGCATTTGCCACTAAACGGCTTCGTCGAAATTAAGGAAAAATTCGTCGCTTTTGAGTATTCGTTTCTGAGAGTGAATGGAAATAAAAATATGTTCTAAGCCACATATTTCTCCGGCTGTATTAAATATTTTTACAAACGATTATTTTATCTGATAAATGTAGCTGAGTTACAGGTCTCTATAATCCCACTTTTTGAAATTGGTTATAATATTTTTTTTATAATTTCATAAATAATTTATCATATAAAAGAACTTTATAAAAATATTCAATACAGCCGGGGACATGTGGCTTAGAAAATAATTTTTTCTCATTGAATTAACACAGACATTTTGGTTTGGAGACTTAAAAATTAGTTTCTTTAATTTTTTTGTATTATTAAAGGGAGGCGCAGTGCTGAAAATGCTGGAAAATTTCATGGGAGAAGATTTCAGAATTGGAGTATCAGTAAGTGTGTTTTACCGCTTTATTGTATGAAATATTTTCCTTAAAATATAGCTTCTTCAATAATAATTTTAGTATTCAAAGGATTCAACTCACTATTTTTCTATTGATTAGAGAACATGTCGGACGTTACAATAATTCAAATGTTTTCTTATTTGAAATTATGGTTACTATCAGTAGGAAATTTCAATCAAAAGTACCATAATCAACCATATTTCTTTATACTATACATCGGTTTTTGCAGGAATAAAATTAAAGTTTATATAAACAAGTTTAAATTTTATTATATTAAATGAGAGTACTAGTTCTATTAATTTGACTAAAATTAAAGTTAAATCTTTCAAATACTATTTCGATTATTCAATATGCTTTAAAATCTGTAGGTTTTGTTTTAATTCTTGCTGTTAATATTCAAAGTTCTGAAAATAACTATAAATATTTATTTCACAGGCCTATTTGAAAAAATATGCGTTTGGCAATGCAGAAACGGAAAACCTATGGGATTCTTTGACAGAAGCTTCAAAAGAAGTATGGAATTTAATACCATTATTCATGTGCGGCGAGTTAAGGTAACAGGGAACAAAACGACCACTCAAAATCTGGAATTTTCATTTCAACTTTAGTTACTGAATCGTGCCCTTACGAAAAAACTTCTATGATGCACATTTGAATATGGGGCTGGAGTTTGCAAATTTGGTAGTTAATTTCAATACAACTTTGTTGCCAGCTTTAAATGTCATTATTCCAAAACACCAATTTTCAGCCTTAAGGTACACTTTTCTCTTTTTCTATTTTACTAGAAGGGTTGAAATTTTCTGTGATGTCGTATTTATGTCTATTTAACACAGTGGACCAAAAATATTTCCAAAAAATATTAAGTGAGTAAAAATAGGACGATTTTTCTAATTTAAGAAATGCGAAAAATTTCCATTTATGTTAATAACTTAAAATTATGAATGTTTTATCGTCAAACTTGAGGTTTATTGCTTTAATAGACTTTTTTTATTTCTATAAAAAACTATTTTTAGATACACGCAAGGGCATTTCCACGCGTGACTTACACTACATCGGACGATTTAACAAATTTCGTTTGCGTAGTTCATAATTATTTTCTACTTATTCAAAAAAAAATATTGTACGCCAGTTTACCCCTGAACATATACTATTTTTAGAAATCATAAAAAACCATTTTCATTTAGTATTTCACTAAAAAAATAATAAAAATGTCATACTGTGACTTACACTACATGAAAGGAAGTCGAGTTTTGGTTATCATTTAAAACTCTCATTTCTTCTTCATAGTGCAGTAAATCAACATTCGTACCAGTACTTAATTTAAGTACAAGGTTTAAAGCTAAATAATTTAATTGCAAAAAAGTGTGGAAATATCATAGGAAATAATTTATTAACATTTTTGTGCGTGACTTACACTACATCATGTGAATTGTATCACAGATATGGAAATTTAGGCAATAATAACATAACATATGTAAATAATTTTGAACATGGTAAGTTAAGAATTGCATACATGGTAAAATCATAGTTAGAAAAAGTTACACAACGTCCCCTAAAGTTGGTTTCTGGTAATTTCTTAATTCTTTCTTCAATAGAATTGTCTGAAAAACCTTCCTTCTCAGGCCACGCAAAAAGACTTCCTGACCATTGCAGATGTTTCAGTTTTATTGAATAAGCATCTTTACTTAACATTTGCCCCACAAAATATTTAACGATAATTTTCCTACAAAAGGAACTAAAGCTCTTCTTTCAGCATCAAATTCATTTTCAGAATTTTGCTGAGAGGTATTTCCTTTTACAACATTTCCATTTGTTTAATAAGCAGTGTTGTTTTTTTTTGGGGATTAAATGAAATATTGGCAGTTTTAAGTAAGTATTTGTTTAATTTTAAAAAGCAGAGCAATTTTTGAGTGTCAGGAATTGGAAATATTTATTTTCCTTTGATGAGCAAATATCATTTAACCTACGTATTTCGCCCTTTATACAATTGTCAGAAATGTATAATAGTGATATGTTTAGGCAGATTTATTATGCAAAGTGGAAAAATCTTTAGCAGAATGTGGGTCAATTTACCGGGAAGGTGTGGCTGCTTTTATCCCCTCCTCACTGTATCACCAAGTCCATCAAATGGTCCTTTTCATGACTAAAGGTAAAGATGATTAACATTGGTGGCTGAGAAATGCCATTCAATGTTGTCTAACGGTTGGAACATTGCAATAGAGGTGGTGTATTTTTAGTTAAAGTGTTGTCCGTAAAGTCGTTTTTGCTTTCCTTTTCTTTAAAGGTTTGAAAATTTCCACATGCTTAGTCTTTCCCTTTGCTCTTTTTTTTCTTTTAACTGTTGATTTAGCCATCTTAAATTAAAATTATCAAAATATAAGAAATCTACAAGAATTATAGCTAATATATAATAGATAAATCAAACAGAAGCTGTGACTAACACTACATTGTGACTTACACTACAAAGCTAAAATGTGTTATAAATAGAGAAAATGCTTTTTATTTTAAAATTAAAAAGGTGTGGAATTACGCAGAGGTTACTATAGAAAGAAAATATCGTAAAATTTTTGAAGTAAAGCTTTATTTTAAAAAGTTATAGAAACTTTTATATCTTTTCGTGACTTACACTACAGTCAAAAATGAGATTTTTATCTTTCTAATTAAGAATCTTTTAGTAATAAATGCCGATTAATAATGTGTTTTTAAGATAGTTTTGATAATCTATTTTAATAGTTTTTCCAAAAAATCTGATAAAATGTGTTTCTTACCTTAAAATTCCTGGGTTCAAAATGATGAAAAAACACGAGACCATGCTTTCAAAACAAAGCAGCCATTTTGAAGCTGCTGTGTTGCCAAAGGTGAAACAATAATAGTTGTTGATACAAAAAAAATATAATTCAAACTTTTCTTAAGCACATATAAAAGTTACAACTGTAGATTTTTTTTTCAGTTGTGGTATCATTTTACGTAGAATTAACCGCAATAGTTGTGCTAGTGTATCAAAAAGCTAAAAATCGGTGTTTTAAAATAATGACGTATGAAGCTGGAAACAAAGTTATATTGGAATTAACTACCAAATTTGCGAACTCCAAATTTGCGAAGGGAGGTAAGAAAACATTATTTTTACAATAGAGTTGTCAATGAGTGGAATGCTTTACCAGATTATGCTGTGCATTCGAAGAGAGTAGAAGATTTTAAGAAGAAACTTGACGGTCATTGGAAACTGGTAATGTATTGGATTTATTTTGGACCAACCTTGCTGGGCCTCTCGCCTGTTGTTGGTTGACAATTTTTGTATTTGTATTTGTAAATTTATACCTCAGTTTAACTAAGATCAGCAGTCAAACGTTTACCAAGTTTCCATTGCTATATCAATTCTTTTCAGGGTTTGAATGTGTCCTCCTTGATGCGAACATGGACGCACCAAATGAACTACCCTTACATCATGGTGGAGAGGATTCAAGGTGGTGCTAACGAAACCACATACTCCCTACAGCAACATCAAGATTTTGAGTCACGAAGACACCGGGAGATGGCTGTCTATCAGAGCTCAGATCAGTGAGTTCATAATTTGGTAGAAGGGCATATCACGTGGACGCTCATTCATTTTACCCAGGCATCAACGCTGAAGCAATTCGGCACCGAAAATTACTTCTTCCCTAAGGATTAACACAGAGAAAAACCCTCACTTAAGGGGGGTCGGATGGGTGTTTTGGTCAAAAATGTCGATTTTCTGTTTTTCAATTTTTTTTTAATCTGCATATCTTTAGCTTTACTTAGAGACCAAGATTACCAATTTCTGCTCAGTGTTTTTCTTTTTATAAGTATTTTTCAGAAACTCTGTACATCAGTTCTTACCTATACCTTACTTTTCTTTTGCGTTTCCTGAAATATAAGGATTTTCAACAGTTAGGAATATTTTTCTCAGGAACTATATGAGATATCATTAAGCTTTTTTTGATTTTGTTCCTTACATATAGTTCTTCGATTTAAACTGAGGAAATTTAAATATCTCTGCTCAAAAAAAAAATTTATATAACTTTAAATCTGATTTTTTTTGTGTGCTTTTCAATGCATATTTTTTAAAAAAAAATCACTGTAAAAGTATTATTTGATACTTTGAAATATCCTCAGTTTAAATTAAAGGGCTATATGTAAGGAACAAAATATTTAAAAAATTAGAATGATATCTCATATAGTTCCTGAGAAAAATGTCCACAAAGTTGGGCAAATTGACATGGGCGAGATAGAACCATCCGACCCCTCCCCCCTCCCCTTAAGGGGTAATGGGCGCGCTGGACCGCGGTCCTCCAGACTCAAGTGCCTCAGTGTTAATCCAATGGCGAAAAAACTATTTTCTCTGCCACATTTCTCCGGCTGTATTGAATTTTTTTGCAAACGGTTTTTTTTAATGATAAATGTAGATAACTTACATGTCTCTATCTTCCCACTTTTTGAAATTGCTTCGAATATTTTGTGTAAAATTATTTATTGAAAATTAAAAAACTATCCGAACCAATTTCAAAAAGTGGGAAGGTCGGAACCTGTAAGTCAGGTACATTTATCACAAAAAAAATCCGCTTATAAAATTATTCAATACAGCCGGAGAAATGTGGTAGAGAAAATATTTTTTTCGCCATAGGATTAACACTGATGCACTTTGCTTTGGAGACCCCAGGTCCAGCGCGCCCATTCCCCCTTTATAAGGGCATATTACATCCCCCTTATTATAAGGGCATATCACATAAAAGCTCATACAACCCACAACGCAACTCGATCTTCAACTTTTATCTCAATGTACGCATGTGCAAGATCAGCGATTGATAAAAGAGCAGCTTATTTGTCTTTCCACCATCTTTACAATGGCGTAGTATCTAATCGCTATGACGAAATCAGTAATCTATGCATCTGATTGGTTCAAATACTAGGGCTGGATCAATCAGGACATGTGGGTTATGGAAGTTGAGATTGAAGATACTTTTTTCACCTTCCACTTCCATAGCAGACGGCATATGATAGCTAACTTTTTAGTTATGCGTTGAAGATATGGTTGAGTTGAGGGTTGGGTTGGATTGCGTTGTTAAGGCATATCAGGCAACTGAATTAGCTTTCCTCGTATGATATGCCCTTTTCTACGTGTTAACTCTTTTAGAGTAGGAGAGCACGGGGTGCATTGGGGGACATCTATACTATTAATTTGTGACTGTCTATCTGAAATCTATTTAAGTTTAAACCACAAAACATATTGTGATACATGTTGGAAAGGTGTTAAAATACGCAGTCTGAAACGAATGAAGTTATTCCGATACTTTTAAGTTTCTACACTTTTTCATTTGAAAGTTCTTTTTCGTTTTTAGTCGATCTCATAGATTTCAATAAGAAACCGTTGTGTGTGGTTTTCATGAAAACGCAATTCGTCCCGAAAAATTTCTCTGGGGAGAAATAGAACTAACAAAAGATGATCCTGGATCATAAATCGCTAAAGAATAATCAGTCTAAAAAATTGAAAAAGCTACCAGCCGTAGACTCTAATATAAGAAGCTCTAAAAAAGTGCAATTTTCGTATTATTTTGTTCTGCACAACTCCTCGAGCGGGCCTCATGGCTGCTGCGCGGGGTTAAAATTCCTTTTCAGTTCTTTATTGCGTATCTCCTCTAGAAAGTGTGCGGAAACAAGTTTATTTTATGGTTCCTATGTACACCGACATTGTATTTACATTTCCGTTGTCCAAGGACTAACTATAGCCATTCGCTAAAGTCTTCTAAAAAAAAGGGGGTCTGGGTGTATTCGGATCTGTTTAGTTCTGGTTCTTTTAGTGTTTGTCCAGGCAGGTAGCTGCTAGTCATTTGATTGGCCAAGATAGTGTCTCAATTTAGCGTGTCACGAAGTACCGTTACGAGAAGGTCTGTAAAATATAGGAGACTAATAATGCCAACGTTGTGGCAGATAATAATCTCCCCATCCTCTTTCTGAAATAAAGTGTTTCTTATGATAAAAAAAAGATTTCAGATTTTGTTCAAAAACTTCAGTTATGTAAAACAGATTTTTTCTTGCAAAAGTGAATTTTTCCGAATCGTTACGTCACGCAAGCGATTACCCCTCCTTGTCACGATCCGTCACGTTGGCACATACCCCTCCCTTTCCCCCTCTGAGCGTGACGTAATTTATGTACGCCCCCCCCCATTATTAGCTAATTTTTAATTAATTATTTTAATACGTTAGTTTTTTAAAATTTGGCTGTGTTCGAATTACAGGTACTATTGGCAGATACCAGTGACATACCGTTCTTCTCACAGTAGCGAGGTTCAGCGCATGGTTTTAAATACGACTGAAAAAGGTAAATGAAAACCTTCCAACCTATTTATTATGCATACGAAACTAAATACAAAGTTAACTGTTTTTAAAATGCTTAAACTTAGAAATTGTGGAATGATAATGTAGCCATTGCATAGCCATTAGGCATACAATTGAAGCCATTAGACACAAAATGAAAACTACGTGTGTGGTGTAAAACATTTTTGTACGTACAATCAAAGAAATATTTTGTAGCAAAAGTGAATGTCGTTGTTTAAAACATCGCAAACAAAGGAAAAAATGATTCCATCATAATATGTATCCATATAATGCATTTTATGCATATTTATTAGTTTTCTTTTTAACAGTTATCTATTTCTGGAAATTGAGTTTTGAAACCTATTATTTGAAATTAAATCTCTTTCAATGATCGTATATTTGTTTTAGTTAATCTAACTGTTCCTGATTCTGATTGGGTGAAATTAAACTACGGCTGTCGTGGATTTTACTCAGTGAATTATGATACACAAACGTGGAAAAAATTCATTGACATTCTGGAAAAGAACCACACGGTGAGTTCAACAACTTTATTTCCACAAAGTTTTTAAAAAAATTAGTATTATTAAAGTATAATAGTATAAATAGGTAATGTAGTTGAATGTATAATAATATATGGGTCGATATTCTTAAAAGAGCCAATTTACAGATGTGAGAAGGCGTTACAGATCTGTGTGACGGTAAAATTAAATTATAAAATTAATCATCAATTAAATCTTTAAAATATAGCAACATGCTATTAATACTATGTAAGAAAAATAGTATAAGAGACTATTTTGACATAATTCGCTAACTTTTTATGTAAAGGTTTGGTCAAAGTGGACTACTTTCACTACGTCGCACGTAAAATGGATATCCATAAAGAGGACTTGTTTACAAGAGGTGTTGCTAGATTGTGCCACAAAAAAATCCATGGAGGGTTAGGTTATTTATATATATACACGCTTAAAACAAACGAGCGGTTTTAACTCAGTCTGAGTTAATTTCCACTCCTTTCCGTGCCGAAAATGCACTTCCCTTATAGGAGTGGATTTCACTCTTTTGTTTTAATAGTGTAAGAAACTTGTGTAAAATAACTCGGGTATTTCTAAAGGTTCAAAGTTTATCATTTGTATCCGGTTATTTGTATAAAAAAGCCTAAAAGACATATCACATGGACCCTCATTCCGCCCAACCTCCAACTCAACTCGATTTTCAACTTTTATCACAATTTCGACTTCGTGAAGTTGGACATATTATTGCCATTGTTGAATGTACGGTTGCTTGTATATTCTAGTTGTCTATGTTATCATGTTCTGTTTCATCAATGTTGGCTAAAATATAAGCATGCGGACGATCACAAAAAGGAGCTGCATATTTGTCGCCATCTTTACAATGACGTAGATGATCTCTTCACTGTGACGAAAGTAGTAATATATGCATCTGATTGGTTCTAATACTAGGTTGGATCAATCAGGACGTGTCGGTTACGGAAGTTGTGATTAAAGATACTTTCTTCAACCTCAACTTCCATAACAGACGGCAGATTACTTCCAACTTTTACGTTGAAGATATGGTTGAGTTGAGGCCTGAGTTAGATAATTTTCGCTCGTGTGATATGCCCTTTATCCGCCAAAAAGCAGCCTTATTGGTAAAATCAAACTAATCTACTTGTTTTTCTAGTTCTTTTCCCTTTCCGACCGTCTCAGCCTCCTTTACGATGCCATGTGCGTTGAAAACATGGTTGAGTTGAGGATTGGGTTGGATAATTTTTGCTAGTGTGCTTGGTCTGTACATGTTCTTTCCTTTAACATGTTTTATAACCTTTCTACCCGTTTCTTCCAGTTCTTTTCCCTTTCCGACCGTCTCAACCTTATATACGACGCCCTGTCTTTGTCCGAGTCGGGAGTGCTGGATTTCGACGTGTCCCTTAACCTGACTAGGTACTTGATACATGAGGAGCACCCGAGCCCATGGTCCCTCGGTCTGAACTTCCTGCTGGGGCTAAAGAATTCCTTCTCGGACGACAGACAGTACATCGTAGAGGTAAAACCATAGATATCATAGTTAAATTATTAGATTGGCAGATCACGTGACCTCCAATGCTAAGGACGCGACGGGACGCGCATGGAGACCAGAATAAGAGGGCAATGGGGCCAGTGTTGCTACCACTTTAAGGAGAAAATGCTACGGCATCTTTGGAAAAATACCATTTAATTCTAAAATTACCCAAACCAAATACTAGAAAAGCATTTCAAGTCACTAAAAAGATTCCAAAATGCAGCTAGTATTTTTACGATATTTTTTTTTTAATTTTAGAATTATTCTAAAATAAATTCTAAAATTTATAATTGTTTTTTTTTTCTTTTTTTAAAAGTCAAACTCGCACTTATTAAGAATTTAAAATTTTTTATTTGAAATATGTTTTTCGATAACGTTACATTTTCTTTTTGTATTGCTAGATGAAAGAACCATGTCTTTTGAAGAATTAAATAATGTTTGTTTTAGTTATAAAATTCATTCTGAAACTATTTTAATAAGTACATTTATCCTGAATCTTCATGCTTACATTTTTTAATGTTTAAAGAATAAATGTTGACTATTTTTTACAAAAAAAATCGAAGTTTTGATTCAAAACAAAAATTTCTTTAAATTTTAGTTAAAAAGTTTAGATTTTTTACTTAATGAGTCTATTTCACAAATTTTAGATTTTTAGAATAAAAAATAAAAAGTTGGCACTGAAAGACTTAACGCTGAGGATATTTTACTGTCCAGAACCTGTCCAGAACAACTTTTCTCTGGTACACTGTTAAAAATATTGTGCTTGGTTTCACCAAAAATATGGTTCCTAGTAGCTGCAACGGCTGTGTGGTGAATTGTCTCACCTTTTTTTCGGTGTTTGGTTGAACAATTTTTCTGGATTTGGAAACAAAAACCTGATAAATGGTTCAACCGAATACTAAAAATATGGTTTAACGTTTCACCACACAGCCGTTGCAGCTACTAGGAACCATATTGTTGGTGAAACAAAGTGCATAATTTTTAACAGTGTAGCAAGGCGGCAGATATCGGAGATCTATCGCTATTTCGCTTGAATTGTAAACATGATTAATTTAGACCATTTTTTAAAAAATATTTGGTTCGGTTTTTGGAGTTTTGTTTTCAGATACTCTGCTTCATTTTTCTCCATGAATGCAGGAAAATGTTTCTAGACAAATGTATAGAAACCAGTATAGACAGAAATATTTTATTACTCCGATTTTCTCTACAGCTGCAATGCTTTCGAAAGAATATGCGACTTTCAATTTTTTTTAATGTTTCTTTAAGTCTATTAAACTGTCTGCAAGTTTTACAAGCATAATACTGCAAGATTCCTTTTTCCCCCGATTTCTACATTTGGTTTCAAAACCAAAAAGCATCCCCCTTTCTGGTTTCGACACTTGTAGTACTGGGCAGTGAAATAGCCACGGCGAAAAAAAAGGATGCGACCTGACGATCCGATTTTGGGTTTGCACTCGTGTCCTATGCTTTTATTTGAAGAGTACAGGGGAAGAACCGCTTGATTTATTAGGAGTCGTCCCGGAGGAAACCGGTTTCTATCTTTCTTCTTCGCTTGGTCCAAGCGTCGGAATCTTGTATCGCGTGAATCTCGGTAGGTAGAAAAGTCGTGGTTTAGGACTTTACAATCAATTTGCGAATCTTAAAATTTCTCTTAAATGTTTTAGAAAAATTCGTGATTTTCAATCAATCGTACTTTATTTTTAAAGCTTAACATGTTGATGAACACAGTCTTTTGAATAAAACGCGGAACTGAATTTCAGGGTTGCAGTGAGAGAAGTTGCAGAAGAAAGTGAGAAACTGATTTCCTTACACCAGTTTAGGCGATAACTCGCTATCATCGCCAAAGATGCCTGATGAGGAAAGTTTTCTACGAAATTAAGCGGTTTTTCCCCTGTACTCTTCATTTGGAATATTCCAGAAATGCGTGGCATATACGTACCATTATTTGTGAACACCTCTCCTGCTAAATTATTTACTGTGAGGCCTTTGAAAAATAGAATTTACGAAATTCGTTCTCTTCTGCTATTGCGGGAATAAAGACCTTTTTGAATGTTTAATATACTGAAAAAGCCATCTTTATTGTTTATTAGTTTACCCAACGCCGCCTATGATGTCGACCTTGAAAGTTGCGTTGGGTGCCTACTTAGGTGTTGGCCCTTAACTTGAAATTAAGATTAGAAGGTCTTAAGTTCTATAATAACCACCACTATAGATCACAAACCCTATCTTTCAAGCTACACTTTGGTTATACAATGCTATGCATATAATTAAATTTCCATTGCTTACTTTAGGAATTCATTAGGAGTATTAGTAAAGATCTGTATAATAAATACGCCTGGAATGATACAACTGATAACGATGAAAGGTATTTTTGTGTCATCTTAATGTTGCTTAATTTTTAAATTTTAATAATTTATATTATAATAAATTACTAATTTTAACTTTTGCAATTTAATTTATGAGTTTACTAATTAAAATTGAATTGTTTATATAGTAATTATAAGTAGGTTATTTTACTTTAATAATTAACATTACTTTTATTTTTTAAAAATATAAAATAAATAGTTAGTAAGATATAAAGATTCGTATAAATTTACTAATCAATACCTCTTTGTGGTGCTGCCATCTATCTATAGAAATTAAAACTTTGAAGTAACCCGAGATTTCACAATCTGTTGGCAAAACTAGAAAACGAATAAAATAATAAAATCGAAATGAAAAAAACAAGCTATAGGAAAAATGTAAATAAATTCAATGTGTCTTCTGAATAAATTTAAAATTATTTTATAGAAAATAGAAATTTTATCAAATCAGTCTTTGGCTTTAACAGTAGGCGTGAATTGCAAACGGACTTAACATGCAATCATTTTTAATTCATTCAAAAATATACTTTATTATTACACTTTTTAATTAACAATTAAAACACCAAGTTTGATCAATACTCAGAATTCAAAATTTTATTTATTTTTTATTGCAATTTATAATTGTACAATTAAATTTAAACCAATTTCAGAACGTGGAAATATAGCTACATTAATCTACTACAGATATCTAATAAAAAACTTTTTGCAAAATTATTCAATACATCTGGAGCAATTCGTTGTAGTTGATTGTTGTTGTTGGTTGAGTTGATTGTTGAGTTGAAGAATTTTCAATCGTGTGATATGCCGTTTAGAGCAGCTCATTCATAAATGAAAATCGACCTTAAAATTTCAGGAGCCTGAGGGGA
Organism: Oedothorax gibbosus; assembly: GCA_019343175.1. Lineage (NCBI taxonomy): Eukaryota > Metazoa > Arthropoda > Arachnida > Araneae > Linyphiidae > Oedothorax > Oedothorax gibbosus. Next base: position 42,823,332 of record CM033280.1, read on the forward strand.
ACTTTGATTGCTGCTGCTTGCGGTAGCGGCAATCGGGAATGTCTTCAGACTGCTGGACGTCTGTTCAAGCAATGGATGGACGAAGGACAGGAGTAAGCATAGAGAAAAGTAGAAGCGCAGTAACGCCGCTATAAAGAAACTAATATTACTCTCATAGAGTTAAGAAGAAGATGGAGATGATGCCGGGAAAAAACCAATACAAAATCGGTTTGCCAAGTGAAACCATCGATCGCCTTGTAGTAAGCCCAAACAAACGCGCTCGGCGAACTATTTGGCGCTATTCCAAAGTGAAGTTTGTATAGGATTATTGCAATGACTTGGAGACTTTTTGACGATCTAATAAAAACCATAATTACAACTTATTATTCTTTCCTGTGAAGGGAATTAATAACATCTAGTGTAAATCTCATGCTTCAGCCTACAACTGCGCATATAGTCCCTTTTAGCTTCCACACTACGTTTATAACGTAAAAAGTGGAAGGTATTATAATCGTTCAGTCCGTCTGTCTGTCCATCCGTCTGTCTGTCCGTCACCCACTTTCATACCCAAACTACAAATGCTACGGACAAGTATGATAAAAATTCAGCGAATCGAAATTAGAATACATTGAAAATTTCAGAAAAGAATTCGAATTCGAAGTACTTCAATTATTTTTTAAAGAAACCTGCAAAATTTAATGCGTAGGAATTAAAAAGCATAGGAAGCCATTTTTATTATAATTAAATCAACATTGCCATTCGCAACAATCGCTCGAGAAACTTTAATTCTTTTAGGCAATAAATTAAAATAAATTTATTTTGCGACATAGATCAGTTTGAAATGACGGCAAATATATTTCACTACGAGATTCTTTGTACGTTGATATGAAATGTTTTCATAATATTTAAGAGAGACTGTCAGTCCTATAGAGATAATTCATTAGTTTTGAAATCACAATTTTTTCAAAAGAATTGTTTCGCCATGTTATCCCATTTTCACCAGGTATGAGAATCATCACAACATCAATTTAAAACAAAATTGAATAGAAAATAACATCCGGTTATTTAATTATTAATTGATAAAGTTTTAAAACAGTGTCGCCATCTGCTGTAATTTTTGGCATTTTAAAACTTCAAAAATATATAATTAAATAACTAGATAACATTTTCGTTTCAAAATTTGTTTCATTTCGTTGTAATGTTGATTCTCATACCTGGGAAAAAGGGCTAACATGGCAAAGCAATACTTCTGCGGAAGTTGTGATTAGAAAACTAATGTATTAGCTCTATGAGACTGACAATCCCTCTTAAAAGCGAGGAATATTACATATTTATACTTTGAAATATAAATCAATTTTTGCAAACGATAAGTAATAATTATTGAATTTTCGAAATAAAATAGATGAAACTAGCCAAATTTAGCATGTAAATGTTTAATATAGAATATTAATGCTGTGTTTGTCGCCTTTTTACCTGTTAAACACGAGTTAAAAGAAGAAAATCATGCGTTTTATATTGAACTAACGTTGATGAGTGGTTTGTTTGGGCTTACTAAGGTTACTTGGCGACTTTCTGACGGCTTTACTTTTCTTCGTGCCAAAGATCTCCATCCTCTTCTTAACTCTGAGATTACACTAGGGTATACAGTGCAACTGTAACTGCTTTCACTTCATATAAATCGTTAAAGAATTTCCTCAGCATTCTTGATGCACTAAACTCTATAAAAGAAAACCTCTGACAATTGAATGACGTCAAAATTCGGTATCCGCCCTTATTGAAATTCTGACAAAGTTCAAACACAAAAGTTAAAAACAGATTCAGAAATTGATTACAGTTGTTTACCGTGTAACTAACACGTTAACCTTTCATTAAAGATTTATTTGTAATTGAACGCTCTATATTATGGTGCTCAAAGCGCCATCTGTCCCAAAATATTTTAACCACCTCTTTCAATACTATTCCCTTAAAATTTGACGTATTCTTTAAAAGTGTTTTTTTAAAAAAACAGTTGAGGTTTTGAAGTTGTAACTTAAAAGGAATTAGAGCTTATTTTTAAATTTTTATTTAGATTTTCTCTATGGAAAAAGCTTTTGAAAATCTGAATATTGGGTTAAAAATTCTGTTGAATATTGTTTAATCATATTTATTGTTTAAATCATTACAAATAGCAGGACACGTGATGCAATCAAAAAGGGCTTCCAATTTGTGACGTATTTATTGATAGTAATTGTTGCTATAGCGCAACTCAACCTTACCATTTCGCTATGAGATTTTAAGAAAGGGTTTTATTTCAATTTAATTTAATTCAATATTTCAATATTTTTTCAATATTTTTTATTTCAATTTAAGACAATATATAGTCGATATAAAGGTAGAGGGGGATTTGTAATTCTCTATTGTATCACCACTAGGGCCTGATCGCCCATAAGGCCCGAGCCTAGAAATTTCAGCAGCCCCTAAATTTCAGTTTCTTTTATGCTAAATGTTGTGGACCCTCGACAGTAGATTTTATAATTGTTTAAGGCCTCCCTTTTTAACTTTGACCTTGACTCAACATGATTGGTCTGATCAATGAAACAAGGAAGAAGATAGAAAAAACTTACATACATCAGCCAACTAGCGCTATAATTAAGGGCAATAGGGTACTTGACTAAAAAAAAATTATTGGCTTAAAATATTCTTATGCCAAAAATATTAGACGCGTATTTTTTCTTTTTTTCAAATACCCCATAAAAAGGGGAAAAATGAATTTTAAAATTAGGACGAAAAATCACTCCCGAAAACGCTTTGTGGCTGTCACGTGGTATCTATGATGTCACTAGTAACTATAAACAAACTTTGAAACACCATTTTGGAATCTACTTTAAGCAAATTTGAACTATCCGCTTCTGTAAAACCTCCACCCATTATCTATATAATTCTTATTTTAATAGTAAGCTAGATTAAAACCAGTTTAATTACAAGCAAAAAAACACGACACCGGTTTGTTTATACATACTAGTGACGTCAGCCAAATCGCCGTGTTTGTGATCACGTGACGTACCGATGAAAAAAAAGCCATTTAAAAATGATTTTTTTTAAATTATTTAAAGATTTATTTTGCAAAAAAATATATACGTTTGTTATATTTGGGTTCAAACTGTAATTTAATTAATATTGGAAGGTATTTTAGCGATACTGTCAAGTACCCTATTATAAAAAAATTCGTAAGCGGCCCCAAAAATCTGTTGTGCCTATAGTTTTCGTAGATCAGGCCCTAGTCTCCACCCTAAATTTCTCATGAAGTTTCCAATTTAAGGTTGCCCTCCGACCTCAAGAGCTATGTTTTCTTCTACGGGTTGAAAGTTCACAGCGATACTGACACTTGGAACTACATGTGGAATCTTTACTTGAATGAAACGGATCCCTACGAACAGCAACAGCTTCTTAGCAACCTGCCAGCCGTCCCGAACCAAGACATACTCGGAAAGTAAGATTTTCATACAGTAGAACTCCGATTATCCGAACTCCAATCATCAGAAGCGTTGCTGGTTATTCGAATTTCCGAACAAAATAATACTCCAGCTGGTCATCTGACCAGCTGGCATCATTTTGACCGACAAAAAAATTACTAGGTATGCATACAGAAGCCGATTGAGAGCAGTTTTAGGGTTACCTAAAAAAATCGCACAGAAAAAAATATTTTGTTGAAAGAACAAAAATTTTGTTGTTTCAACAAAATGTTTTGGTCAATATAGCGCCAACAACAATTTTGTAGGGCCGTAGTGAGCCTAGTGGTCAGCGTCTCGGTCTCGGGATCGGAAGGTCCTGCGATCGAGTCCCGGTACCACTGAAGACCTACCGAGTATATGCGGAGTACGTGCTCGTTAAATCTGTTGGGTCCGAAAGTCCTCTAAGTTCCCATACCAAATCAATACCTCTGGGGGTGACAAGCCAATTCTGGGGATCCTCTAGTTGGCCTCTGTCTCTAAAAATTAGATGGATCAGTTTATGTGTGTGTGTTGTCTGTTGTGTCTGTCTTACTTACGAAGGTTTATAAGCGGGTCGCTGACCAAGCACACAAACCTGAATATAATATGTCTACCAACCAACCAACAATTTTGTTGTCAGTACCAAATTATTTTGTTGAAATTATTTTGTTGATTCAACCAAAAATGCGCCAAACCGAAAATGCGCAATGACCGACCACAGGACTTTCGGACCCAACAGATTTAAAGAGTACGTAATCCGCATATACTCGGTAGGTCTTCAGTGGTACCGGGACTCGATCGCGGGACCTTCCGATCTCGAGACCGAGACGCTGACCACTAGGCTCACTACGGCCCCAAGTTTCTTTTGAAAATAGCAATCAAATCCTTTCACTACGATAATGGCTGAATGGCGCCTTAATTTTCTTCGAATTGCCGTTGATGACAGGGGCCATGACGTCACAGTTAAAAACAGCCAATAGCAGGCCGAGCTTACCTCAACCAAACGGGTTTTGTTGTGGTGAAAATACTCGCTTTGTTGGGACAAGTAAAATATTGTTAAGTCAACAAAATTAGTCAACAAAACACGTCAACAAAAAAAATTTGGTTCTCCCAACAAAACATTTTTTTCTGTGCGTAAACAAAGACAACGTTCGGAAAGTTTTTTCCTTTTCAAGATGTCGTAAAGCTCGTTAAGTCGCCAGACCAGACACTAGGATTATTCCTTATATCCAGATGGCTCTTAGGATAGGGATCCCAGACAGTAAGACGCTCGCCTTGCATGGGAAATGTCCCAGATTCGTATCTAGGCATTGCTGAAATAACTGTCGACCTATAAACGGTATGTATTGGAGACTGGGGAGCCTTTGCCATAGTTTCAGAATTTTATTTTTATAAATTTTATTTTTACACTAAAAGTTTCATGTAATAGCACATATTAAAGGAAGTTTTATTGGCAACAAGTATATAATAGTGATAATATAAATAATGCATTTTTCTTTTTTAAATATATTGTTTTTTAAAACTTGGCCAAGTCTCCCTTATTAAGGGAGACTTGGCCCATGGTAAGGGAGACTTGGTTCATGCAAAAATGCCTAATGTTAAAGGGTAAAATAATAAATATTTCAAATTAATTTTGTAGGCATTAAATGCAAAAAAAAATTATATTATAATACAACACTCTGGAACTCAGTTAAAAATCATGCTTACCGTAATATTTAGAGTAATAAATTTTTCTAGTATTGTATGAATTAAAAATTCTAATATTGTCCATAACAAATAATTTTTTATATTTATGTTAAATATATTTTATTCAGTTTGAACACACATTAAAATGCACAAGATATAAGCCTCAGTTTGAATTTTTTTTTTATTTTAATGGCCCAAACTGTAAAAGTCAAAGTCAAAGCGCACTTTCAAAGCTACTCGTTCATCTCCCCTTCTCCCTATAAAGAAAAAATCTGATAATATGATTAATCTGGAGTATTATTATACTTGAATTAATAACTTTTATAGTTTTTGCAGAAAAAGTTTGATATTTGGTCATATATGATAAGTTTGATTTAGTTGAGGTTTTCGTTTTATTCTAAACAAGTACAAATACTAATAATCAATCTATTACCTTCATAAAGTTATAATCATACGTTATTATTAACAGTGTATTTGATAAACATTATGTATAGATTTTCATAACTAGTTCACTTAGGGAGCCTTGGTCCAGTGGCCAACCCTCCGTTACATAGAATGGCCAACCCTCCCCACCTAGACATTTCGTAAAGAATGGCACATGGTGCTTTGAAGCCTACTTCATTGCACAAACTTTATAGCTAAAATAAAACCTTAATATAACAGTATTTAAAAAATACCGTATACTTAAATTTAATTGAATTGGTTTTTCTGAAAAAATCTTACAAATTATATCTAAAATGTTTACTTTTTGGGGTGAGAAACCTTCTTTTTTATTTTCTCCTCAATGAAAAAAAGTAGCTCAACAAAACTAAGATGGCTATCTGCTGACAACAGTAGCTTTGAGTACCAACTATTTAGAAAATGCTAAAATATTTTTAAATACTAAAATTTAAAAGTGGACCAAGTCTCCCATATGACCATGGCTCCCCAGTCTCCAATACAGCTACAAAGTCCGAAGAATAATACCCCTTGTACAGAGAGGGTCCATTAAATATGATCATAAGTCTCGACGCCGCCTACGATGTCGCCCTTAAAAGTTGCGATGGATACCTACTCAGGTGTCTGCTCGTCATTTGACTAAAGTATGATGCCGGTCGTCAATAGCCCTCATGTACCCTATATAGTGCGACGATATCTCAACCTAACCTAACCTGACGGCTCACATTTCCATGCATTTTTTCAAACAGGCTGCTGGAGTACGCCAAGGATGAGGAATTGGTGCGCAAACACGACTTTTTCTCGGTTTTAAGGAGCATCTCAGGAAACAAGAAAGGAGGGGGAAAGGATCTGGTCTTCCGATTCATCGACGACAACTGGGATTACATAGTGGGGTGAGACAAACTCCTAATGCATATTTCTTTTAGAATTTTTAGATTTACCATTTTAGTTCATTTACTGTATTCTATTCTTTGCTAACATTTTTTATGGTATTTCAAAATTCATAAAGAGAAATTTTGAAAGAAATGAAATTTTTCCTGCTTTAACACCTTCAGTCAGATTTTGAAATCCTTGTCTAAAATTGATTTCCATTACCATATGACCTACTGTGGTCATAAAGATCAAAAAAATAAAAATCGAACACTTAGAAGAATTTTTAGAGTTTTTTTAAGATTTTTTAAATTAAAAATTTAAATAATTCACATTTTTTTTATGAATCTATTGCATTTTTGAAATTTTACATACTTTATAAGATTGCCTGAAAATAAAAAACCTAAAAATTAAACAATTTGTTAATTTATCACAAATAAATTCATTAAAATATTTTACCGCTTGTTGTCGCCACTGTTCAAAGACATAAAAAACTGGAAATAGTTATGTATATAAAGCTTATTTAACTGATTCTACTTTCAGAATATCAAAAATACTTGAAATTTAATCTTAAAGATATAAAATAATTTTATAGCAAAATTTAAGTTAAAACATTTATTTTAAAAGTGATAGTGGCAAAAAAAAAAGTTGATGTCCCGTATACCAGACGTTAGGTTTGAAGGATTCAATTCTCTTTTTTTTTTGTAGAATTAGTACATTCAAAGCTAAAACTTTTGCATCAAATAATCACCATAATATAATGGTCATTTATGCAACAAGTGTGAAAAGCGAGCGAGTGAAATAATGACACGTGTTTTAAAAAGTATACTTTTCACACGTGTTTCATACACTATTTTTTATAATTACGTGAAAAAAATCAAATATCATTGATTCAAAAATAATTCACGTGCTAATTTTTTTACGTAAAGAATATCGGCATCGATAAATTTCTGGAACTACAAAAGGCAAACTTATTTTTTAGTTTAAAGTCAAACATTTGAACATGGATACTGATAAAAAAATAAAATAATAATAACATTCACGCGCATAATATTTATAAAAAAAAGCAGATCAATAAATTTCTGGATTTTATGAATATTATGAAATAGAAATTTTACTTGAAATGTTGGCATCTTATGAAAAGAGTGAAAAATAGTTATTTTTATAATATCGTGCAAAAAAACTAACTCTATCAAATCAATAATCGTGGCAAAAGTGATGCTTTTAACCCTCTGAGGGATACAGACGCATAAACCCGTCACCTGGCTGGCAGGTTTTCCAGAAAAACACATAATTAAAAAAAAATTATACATTTAATAATTTTCTTAAATTTTAACATTTAAATCATGGAATATCCATTTATAACCATCTACTACAGAAATATAATTTAAAAAATTTAAGAAATTAAATTTTCAGTTAAAAATTTTACTTTAAAATACCTGCAGTGAAAACAATCGACACTCCAGCCAATTCGCTTATGCCTCAGAGGGTTAACGAAATCGTGTTTCAAAGTTACTTTTACGCACTAATGCGACAAAGTAAATAAGACCATCTGATTGGTTTAAAATTCTTTATTTGTTCGTGATATTTTATTCGGCGGCTTTGTGATTGGTGTAAAATTCTTTATTTGAACGTGATTCTTTATTTGGCGTCTTATTTCCAATGCAAGTCTAAGAAATACTTTTTGCACGTGATTTTAAAATAATCATTAATATAAATAATCACCTTCAAATCATTTAAACATGATAATAAAATAATTAATAAGCTAATCAATAAATGCCAATTTAATAAATACTTTTTTTGCTCGTTATTGTAAAAAATAGTGTATTACACACTAGTTGCATAAATAAATATTGTCGCACTAGTGCGTAAATAGTTATTTATGCCAACAACACTGACACTATACACTATTTTTACATTACTATTTTCATACACTATTTTTAGCCTACTTTTCTTTTTTTAATTCGAAAGAATTAAAAAAAATGAAAAAGTAGGTATTGACATGCGGTCGATGTCCGTCTGTCCGTACCCCCCTTCCAAACTCGGTTCTATCCATCGGATCTTAAAAAGTCTTTTTTGTTAGAAAGCTATGACCTCAGAGACCCAACTTTCATACTTTTTGTCCGTCTGTCTGTACGTCCGGACGGACATAAATCTACTATCTGTCGGCGAATTTCCCATTGAATTAGCATTGAAATTCAATTTTAGTCATTTAAATCACTGTTGCCAAATCAACAATGACATGAGAAACTTTATTTATTTAAATATATTTGAAGCAAATAATATTTTCATGAATCAGTTTGGAATGACGTCATAAAATGTAGCACAATTTGATTCTTTGATTGTTCATTAATTCTTTACCAAGAAAGCGGCAAGGCATATTTCTGCATACAATTATGCTTAGTTTTAATTTACATTTACTTTTTTAAATGCAGTTTGGAGTATTTTCATTATTTTTGTTATTAATAAATATTTAATTATTCTTCGAACTACAAATAAATCGAGCAGACGATCAATAATATTTAGTTATTTGTGAAAGAATATTAAGGAAAATAGTTGAATTCGGCTTTTAGAAGCTTAAATTATAGCTGGATGCTGTGTTTAGCGATTTTTTTTTCTAATGTGAGTAAATCTAGTGTAGAAACTATTGTTGATGATATTTACTGTTATGAACCTAGTTGTTTCCTAATTAGAATTTCAGTAAGTATTTAAGTAACAGGAAAGTAGGCTATTTTAGTTCTTTAAGAACTTCTTGTTTAGTTTAAAGTCAAACATTTAAACATGGATGCTGATTCAAAAATAAAAATAATAACATTCACGCGCATAATATTTATAAATAAAGCAGATCAATAAATTTCTGGATTTTATGAATATTATGAAATAGAAATTTTACTTGAAATGTTGGCATCTTATGAAGAGTGAAAAAAAGTACTTTTTTTCACTGCTTTTGGGTGAAAAAAAGTATTTTTTTATCACTGTTTCTAAAAAGTATAACTTTTCGCACGCGTCTGATATTAAAATTATAGTGTAAAAATCGGATTTTTTTCACGCAATTATAAAATAGTTATTTAAGCAACTAGTGCCGAAAATCTATATACATAAAAGGCAACTTCCGTTTGTTTGTTTGCTTGTTTGGTTGTTTGTTTGTTTGTATAAGACACGAGATCTAAAGAACCACGCAACAGATTGTCACGAAATTTGGCACAAAAATTCATCTCATCTCCGGAACAAACATAGGCTAAGAATTTTTCGAATCAGACCATTCCTTCTATCGTTTCGAACGTTTTTCTGAAAAAACTACACCACTTTGGCTCAAATCCGATCATTTTTTACTTTCCTGATGCCATCGGCTGAAAAAATTAAATAAAACTTTTAACAAAAGTAATTAAAATTGAAAATGTTTATTTTATTCTGTTGCCATTAACTTCAGAAACTAAATTCATTATTTGAAAAATAATTGACATGTTTCAAGTGACGTAATTCCGGCAGTCTCCATTCCCGGATTTTATTGTGGGTTTATTTGATGATTTTTTCATTGATTTTTCTGTTGACTGCATGTATGCATATTTAAGCAATAAATTTATCGTTAAGCTATTACTGAACTATGATGGTTAATAAAGGCCGTCGCACTAGAGCTGCATATTAGGGTTTTATGTCTTTATTTTTTCGCCAAATACGTTGTCAAACTCGCCAAATTATTAACTAAAACTCGCTGAATGGGCATTTTTTTTTATAAATAATTTATAAGCTGGTTGGTTGTTCGAAGGTCATTGTGTTAGAGCTGTATAATGGGTGTGTTTGTAGCTATATCCATTTTCTCGCCAATTTTTTTCCCAAAACGTGCCAAATGAGCTAAAAGGTTTTATCTATATACATAAAAGGCAACTTTTGTTTGTTTGTTTGTTTGTTTAAGACACGAGATCTAAAGAACCACGCAACAGATCGTCACGAAATTTGGCACAAAAATTCATCTCATCTCCGGAACAAACATAGGCTAAGAATTTTTCGAATCAGACCATTCCTTTTATCGTTTTCGAACGTTTTTATGTTTCCCATTCAATGCATTGAAGACCTTAGAGGTTTATTGCTCCTTAAACAGCACGTTTTCACGGATTGTTTATTGAGTTTTATTTTACACATTTGTTAAAACGATTTTTAAGTATATTTAGTTTAATTACAGCTAAAAAATTAGAATAAACATCTAAAAAAAATCGTTTGCTAGCTTTTTAGCAGTTAGAAAAATATTTAATATTAAAAATAAAAATCGTTTGCTTTAGTATCTTTATCACAGTTAAAAAAAACAAATAAATATAAAAAATGCAAACCGTTTGCTGTTTGCTGGAGTAGCTTTATAACATCTAAACAATTAGATCATGTAATTCACTTTCATTAAGAATATTTTATTTTCTGCACGCAGACCAAGAGTGATCAGTTTAAAGTGAGATTTAAATTTTAACTACTTTGGAAGAACAGATTATACCAATCTTTGTCCTAAACGCATTTTTTTCTGCCATTTTGTACTGCTTATATTGTATTTATATCTACAAAGTGTCCAAAAAAAAGTTACTTAATTTATTGGAGAACTCCCTTGAATTGCGTTAAAATAAATGTTTGAGACCCTTTTAAGATTTAGCTTTTTTCCATTTTTAATTCTTACTGATTATTTTTTACTTAAATATGTATTTTTTTAATTTGCGCTTATTATCAAAGGTATTTTTGAAATTAATATTAATCATTACCATATCCAAGTTGGGTAATTAAATGGAAAATTACTGGGTAATCTTCATATCTTATGTAACTAAAATGAAAGAAAAAAAATAGTTAAATTGACTGTTAAATTATTTTTCCACCTCTACCCGTGCAACGTCGGGTATAACAGCTAGTACTTTATTAAGCGACTGGCTTTTATTTCACGAGACCGTAGGTCGAGTGAAATAATGACAAGAGCTTAATAAAGTATTATTTGGCACGTGTTTGCTTACAATATTTTTATAATAACGTGCAAAAAAGTATTTCTACCAATGAGTGATTTTCATGACATCATTTAGTTTCCATGGCGATATTCGAAAATGCAAAGTAGTAAAAGAAAAGTTGTAAAATAATTTTCTATTTTGAATCAAATGTTACTATAAATATGCATGTTAAATAAAAGTATTGTTTGGCGTGAAATTTGTGTTCTTACTTTTGTCTTATTTAATTTCCTTTAATTATTTTTGTAGTACTTGTAGTTTCCATAGAGATATTAGAAAATGCAAAAGTAATGAACCAATAGAAATAAGTGAGTTTCTTGATATCATTTAGTTTCCATGGATATATTCATGATATCATTTAGTTTCCATGGATATATTCATAATATCATTTAGTTTCCATGGATATATTCATGACATCATTTTGTTTTTCTACCAATCAGATACTAGCACTAGTGCCGAAAGTACAACTTTCGCCTGCCGAAAGTACTACTAGTGCCGAAAGTACTACTTTCGGCAGTGTCTGTGACGTAAGCACGTAAAGTGTCATTTTCGCAACGATTTATGAATGATTATGATATAAAAAAGTGAACTTTTTTGCACGTTGTTATAAAAAGTAACTTTGAAACACGATTTCGTTAAAAGCATCACTTATGCCACGATTATTGATTTGAAAAAGTTAGTTTTTTTGCACGATATTATAAAAAAGTACTTTTTTTTAACTGCTTTTGGGTGCAAAAAAGTAATTTTTGTATCACTGTTTCTAAAAAGTATAACTTTTCGCACGCGTCTGACATTAAAATTATAGTGTAAAAATCGGATTTTTTCACGCAATTATAAAAAAAACATTTTACTTTCTCATGTCTATTTTTGTGTTTTGCTTCATTTTATTTTAGTATATATTTTTTGTTTTTATTTACCTCTTGCGTCTTGATGTCGTCTCTAGGAGACAGTAATCCTACCACTTTTTCGCCATTAACTACATAGTTTTTTAAGTCCTTACGAAACAATTAGGTTTAGTGGAAGATGCAGATACGCTTTGTTACTAATATTTTACTGTTCTTTTCATAAATCTGTTCGATAAGCTAGGTTTAGCTTGAAAGCATTCTAAATCTTTTGATTTTGAAAATTAATTTCGCATTTAATTGGGGTCTGCTTGGCGAGTAGTGGCAATCCATTTACTCTTTAAATGTGTTCTTGATTTAAATAATTTTAAAACCGGTTTCAAATTTTTGAAAGAGTGGTTTAAGCGTTTTTCGTCTCAGCACGGAATAAATTAAAAAGTAGTTTGTCATAAGATATTCAATACTATTGATATTAAAAAGCTGCTGATTTTCTAATTTTGTTTCAGGAAATATGATGCTTATGAAACCGAAAGGTTTATCAGCGGTATGTTTAGCGATTATAAAACTGAGGCGGATTTGGAAAAGGTACGTTATTTTCATATAAACAAAACAATGCAGTTCCAAGAGAAAGCCACTGATAAAGTGATTTATTTCAGTCGACTTTTTCAACTTGGCAACTTTCACACAGCTATGCACAAAGTTGTGCCAAACGTTTCCAATATCTTTGATTCCAACATTTTCCCACAGGTTCGAAAGTTCTACAAGAGACATCCCAAAGCAAAAGGCACCAGCAAACTACGATCCGATGCCATTTCGGAAATTGAATATGAAATCAACTGGAGTAAAGAACGCCGGGACGAAGTCGAAAAATGGTTCAAGAAAAATGTTCACATGCCGTGGAACAATCTTCGACTTCCTACCAATGTCACACCAGTCTCATACAACATCACTTTACACCCTAACATCACTCAAGGTAAAGCATTAAGGGGACGCGGTACCCATAAAATTGAATCCAGTATTTTTATCGCTAGCATTCAAATTAAACTATTTTTTACAAAGAACTAACATTCATATACAAAAATGATAAATATTAAAACGTAAGTTTTTTAAAAAGTTTAAAATTTTAAAAATGTTAACGGTTTTTCAAAATGCTACTCCTCCTACAATTTAAAGAATTTTGTAATGAATTTTTTTTCAAAATGTTCCCACAACATCTATTAATAAAAGTTGGTATGGATATTGAGCTATCAGTTAAACAAAAAAAGTTATGTAGTTTATGTATAAAAATGGCCAAAAAATAAGATTTTTTGTAAATTTTCACCTTCATCATTTGTTTTAAAAAAATCTATTCACACTAGACCTTATCCCATACCAACTTTTGTTATACGCATATGTTTCAACACAGGAAAAAAATTTGGAGCTTTACATTAATTTACCTAAAAGCCTTAGGGTTTTAACCATTCTCAAGCTGAAAAATTTAAAATTTAAAAAATCAAAATAAAATTTCAAAAACCATTTTACCAAACCACTATATCATTTGCAATAAACCTCCACCATTATAAAAGAATCCTTTTTTTGCAATACCCTTAGCTCACAGCATTCGAGCATGTTTAGTTATTTTCTGGAAAGCCCTAAATTTTGGATAATGCGTCCCCTTAACCCTTTAAACCTTTCACTCCCAGTGATATTCCATTCGGAATCACCACACTTACAATTTTTTTCTTTCAAGTTAAAGTCCCATTTATTTCAAATAAATTTTAGTAAATTCTTCATACATTTTTCTATGAAGTTATTTATTTTCTTTTTGTAGAATTTTTGAAGAAATAAATAATGTTTGTTATAGTTAAATGAAAATATGAAATACATAGTAAAAATAAAATTTACTGTGAAACAATTTTATTAAATAAATTGGCCCTACATTTTTCATGTTTGCATTTTTAAATGTTTAAAAATTGAAATTTTAACTATTTTTAACAAATAAAGTTTTGAAAAATTATTGTTATAATTATTCAAAAGTTATGATTTCAAACTTTTTCGCTTCAATTTTAGGTACAAAATTAAAAATTTTAGAATAAAACATAAAAAGTTGGGAATGAAAGGGTTAATATGGATGTTCAGTAGTTGGTCAGTACCATGAAACTAATGCATTAGTTTTGAAATTGTTCTGTATTGCTTTGCTATGTAAGAATTTTTAACCGGGTATCAGAATCATCATACAACCAAATAACACAAATTTGAAAGGAAAATGGTGCATTCGATAATTTAATAATCGCACGGTAAAGTTTAAAAATAGTATTCCCATCTTCGGAATATTTTTGTATAGTTAAAATTATTTAAAACATATTATTAAATAACCAGTTAATATTTTAGATTCAAATATGTTTTATTTTGTGGCTGTGATGATTCTCATACCTGGTGAAAAACTGCTTACATGGCAAAGCAATACTTTCGCAGAAAATGTAATTTCGAAACTAATTAATTAGTAAGAGCACGTATTTATAACGTAAACAAGTTAGTTTGTAACGTAGACTATAAATAGGTTTGTAACATAGGCTTTTGTTTGGGTAGGGTAGGGTAGGTAGTACATATATATTCCGGCTTGTGTGATCAGAGACCCGGTTATAAGCCTTCGTCAAGTAAGACAGACACAGAAAGAATTTTTACTGTCACAGAGAAAGGAAGTACAACCAGGGCGAAGGCGGGAATCGCACCCGTTACAGCGCGCAGACTGCTAGCGTAATGGTCCAAACCACTCGGCCATCCAGGCCCCTTTGTTTGGATGTAATGAGTGTCTTCAGCTGCAACAAAGTCTCCTTTAAGCTTTCATTTGCCACTTCGAATAGGCACCATCCCCCTTGTAACTAACCATCGATAAAGATATTATTGAATTCGGAGGGAAGTAAAACCTGGACGTCATAATAGGTTAATTGCTAAGAATGGTAGCTCCCCCCTCCCCCCCCAAAAAAAAATAATAATAACCCCAATATTTTTGAAAATTTGTGGCTTTTATTAAGCATGTCATCCCATTGAATTTGTAAGACGTAAAAACTTATAGGTAATTAAAGTATCGACCAGTTTGATCTGCGAGTTCTGTTTGCTCTCTTACAGTTAGAGCTGTTTTAAAGTTTTTAATTATTATTTTTCCGACTATAATTATTTATGTTTAACTCTTAAAACAAAGAGTGAATTCACCCTATAGGAAAGAGTGCTTTTGCCTCGAAAAGGAAATTAACCAGACGAGTTTAAGCCGCTCGTTTTAGAGTTGTAGACGCAGATGTTTTCTTATACTTTTACCCACTCGAAAAAGAGTGAAATTCACTCTACCCTACTAGGGAAGAGAGTGCGCATTTTCGCACAGGAATAACGGAGTGGAAATTAAACTCCAGACTAGAGGGTTAAAACCGCTCGTTTGTTTTAAGAGTGTATAGAGATATGAATGAGAAAAATTTAATTACCAACGATATTCTAAGCGAATTAATTAAATATATCTTCATTAAAGGAGGGCTGGGATCCCTGTCGGTAAGGCGCTTGACTTGCATTGAAAGTTCCCAGTTTAGGGCCAGGACATTGCCATAATAACTATAAACGGTCGCCAAAAAAGTCCAACGAATAATGCCCCGTGTGTAGGGTGCACATTAAATATGCTCCAAAGTCCCGACTCTACTTACGATGACTAACTTAAAAGTTATGTGCGTCGGGAACCTATACTCAATTGTCAGCTCGTCACTTGATTTTAAGGCCGAAATTTAACTGAAACGCAACGCGAACGATTCGCCTGCGAATAGGTGGAGATTCGAAGATTTTGCTCGTTTCCTAATTGAACTGAAACAAAACCTTCGCGCGCGAATGACGTCACGCCACGATTGTTCACAGGCCATTCGAGCGGTCGCGTGCGAACTGTTTGTTTACTGTTTTGGCACTTAATATCGGCGAAAAATGTCAAATACCGTCTTGTTTTTACAAGAAAAAAGGAAACCACGACCAAAAACTTATTAATCTATGCGGAGAAACCCAATAGATTTGACTAATAAAAAGTTTATTAGCAAGTATCGTTTGGATAAAAAAAATCGTTCCCACTCGCTTGGCCAGAAAAGAACGAATCAAAAGATTCGTTTTTTTTTTAACGATTCATTAAAAAGAACGTAAACACTTTGTATGAATTTTTAAAGGAACGGGATTGGCCCATCTCTATATTTCCAGTGATTGTCGAATTATTTCATTGGTCAACTTCACGTAAAAAGAGGCAGGCGTAGTATTCTTGTCGAATGGGCTCGAACGACACGCCCTTGAGCACGAATTCGCGTAGTTTAGGAAGTTAAATACGATTTTTTGAGATCGTTCGCAGGGCGGAGCTTAAACCGATCGTATTCGCAGGACAATCGTGCATGAATTCGAAGCTTTTCAATTAAATTTCAGCCTAAATTACGACACTCTTTGCCAATAGCCCTCGTGTAGCTCTAGTGTGGCGTTGATGAAACTCAAATCTTTATTAAAGGTGACTTCAATGGAGATGTCTCCATCCACCTCACGGTCTCCCAACCTTCAGACACAATCGTCTTTCACCAAAGCGGATTGGAGATTACAGATTTGAAGTTACTACTTTTGGACAATGACAACGTGGTTGATATTGGCGAAGAAAATGTGGACAGTAGAAGCAAAGTCGAGATTGACGAAGAATTCCCGTACAAGAGGAACGAGTTGCATGTGGTGCGGTTGAAAGAGAAAATTCAAGGTGGGCGGTATGTTCTGGAGATGAAGTTTGCTGGGAAGTTGGCGAAGGAGGGAAGAGGGATGAGGAGATATCAGTACACAGATAGAGTGACGAATGAGAAGAGGTATGTGGTGATTGTTTTTAAAACTTTTTTTTATTGGAAGTGAGAGGGCGTTGATCAACGTGTTTAGTAATTGATTGTTTCAGAAACAAAATACTGTTCATTGAAATGAAATTGTGGTTGAAGAAATTTAAAAAACAAAAACATGTTAATTATCCCCTTATTTACTTATCTTTTTAATATAATAGGTTAATTTTTCCCTTGTAATTTTTATAATTCAATTTATTTCATTCTGGTAAAATATATTTCAATGACAAAATAAGTGTTAAAAATCTAGAATTACTGTAAACAAAAGAAAAAGATTCATCAGCCAAGCGTTTACTCAATTGCCACATGGCCACGACCAAAATGACTGCGCTCTAAAATTATGAGGCTCGTAAAAAAATGTTTTCGTTGTAGTTCTATTTCGGAGTACAATAATACAAAACAACTGTATGTTCGGTTACAAAATATTTTTTTCTAGAAAAAATAATGATTATTTAAAATTATTTCTTATTTTAGATATCTATTAGCCACTATGTTCGAACCCACGTATGCGAGAAAAGTGTTCCCCTGCTTTGACGAGCCGGCATTCAAAGCCAAGTTTCGCCTTAGCATTGTTCATCAATCCAACATGACCGCCTTGTTCAACATGCCCGAATCGGTAAGTCATTTTATACAGTCAATGCAGTTGAACCATACAAATCCGAACACGGATCATACGAATAGACAATATGGTTGTTACACGTCGTGAATAACGACAGATAAAGTGGTCTTGTTTTCATTTTTTTTAGTCTGGAATTGCTTTTGTTTTGGTATTCGAAAATGAAATTTCTAAGAATACAATTTCATCATTAAATTTTTTAAATGCTAACTTGTTGCTGTGCTGTTGGTTGTTCAAATCATTTTTTAAAGAAAGCTTGCATAGAATGAAAAGTTTCTTTTCATCCACAACGGTCATTACAAGAGTTAAGCCAAAACAACCAATGAAATCACATTACATGGAAAAATGACTATGGATTCTAGTTATAAAATGGATTTAATGGATAATGCTAAATGGATTCTAGTTATAAAAAGAGAGCTACGTCATCCAAAACATTTCCATTCGAACGGGGCAGAGTGGGGTTTGTTTATGGGAAATAAGACAACGCTTGAAGAAATTGTGGCTTCTCTGTAGGCGTGACCATTCTAATATAACGAATTAGCTGCCAGTTGGTTTGTTTGTAGTGTTTAGGACAACGGTTGACGTTATTGTGACGTCACTGCAGGTGTGGCCGTTCCAGTTGTCCCTTGCTTTTAATTCGAAATATTTTGTTGTTCTCTTTCTATCGTATTTACCAATAATTGTTTCAGATAAGTCAAATTACGTTTGAGACGAGCTTATTTTGTTGGAGAGGTCTCTTGGGTTCTGAATGAACACGGTTTGACAGTATAATATTCCAGAAATTTTTTCTGGGCATTTGCTTTTTAGTCGGATCTTTTATTGTTATTGCTTATCTCCAGTATTTTAATGTGTCACGAGAGTTTGTTGGTTTGTAGTTTCATTAGAACGTTTGCGCCAAAAATACCCTTGGTACCGAGAGAAAGATAATTTTAACAATATTGCTTGAAAATCATTTAAGGTATATAACATACACACTAGAAAAGGCCAAAAATAGCCAAATTAGGCATTTTTTGGTTTTAAGTTAATTAGAATTTTCAATTCTTCCTCTTTAAAATGATGTAAATTTGTACTGATACTCCACTTTAATAAAAAGTTACAGAGGTTTTTCTAATCTTCCAAACCATGAAAGTTAGTTAGCTCTTATAACCTTTAAACTCAATTTTCTCAAAACTTCATTTTTCTCATGTGTTACTTTGCTTAAACAATGATAACTAAAGTTAAAATTAACTTTTGTCAAACGAATGGTTTATTTATTTGTGGAATAAGTTGGGGGAGGGCTGAACCTCAAAAAAGAAGATTTGGTTTTTAAATTCATTTTATATTGAATGTCAAAGTTATTTTTTTTCTAAAAATGGATTTTTTTAATGTTGCTTATTATAATAAATTATAAATAAAAACTAAAAGAGGCACAAACTTAATTGAGGTTCATGCACTTCAGAATGAATTGGTGATTAATTTGCATGGTAATTGTATAGGTCTAAGTTATTCAGTTCTTGAGTTATGAGTGTTTAAAAAACATGCTATTTAATGCATAAAATAATAATTAATTAATTAACATTTTAATTTTTTAAAAATATTTTTACACGTACCCTCATAAACTTATGAATTATATCAAATATAAAAAAAATTGGATTTTTAAGTGAAATATTAGAGAAAAAAAGTTCAAGTGTATACGTACACCTTAAAATAATAGTATTGTCGAGATGTCTAAAGTGCTACATAATCTTTTCTCTTTTAGGGAAAAAATTCTTTGGGTGATGGTCTAGTGAAAACCGTATTCCAAGAAAGTCCCGTCATGTCGACATATCTGTTGTTCGCTGCAGTATCCGACTTTAAGTACCTAGAGGCCAATTACAAAGGGAAACCAGTAAGTTTATTTAAAAATATATGTTCTACTTGTATGTTATGACGTTAATTTTTATTGGGATAAAGTCTAACTATATATCTCTTTAGGTTAGGGTCTATGCTCCTTCAGATCGCATTCAGGAAGCGAAATATGGATTGAACTTGACGGTTCACATCATGGAAAAGCTGGAAAACTACTTTGGAGTCCCTTACTCTCTTCCTAAGCTTGGTACGTGCTCTTGGAAAAGAATCTTCTTATTTTTAGAACCTTCTTTATCTTAGAATAATCTTATTTTTCTTACAGAGTAACTACATAAGTTTAGCAAATGAGTTAGGTGAAGTAACAAACGATGACATGAAGGTTGATTTAAAAAAGGCGATATTAGGATTGGCATACAAAATAGTTAAAGAAAGTTTATAGAATATCAGAGAGTAGAACATGATTGTTAATGACTTACTAAACTAACTAATGAGAAAGGGTATGCCGACAGTCGTTTCTCGGGAGAATGGAAACGGGTCTACAAACCAAAATGTTTCTGTGTCAATCCAAAGAAAAACACAATTTTCTATGCCACATTACTCCAACTGTATTAAATATTTATACAAAAGAGGTTTTTTATATGATAAATATAGCTGGCTTAGAAGGCTCTAAATCATCAAACTTTTTGAAATCGGTACAAATATTTTTTGTTAATTATCAATGAATGATTTTAGATACAACAAAATATACTAGCAGATTTCAAAAAGTGGAATTATACAGCACTGTAACCCAGCTAAATTTTTGTCATAAAATCTTCAATGCAGCCAGAGTAATGTGTGGCTTAGAAAATCAGTTTTTCTATTAGATTAAAACAGACATTTTGGTTTAGAAACCCACTTGCCCCTCCCCCCCCCCTCCAATTTCAGACTAGCAACATCGTAGAGCAAAGTAATTTTCATTTCTGCACAATGCAGCTAATTTCTACCTTACCTTATGATCTTGTCGCAGACGATCGGACACCCCTATAACCAGAATAAGGGGTTGTACATGTAGCTTCGTTCTGTACAAAATTCACCAAAGACTTCAACAGATTTACCTCAGTGAACTTGTTAGGTTAACAAGTTCGAGCATTCATCCATTCTTAATCACGCATGCGTTCTTTGTTCTGTTCTCAGATTCCATAGTCGTTCCAGGCTACATGATAGGAGGCATGTTAGGCATGGAACATTGGGGTGCGATAGCCTATACAGGTGAGAGTTTCCTAATCGAAGACCAAGACTCCATTGTCACCAAGGCCATGGAATGGAACAGGGTCAGCCGTATCGACCCCATCGTCGTTCACGAACTAGTGCACCAGGTAACTAATTTACCATGCAACTGTTTTGTTTGAACTAGAGTCACTAATACCGACTTGTACTTAGTGATAGAAGTGTGGGTAGACACGGAACACGGAATTACCAAGAAAATTACGGAAAATTACCAAGAATGGTCATGCATACCCTCACTTCTAATAACACAGAAATGCATAGTTCCACTTATTTTGTTTACTTATGTATTTTCCATTTTTAACCAAAGAAAATAAGGACACAATTTGAACTTTTTTTGTAATTTTAGTTGTTCTCATCTAGCCCAACTGTCAACTGTAGCTTGTTTATGCAACAGCTCTAAAATGCAACATAGCGATCTTAGACATTTCATCCCTCTCCATTGGATTAGCACCGATGCACTTCGGTTTGGAGTTCCGCATCCATTCTTCTTAAAGCTCTATTGTTCTAGGGAAAAAGTTTATTAATTTTAAAATAGTACTTTAAGCATAATTATTATTTTCAGTGGATTGGTAACCTGGTCACCATGAAGTGGTGGGACGATTTGTGGCTGAAAGAGGGTCTAACATCCCTTGTTATGTACCAGCGCATAAATGACTACGTTCCAGAAATCGAGGAGGTACGTTATACACATATATTCCTTTACAAACATATACGTATGTGATTAAGAATGTATGCAAAAGTAAAAAGACTGTAAAAAATTATACTTAAATAATTGTGTACAAAAATCCTTTTCTCGGCTGTAAATGCCGTGGTCGGTCCATAAGTCGATGTCCATACGGACAGGTTTTATGAGAAGTTATTGATTGATTACTCACTAATCAAATAATATCCTGTACACACACCTGTACCTGTCGGAGACAGAAAGATGTTTCATTGTCCCTGTCAGACACAGCTCTTTCAGGGACTGATTGGTTGGTTGGTAGACCAATCAGTCCTTGAAAGAGCTTTGTCTGACAAGGTCTGATTAGTTGGTTGGTAGACTAACTCGTTAATCAAATAATTAGTTCTCATAAAACCTGTACACACACCTGTACCTGTTGGAGACAGAAAGATGTTTCATGGTCCTTGTCAGACACAGCTCTTTCGAGGACTGATTGGTTGTAGACCAATCCGACAGGTACAGGTGTGTGTACAGGTTTTATGAGAACTAATTATTTGATCAGTGAGTTAGTCTACCAACCAACTAATCAGTCCTTGTAAGAGCTGCATCCGACAGGGACCTTGAAACAGAGCTTTAAGGGTTTAACCGGCCATTTCCGGCCATTCATTATAAAGTAACTTCATCAATCATAAATGAATATGTGAAGATTTTTAAAAGTACTTTCATTGTGATAGGTGGATGCGAGAAAGAGGTCTCAGATGATGTGCGCAGATTCCATTGCCCGGTCTCATCCCATAGTCAGAAATGTATCTACGTCCGAAGACATAAAACTAACATTCGATGCGTTGGCGTATAGAAAAGTAAGACTCGCATTTGACAATCTGCTAATTTGCATCTGTTAATTAATGCACCGTCCCATTCTAAGAGAAGGATAGAATATTTATTTGAGGCTCTTGTTACTATATAGTGCGATGCAAAAGTTTAGACAATGACGTAATTTTGCTGTAAAATTTAAAATTTTGGTAGTAGAATTACAAAAGCCCATAAAGATATTACAAAAAATATTTTGAAATGCTATAATTGAAACATAATTGTTTGATTTGCTATAACAATTTTTTGCATAAAACTAGAAATTTGTATGTTGCAAAAGTTTAGACACAAATACGAGAATATGCTAATTTAAAGTGGATTACTGGCCTAATTTCGCATTTTTATTGATGCATTGTATTTTTTTATATAATAAAATTTTTAAAAAACGCGATATTCAGTGAACTAAAAAGATTTAATAACAATATTGGTTCAATTTTACACCAAACACTTTAAATCTTTTATGGTGCAATATTACTGCATATTTGCTTCAAATTTACACATTAACATCTCCAAGTACGAACCGAATGCCAACCAGTCCATCACCTTAAAGTTTTGCCACGAATTCGTTGATTTGAAGACATGCATTGGCCGATTTTTTGAAGAAACGTGCAGCCTTACCCATATTTAATCACAAAATAGCGACAGATTGTTCTTTTTTGCACTTTAGTAGAATGCAGAGATAGCCTTCTATTCAAAAACGACAAAAAAGCCTGTCTCACCAATGTAATTTCCTCCAGACCATTATAAACGTTCCAACATTAATGATGGTAGAGTTTTTGAGTGGAAAAACTGGCGTTTTCAAAAGCTTATTTTTCAATATTCGGTTAAACCGAACTTATTTAAATTTTGAAGAGAAGACTATCTCTGCATTCTACTATCTCTGCAAGTGCAAAAAAGAACAATACGTCACTATTTTGTGACTAAATAAGGGTAAGACTGCACGTTTCATCAAGAAAATCGGCCAATGCATGTCTCCAAATCAACGAATTCATGGCAAAACTTTAAGGTGATGGACTGGTAGGCATTCGGATCGTATTTAGAGATGTAAATTTGAAGCAAATATGCAGTAATATTTCACCATAAAAGATTTAAAGTGTTTATATTGTCTGTTTGGTGTAAAATTGAACCAATATTGTTATTAAATCGTTTTAGTTCCCCTTATATCGTGTTTTTATTTATCATATAAAAACAATACAATTCATCAATAAAAATGCGAAATTAGGCAAGTAATCCACTTTAAATTAGCATAATCTCGTATTTGTGTATAAACTTTTGCAAATCAGCTGGGTATCTTGGTTACAAGTTCGTGAAGATGTTTGTAATTTTAAGCAAAGCTGTATTTTAACAGGCATATTGTAAAGACAAATAAAATCCTATCTATTTTTGTGCCACAGGTGCACGTAGCAAGAATGTTGATTTAATTTTTTAATTAAAAATTTTATAATTTATTAAAATACCCGATGCCTGTCATGTACCCCCTTTTATAATTTTTTAATCAATATCTTTTTCAGGGTTCAGCGGTTTTTATGATGCTCCAGCATATCTTAAAAACAGATTTTCAGAAAGGCATATCGGTAAGTGACCACAATTTTTCAAGATCAGTAGAAAAGTGTTCTTTTAGTGTTTCCTACTTATAATTCTTAACTAACTTTATTTACGAGATAAAAAACTGAAATTTCAATTCATCTCCCTAAAACACATAACAAAAAGTTTTAAAAATATTTTTTAAAAATATCAATGATATTTATTGGGAATTTAAAATTCAATGTACTGGCCAAAAAACAATTACCCAGAAAAAGAGTTGATTTTGTAGGTGTTGAAATGGTTTTCTATTTTTATGTTATATACCTACACTATGGGGGAAAATATTTAATTTACAAGTAAAAACCATACGATGAACTAGTATTTTTCCCAGATCACTTTTCTTCTGATTTTTGAAGGGATAAAATTCACATTCGTGTTTTATAAAGACAATAATTTTCTGTTTTTAGGCTTACTTGAATAAATACGCCTACAAAAACGCGGATGAAAAAGACTTATGGACGGAGCTTACCAATGCTACATCATTGGTGAGTTTTCCTTTTCAAACATGATAATCATTTTTCTTCCTCGAAAAAGTTTTTACTTTATGCACAAATTACAATCTAATCAGAAAGGCGTTTGGGGGACTATTTAGGGGCACGCCGCACACTCAACCATACATCCACGCTAGATGGCGCCGATTTACTACTGCGTAATTTACTACTGAAAGTCATCATCTAAATTCCAATAAAGAAACAATAGCATATAAAATAAAGTAACTTGTCTTCACCAAGAGGTATACTTCTTCATGGATACGAATTGTAGAATATCTTTGTTAAAACTACATGTTACATTAGACTAAAATCACTACATTTTTTATCTACTTCAAAAGACAGGAACGTGACAACGTCGGCAGTGTGGCAACTAGCGTTCACCCATATTTAATATTTTAGGAAGAACGCACAGCGTATTGCCATTGGCTTTAAAGCCTTTAAAATTGAAACTACTTCAAAAGACAGAAACGTGACAACGTCGGCAGTGTGGCAACTAGCGTTCACCCATATTTAATATATTAGAAAGAACGCACAGCGTATTACCATTGGCTTTAAAGACTTTAAAATTGAAACTACTTCAAAAGACAGAAACGTGACAACTTTGGCAGTGCGGCACCAAGCGTTCACCCATATTTAATATATTAGGAAGAACGCACAGCGTATTGCCATTGGCTTTAAAGACTTTAAAATTGAAACTACTTTAAAAGACAGAAACGTGACAACTTTGGCAGTGCGGCCACTAGCGTTCACCTATATTTAATATATTAGGAAGAACGTACAGCGTATTGCCATTGGCTTTAAAGGCTTTAAAATTGAAACTACTTCAAAAGACAGAAACGTGACAACTTTGGCAGTGCGGCAACTAGCGTTCACCCATATTTAATATATTAGAAAGAACGCACAGCGTATTACCATTGGCTTTAAAGGCTTTAAAATTGAAACTACTTTAAAAGACAGAAACGTGACAACTTTGGCAGTGCGGCAACTAGCGTTCACCCATATTTAATATATTAGGAAGAACGCACAGCGTATTGCCATTGGCTTTAAAGCCTTTAAAATTGAAACTACTTCAAAAGACAGAAACGTGACAACGTCGGCAGTGTGGCAACTAGCGTTCACCTATATTTAATATATTAGGAAGAACGTACAGCGTATTGCCATTGGCTTTAAAGGCTTTAAAATTGAAACTACTTCAAAAGACAGAAACGTGACAACTTTGGCAGTGCGGCACCAAGCGTTCACCCATATTTAATATATTAGGAAGAACGCACAGCGTATTGCCATTGGCTTTAAAGGCTTTAAAATTGAAACTACTTCAAAAGACAGAAACGTGACAACTTTGTCAGTGCGGCAACTAGCGTTCACCTATATTTAATATATTAGGAAGAACGCACAGCGTATTGCCATTGGCTTTAAAGACTTTAAAATAGAAACTACTTCAAAAGACAGAAACGTGACAACTTTGTTAGTGCGGCAACTAGCGTTCACCTATATTTAATATATTAGGAAGAACGCACAGCGTATTGCCATTGGCTTTAAGGGCTTTAAAATTGAAACTACATTACAACTGCTGTTTTAATTAAACATTCACCAACTCACTGAAACTACTGGTTTTCTTGACTATGTATGTGCCAAACAACTGAAAAGCGGCTCCAAAATAAACTTCGTGACCGACAATAAAAAAAAAGTTATACTTCATACTTCAGGTAATCAAGCAGCTGCTGGCGAAACAAAGTTGCCATTTAATAATAACAACAATAAAAGTAATTTTTTTAATAGACAAGTTGATATTGAGTGACTCTACATTAAACTAAGAATAATTCATTTTAAATTTTGCATTTGTCAATCCGAGATAATCACATTGTACAGGGTGAAGCAAATAAAAGTGGCCTCAACGTGGAGATAAGAATGCGACAGAAATGTTGCCAAGTCAAAAACCAATACAAAAACAGGTTTGCTAACATGAAGCCATTGATCGCTTCAATATTAAGCCCAAGCAAACGCTTGGCGACTTATTTGCCGGCAACTACGCTATGGTTTGAAAAACTGGTTGAAATGAAATATAAACAAGGTTTGTAGAGCTCTGATCAAAAAAAGTTCCCACTAGTGATTATTTCGGTTGTTATTTATCGTAGAGAATCGGACCTTTCTGTTTTTGTTACTACAAAACCAAAACATTCTAAATTGATTGCAAGACCCAGAATCTGGTGTTCAGACCCGTTCTTAATGTTTTTAAACTTGTTTACAGCAGATCCTGGCCGACGCCATTTCGTAACTGATCGCTGCCTAGTACTATTTTTTGGCACTTTTACACATTTAAATTCTTAAACAAACAACTGGTCACATTTTCCCCACGAATTCGTTTTGATAAAATTTTCTACAATGAACACTCTCTGCTGTACTGTGAATTTCATCTTCACCTGTGAATTGATCACCTTATACTCACACAGGCGCAACTCACACTGACGCACTACGATCTGAACTGGCCAATAGTCCATGAGTAGCTCTAATGTGATGCTAATCTAATCCAATCAATGCAAAAACAGGTTTGCCAAGTGAAACCATTGCACGCTTGAATAATCTTTTATTTCCACTTGAAAGCTTTCAGGCGGCTTCAAGAGTTTTTCTCGCCGAGCATTTCAACGTATTCCTATCTCTAGACCGGGGCCACTTTTCTTAGCCTCACCCTGTAGTTCCATCTTTTATCAAACTGCCTGCACCTATTATTTGGCTTGTTCTGTAACTGATTTCTTGTACAGGATTTGGATGTCGCCAAGATAATGGACACATGGACTCAGCAAATCGGGTTCCCCTTCGTCGAAGTACATATACGAGGAGGAACAGTCCAGGCTTCCCAGGAGTGGTTCGTGAGAGACAAAGACCCAATAGCCGCTCTACAAACTGCCAGGAAACTTCACTATGCCCCATACGGGTAAAAACACTTTAACCTCTAAATTAACTGTTCTTAACCCAGTAACGACGATTGGCAAGAAAATTTGAAACGCTAAATTGAGCTTTCTGCTTAAATTTATTTAAATAAACAACACGTAAGACCGACAAATAACGACCTTAGAATTGAACAATTTATGTAAGATAAATCAGTTACTCAAAAAATAAATGTAAAACAAGTAGGTTTGTAACAGAATCTGTCACTTAACCCGCTTCCACACAACAGTTGTGTTTAACAGGTAAAAAGGTGCCAAACACAGCATTAATTCTATATTAAACATTTTATGCTAAATTTGGCTAGTTTCATTTAAATTTTCTTTCGAAAATTCAATAATTGTTACTTATCGTTTGCAAAAATTAATCTATATTTTGAAGAATAAATATGTAATATTCCTCGCTTTTAAATATAATGAAAATATTTCATATCAACATACGAAGAATCTCGTAGTGAAATATATTTGACGTCATTTCAAACTGATTTATGTCTCAAAAATATATTTATTTTAATTTATTGTCTAAAAGAATTAAAGTTTCTCGAACGATTGTTGCGAATGGCAATGGTGATTTAATTCTAATAAAAATGGCTTCCTATGCTTTTTAAATAAGCATTAAATTTCGCAGTTTTTTTTTTTTAAAAATTGAAGTACTTCGAATTCGAATTGTTTTCTGAGATTTTTAATGTCTTTAATTTCGATGCGCTGAATTTTTTGGCGTATCGCACTTCCCTGTAGCATTTGTAGTTTGGGATATGAAAGTGGGTGACGGACGGACTGAACGATTATAATACCTTCCACTTTTTAAACGTAGTGTGGAAGCTAATAAACGTAGTGTGGAAGCTAAAACTTAAGTTAACGTTTTTATTCGGCAGAGAAGGTGTTAATGGGTAAAAATTAATGTTTACAGTTTGATTTGGAAGATCCCTCTGGTCTATAGAAATTTAAGGACTCGGGAAGAGCACACCTTGTGGTTGGAAAACAAAATGGGTGAGTATACTAAATGAAGTTCTACTACTATGATCCCTACCAACCTGTAATTCTTTATCTTGGTGCACTATGGATAGAATTTTGGATTTCAAAATTGTTACTTTAGGTGTATGGGGCTGACCAGACCATCCTTTTTACAGGAAAGGAAGCATCGCATTCACATATAGCCAATTTCAAAATAAAACAAGAAGTTCTTAAAGAACTAAAATAAACTACTTTGCTGTTACTTAAATACTTACTGAAATTCTAATCGGGAAACAACTAGGTTCCTAACAGTAAATATCATCAACAACCGTTTCTACTCTAGATTTATACACATTAGGAAAAAAATCGCTAAACACAGCATCCAGATATAATTTAAACTTCTAAAAGCCAAAATCACACTATTTTCCTTAATATTCTTTCGCAAATTAACTTAATATAATTTATCATCTGCTCGATTTATTTGTAGTTCGAAGAATAATTAAATATTTATTAATAACAAAATTAATGAAACTACTCCAAACTGCATTAAAAAAATAAATGTAAATTAAAACCAAGCAGAATTGAATGCAAAAAATATCTTGCTGCTTTCTTGGTAAACAATTAATGATCAATCAAAGAATCACATTGTGCTACATTTTATGACGTCATTCCAAAATGATTCATGAAAAAATAATTTTGCTTCAAATATTTTTGAATAAAGTTTCTCATGCCATTGTTGATTGGGCAACAGTGATTTAAATAACTCAAAATTGCATTTCACTGCTAATTCAATGGTAAATTCGCCGGCAGATAGTAGATTTATGTCCGTCCAGACAGGTGGACAAAAAGTATAAAAGTTGGGTCTCTGAGGTCATAGCTTTCTAACAAAAAAGAATTTTTAAGATCCGATGGATAGAACCGATTTTGGAACGGGGGTACGGACAGACAGATGGACAGACGGACATCGACCAAATGCCAAAACCTATTTTTCCATTTATTTAATTCTTTCGAATTAAAAAAAGAAAAATAGGTTTTAAAAATCTTATCAGTGGTACTTACACTTTTCGAATTGTGTTTT
The DNA here is from genome assembly GCA_019343175.1 of Oedothorax gibbosus. NCBI lineage: Eukaryota > Metazoa > Arthropoda > Arachnida > Araneae > Linyphiidae > Oedothorax > Oedothorax gibbosus. The sequence goes on from CM033280.1 coordinate 42,852,735, forward strand.
CCTCGTGCTTTGCAAGTGAAATGTACATGTTTCATGTCATAAGTGGCAACTGTTCCGAAGGAACAAGAGGGAGAAAATAAGGTCTTGATTGGTGCTGTGTATTCACATACAAAGCGTCCTTGATATGAATAATGTTTACTAAGTCTGTTGTCTACAGTCAATGTCTACAGTCTGTTGATCGAGGACGCTTTGTCACATAACACCTAATCCAGGTAGTAGGCGGAGCTTAGCGTGTCTTACCACCAATCAAATCCGGAAATGAAATCAAGAATGAATCTTTGTCTCTTGAAACAAGCGGAATGAAATAAATGTAACTTGTATTTCGTGTATATATTGTTTATTTTAAAACTAAAGTTTTTTTTTGGAACCATCGTAATTTTGCCATATGGGCAGCTAAACTGCAGTAACCCACAACAATGAATTGGACCTTTTTTTGCTCCGAAATAATCAGTCATTTAATATACTTTCTGCATATTTTCGATATTTAGGGACATCAATTTCTTGCTTTTATATCATTTCTTCCTTTACAATTTCTTATTATTTTTATTACTTTAGAAACATTCCAAATTAACGCAACTTCTGAAGATGTAATAAAATTCAATCCGGATTTTGTTGGATTCTACATCGTCAAGTATGACTCATTTGAATATGCTAAATTAGGACGAAAACTTCGACAAAATCATTTGGTAAGATTAACACTATAAGGCCGATTTTTATTTAACTTTGCTTTGTTTTGGAACTTTTTTCTGTTAATAAGCGGCCAGAATTTATATATTTCTTTTTAACATGATTAGGAACTTATTTAAAAACTTTTACAAATAAAAATTTAAAAATTAAAGCACATTTTTTTTATATTTTTACAAAATTTATAATCAAATTTTAGCGTGAGTATCGATTTCTCCTTTTGCAATTTTTTTTTCATTTTCTTACCTAAAGTTATAATCAACCTTAACATGCCATGCGTCTTAATTTTTATTAAAAAAAAGGATTTGAGCGTATCCGACCGCTACAATCTCCTTCACGACTCTTTCCTGCTGGCCGAGTCTGATCGACTGACATACGACATTCCCTTACGACTGAGCAGGTATCTTGAACGCGAGACCAGAGCATTACCATGGACCATGTTCCGAGATGGGACCAGGTTACTCATGAGGAGGCTTGGTCCTCAAAGCAGACAACTTCTCAAGGTGAGTTAAGATGGACTGTCAGTCCCACAGAGCTAATGCATTAGTTTTGAAATCACAACTTTTGCAAAAGAATTGCTTTGCCATGTTATCCCATTTTCACCCCCAGGTGTGGGAATCATCATAACATCAATTTAAAACAAAATTTGAAAAGAAAATAACATCATGTTATTTAATTATTAATTTATTAAGTTTTAAAATAGTGTCGCCATCTGCTGTATGTTTTGGCATTTTAAAACTTCAAATATATAAAATTAAATAACTAGATAACATTTTCGTTTAAAACTTTTTCATTTCGATGTTATGTTGATTCCCATACCTGGGGAAAATGGGCTAACATGACAAAGCAACGATTCTGCGGAAGTTGTGATTCCAAAACTAATGCATTAGCTCTATAATGGGACTGACAATCACTCTTAAAAACGGCACCGACCAAAAAATTTAAAATATGTACTTAACTTTAAGTTTAAGAAACTGGGAATCTTGTTATCTTTAAGGGGGAATGAGCGCGCTGGACCGCGGGTCTCCAAACTCAAGTGCCTCAGTGTTAATACAATGACGAAAAAACTATTTTCTCTGCCACATTTCTCCGGCTGTATTGAATATTTTTACAAACAGGGTTTTTTAAATAATAAATGTAGATAACTTACAGGCCTCTATCTTCCCACTTTTTGAAATTGCTTCGAATATTTTGTGTAAAATTATTTATTGTAAATTAAAAAAAATATTCGAACCAATTTCAAAAAGTGGGAAGGTCAGCACCTGTAAGTCAGCTACATTTATCACATAAAAAATCCGTTTGTAAAAATATTCAATACAGCCGGAGAAATGTGGCAGAGAAAATATTTTTTTCGTCATAGGATTAACACTGAAGCACTTTGCTTTGGAGACCCCCGGTCCAGCGCGCCCATTCCCCCTTAAGGGAGGGAATAACACGTTCATTGACACAAAAATCTAATTTTTTTCGAAAATGTCACTTAGCACGTTCTTCCCCTCTACAGTTATTTTTAACTTTTTGAAATTCTATAGCTAGAAATCTTTTTTCAACGGGTCTGATACTTTTTTGGCGCATTAAGACCCGTGCAGACTCGGCATATTCACCAGAACCGAGAGCCTTTTTTGTGGCTGACATCATCTATGCGGCTCTTGCTATCAATTTTGACGCTCAGATTATTATGAATCTGAGCTCTCTGTAAATGTTAAAGTATGAAAAGATTTAATTTTGACGAGATAACCAAGTGGGTACTTTTACATGCCACATCATGACATGCTTGCCGATGATTTTCCTGTCTTGAAAATCTGCTGACTGTATTGGGACTCAAAATTTGCGATCTTGGGTTTATGAGGCTGACACGTATAATACCTCACAGACACGAGCCGACTTATTTAGAAATCTAGAAAAAATTTGAATATGTTAACAGTTTGCACTCGTATATTTATTTACATTTGATTTATGGTATTTATATGCTCAGAGACCTAAAATCACATTTGTTACCTTGCAATATCAGATATACATATTGGATTTAGTGTTCATTTTTTATCTTCTTTTCTTACAGGCATTTATTGCAGATGTAACGTTCCTAGCTTACGAGAACAATATAGCAGCCATTCAAAACAAAAAGTAAGTAAAATTACTTTTTTAAAATCAAAAAATTAATTAAACCAGACTATATTTGGTTGCATATTACTTCTTTGACACTATGAGTCCTTTAATACGCTATTTTGCACATCTGCGAAAAAAAACACATCAAAACGGGGATGGTGAGCTGGGTCTGGGACATAATCCAGACAGCAAAAAAAAGCAAAAATATTAATTCAAAATTAATTATTACATCTCCCGAATTCAAGCATTATGGCATTAATTTAATTGATTTGGCTGGATTTCGACCCTGTTGGAAATTCGTCCCTGTAAGCTTTATTTCCCTGTCGGGATTATGTCTGCCGAGCTTTCGGCTGTCGGAATTTCGGTTGTCGGGTTTACGTGAGGTGGGTTACTTCATCTTGAACATTCCGGCTTTGGTTTTCAAATTGTCACACACGCTCCCAGCTCTTAAGTATGGCAAAATATATTTATTGTTCGTCAATAAAGGGTGTAACACAGTTCTTAAAATCCATTTTTTTATTATCATTGTTGTTCTAACAAGAACTTAAACTATTGTTGTTGTTTATAGCAATAATTTTTATTGTTTTTTAGTAATAAATATATTACGTTTGTTGCTATAGTAACAATAATTTTAGTGTTATTTTTGTAACAATGACTTTTATTAGTATTGTTGTTGTTGTAACGTTTTATTTGTATAGTACACTGCTCAAAACAATTAGGGAAGCACTTTGCATACTTTTGTTAACCCTTTTAGTTCCAACTTCTTATTTTTTGTTCTAAAAATCTAAAATTTGTGAAATAGATTCATTATGCATCCAGAATGAAATGGTAAAAAACAGGGAAATGAATCTTAATTTTTTAACTAAAATTTAAGGGGGAAAAATTGGAATCTTAACTTTTGAATAAATTATAACAATAATTTTTTCAAAATTTTATTTGTTAAAAAAAGTTAAAATCAATTTTTAAACATCAAAGAATGCAAGCGTGAAGAATTTAGGGTCAATTTATTTCATAAAATGTTTTGGGAGTGAATTTTATTTTACCATTATTTTCATATTTTCATTAAATTAAAACAAACATTATTTAATTCTTCAAAAGACATAATTATTCCATCTAACGATAAATAAGTGCGAGCTCAACTTAGTGAGAAAAAAAATCGCAAGCTGATGATTCCAAATTGAATCATTGGGGGGGTGAAAGGGTTTAAACCATGCGTTCCCCTAATTGTTTTGAGCAGTGTATTTATGACATTTATTTTTATTATTTTATTGTTATAACAATAGTTTTTTTAAAACGCATAAATATTTCTTTTTATGTAGTTATTTCCGGTTTTGGAAGACTACCAACGAAGAGTGTGCTTATAACAATCCAACACCGTGAGTTATTAAAAATTTATCCTAACCCTGTTACAATGAAAATAAATCTTCCTCTTTTAATCTTTCTTATATCTTAAAAAGCAGTATATTTATATATTTAATTGCACTCGTTTTCAAACATTGGTAGTTCCAATGTTCAAAAAGTTTTTTTTAATATAATATCAAAAATTTAGAAAATTGTTGCAAGCAAATGCATTGAGGCGTTCGGCTTGCATGCGGAATGTCCCTGGTTCGGGACCGGGAATCTCCCAAATAACTGCCGGCCTATAAACGGGCCGTGCAGTCAAAATTGTCCGACGAACAATACCCCGTGTAGAGAGAGTGCACGTTAAATATGCTTCAAAGTCCCAACGCTGCGTACGATGTTTCTCTTAACGTTTGCGGTGGGTTCCTATTCAGGTGTCAGCTCGTCACTTGGCTGTGGTTCTAAATTACGACGCCCGTCACCAATAACCCTCGTGTAGCTCTAGTGCGACGATGAGTCCACCGAACCTTAGCTTACGGTTTGGGTACGAATAATCTCGCGTGGACATAATCTCGTATGGACAAAATCTCGCGGGGACAAAATCCCGCGGGACATAATCTCGCGTTTCATAAAAAGTGCAGGATTTGTGAGTTATGTTTAAGATATTTTTTTTGATTTTGGGTGTTAATTAGTTTTGGTATAGCTGTTGTTGTAAATTTGTATTACGTGCATTTCAAATCAAGGAATCGTTTAGGAGTTGTGATTGTGTATTTAAGATTGGGAAAAAAATAGCTATCTAAAAATTAAGTTACATTTGATTTATATGTATCTATAGCTATTTTTATTCATTTATTCAGTCTTGGTAAATTGTGAAATAAAATATTTTTTAAATTTCTGAATATTTTTGAGATGGTAAAGGTATGGTGATACAGTATAGTTATATTATGTATTTAAGGAATTAATTATTAGTATAGTTGTGAACGTATTAATAAGATTTTAAAAAATGTATTAAATAATTAAGTTCCATTTGATTTTTTATGAATTAATGTTAATGTTTTTATTATTTTATTCAGTAATGTAAGTAATGTTTTTATTAATTTATTCAGTACAGATAAAAGGCAAAACAAAAAATTTATTAAATTTCCGAATTTGGACATGTGATGGTAGGGTGATATAGTATTGTTGGAATACGTACTTAACGAATTAAGGAATCAAATAGTAGTTGTGATTAAGATAAAATTGAAGGTTATTGAATCATTAAGTTAAATATTACTTTTATGAATTCATAATTGTTTTTATTATTTTTTTCAGTCTTGGTAAAAGGTAAAATACCATATGTTACATTAATTAAATTTCTGAATAAGTTTGAGTTGATGAGCGATAAAGTATTGTTGTATTACGTACTTAACAAATTAAGGAATTGATTAGTAGTTGTGATCGTGTGATTAAGATTGGGAAATCAAGTTATTGAATAACTAATTTAATTTTTTTTTGAATTTATAATTGTTTTTATTAATTTATTCGGTCTTGGTAAAAGGTGAAATAAAATATTTCTTATTTATAAAGTAGGAACTGTAGATACCTTGTAACCCTTTTTAAATTGTTAGCTACTTCTTCTTGATGTGTAAAGAAGGTTTTACCGCAGTGTCATCAATGATATGGCATCTACCCACACTTATGTTTTCGGCTTTCAATTTATTTCCAAATTGTTTTAACATTGATAATTCTTTCTCGGCTGTACACATAGCCATCATGATGTAAGAGTAAGCCGACTGTTTGGCTCGCGACAAAAGAAACCATTGTTGACTTGCAAGTTTCCTGTTTGTTTGAAAGCTCGAACTGTTCTAAGTAACTTGTAACTATAACTCAAAACAAACTAAACTGATATAACTGGTCTTGCTTTAATGTTATTGACTGTGTAAACGCCAATGAGACAGCTTTTAGGTGCAAATTATCTATATTTATATTAATTATCTCTATCTATATTAATTTAAGACATATTGTATTCTACCTATTAGACTTTAAAAAAATAACAAATACAATTATGAATTCATAAAAATAAGATTTAACTTTTAATGATTCAATAACTTTCAATTTAATCTTAATCACAACTACTATTTGATTCCTTAATTCGTTAAGTACTTAATCCAACAGTATTATATCACCCTACCATCACTATTCACTATCGCAAAATTACGAAGTTTAATAAATATCTATTTTAAATTTTATCTAGACTGAATAAATTAATACAAATATAACGAATTCATAAAAAAACAAATGTAACTTAATTATCCAATAATTAAATTTTTAATCTTATTTATACTACTAATTAATTCGTTAATTCGTTAATTACGTAATATAACATTCCTATCACCATACCTTCACCATCTCAAAATTATTCAGAAATTTAAGAAATATTTTACTTCACTCTTTACCAAGACTGAATAAATGAATAAAAACAACTATGAATACATAAAAATCAAATGTAACTTAATTATTCGATAACTATTTTTTTCTAATCTTAATTACACAATCACAACAGCTAATTAATTCCTTGATTTAAAATGTACGTAATACAAATTTACAACAACACCCTATACCAAAACTAATTAATTCCTTGATTAGTAAAGTACGTAATACAAAAAAACACCCGAAATAAATTAAAAAAAACGCGAGGTTAATATGAAACGCGAAATTCTGTTCCGCGGGATTGTGTCCCGCGAGATTATGGTATGCGGGATTCTGTCTCGCGGGATTACGGCTGCGGGATTCTGTCCCATTACCTAGCTTTACGATGTCGCTCAGAGTCAGCTCAGATGTCAACCTTGTTACTTAACCACGGTTCTCAATTAAGGGGCGTTACGTAACTGTGATAAAGCTCTGTACATATCCTAGAAATCGACTGACGATCACTGACGTATAGCTCTAGTGCGACAATAATTCAAACTAATCTAACGTAAAAGCCAATATGTAAGAACTCTATGGAATATTGTATGTGATTCAGTTTTTTTCTCTCTTATAGAGATTTTCTGTTTGTTGTTGTTGAGTTGGCTTGCAGAGCTTCAAACGCGAAATGTGATGCAACAATGTCACAGGAACTCCAACAGTGGATGCTTGGCAAAGAGTAAGTATAGACCGTTTTACACACACAATGGTTTATGTAGTTTTTTTCTATACTTACGGTTCTACAGTAGCACAGTTGAGTCTATCGTAGCTTTCAAACTAAGGTGAGGAAATATCGCATTTACGGACATCATCCCGACGGATGTAGATGCAGCTATGAAATAATGGCTGGTCTGGTTATTGGCGAGCTTGAAAATTTAACGTAGGGTTGTTATACCCATCGAGTTGCATAAAATGGAAAGTGGAATTTTTTCTATATTTGTTGGGTTTCGTTGCTTTACAACGTAACACAAATCGCCAAATCGTGACAGGCCATTACATCATTGTTGTTCCAATGTATATGAAACATCATCTTGAAGCATCTTTTTTTTATCTGATAAAGTTATCCCAGTTACGGGATAACATTCCTGAAAATGCTATATAATTGCACTCTTATTTAAAACAATATTATCCCTGAGGTATATTAACTGGATCTTTGCAATTAGATAACGAGTTTTTATTGTCCAGAAAAACCTGTATAATAGTACAGTATACTGTAACTTCAAAGCACTGAATGATGGCAAAAGAGTTGTCATTGCCGGGTGCTATAAAAATAAAAAATTAAAAAATTTCATTTCGTTGTTTGTACTAAGATTTGCGTATTAAGTATAATATGCGTATGACGTGATTAGAGTAAACGACTCCTGATCGAGAAGAGAGGCTTTAAAAAAATGCAACCGCATTTTATTTTACAGTTATCGTCATAAATCTCTTGATGATAACGCGACTGTGGTTCTATATCACGATACCCGTCATCAATAGCCCTAGAGTAGCTCTAGTGTAAGGATAATTAAAACTAACCCTAACTGTTGATTATAACGTAGAAGAAGATACGAATAATCACTCTCGTGAAATATCTAAAGGCATGCGTTTTTAAAAAAATCTACAGTTGAAGCGAAACAACCGATCGGTATTGAATGCGCTTGGAAAGAAAGATCCAAGATGAAGTTATCCAATGTGGACTGACCTTCAAGGCTGATATGTGAGTTACCGCCGTATTCACAAGTTCGAGTCAAGTAGCGAGATATCCCCAGAACGTGAATCCTGCGAGGAAGGGACAACTTGAGGGTTATTTCAAATTCGTATTCACAACCGCGAGATTTATCTGGGTTTCACCTTTCGAGTTTCTTCCCCAGGTTTCACTCAGATTTTGTAACAGGACATATCATTGGTCAAGCGGAATCACGTGACGTTGATTACTGATAGAGATATTTCTCACTTGTTCTATTTGCATCGTGAGACAGATCGCAATCGACTCTGGGGAGTAGGATGGTTCTATCTCGCCCATGTTAATTTTACTAACTTTAGGAACATTTTTCTCATGAACTTGAATTGTTTTTATAGTTTGTTCCTTACATATAGCTCTTTAATTTAAACTGAGGATATTTCACAGTATTAAAAAAAATACTTTCACAGTGATTTTTTTAAAATATGTATTAAAAAAAACCAAAAATCCTATTTAAAGTTATATAACTTTTTTTGTAGTAGAGATATTTAAAATTGAGCAGATATATTTTAAAATTCCTAAGTTTAAATCAAATAGCTATTAATAGGGAAGAAATAACAAAACAAAACACGCTGATATATTTTATAGTTCCTGAGAAAAAATTTCCTAAGTGTTGAAAAACCTTATATTTTAGGAAACGCAAAAGAAAATTAAGGTATTGGTAAGAACTGATGTACATAGTTTCTGAAAAATGCTTATAAAAAGAAAACTACTAAACAGAAATAAATAATCTTGGACTTAAATTAAAGCTATAGATATACAGATTAAAAATAAAATAAACACAGAAAATCGATACTTTTGACCCAAACACCCATCCGACTCCCCTTTAAAAAAATGTCTGAAGCGAAGAAACAAACTTTATGCCAGATGACTCTGAAGTTTTAATAACTTTAATTTAAAAATATAAAGGAATATTGGAAAATAAGAAAACTAATGCCGTTATAATTATCATTATGTATATGTATAAATCTTTAACCAAGAATATTAACCTGCAAGTTATATTTTACAGTGGCCAATACTAGTATGGTTATAATATTCCTCTGTTATTTGTATTTTATTATTAAGTTTGTAACATTTTTGTGCATAACTACCGCAGCACACAACTTTAAAATAGGTTTAGTCAATTTAAAGATACGTTTTTAAATGGAATGTACAATAAAAATTACCATCGCATATCTCATGTAAGTCTCTACGTAGAAATTTGGTTTCAATCTAAATCATGTTGAAAATATATTTAACTTTCTAATATGCTGTACTTCTACAATGAACAATCTTATAAAGATCAATTAAAATGGATTAGAACTAAATAATTATAATCACTAGTTTGAAAGAAGAACCCGATAAGCTATGTTTGTTTTGATTTTGAACATTTCTCAGAGATATCCCTCTCAAAACCCATCGATATTTGTGGGATAACCCGCAGAGCAGATTCGGCTCCTTTATCTCTCCCTTTTGGAAAAACTCGCACTTGTGAATAAGGAATTTGACGAAACCCAGCGATCTATATCCCAGACAGGGGAAACCTGCGGGTGACTCGAACTCGTGAATACGGCCGTTAGCGACGTGTGAGTGAGTGACGAGGTTTAGAGATTGTATGTTAAACTACATTTAAATGCCCACAATTTGAGACAAGTAAAAAAATTCTCCCACTTATCTATAATCAGTAAATGAGATTGAGTGAGTGCGACAGTGAAGACTCCCATGATAATTTTAATACTAAAAGTACTGTAAAAACGTTATCACTCATGGATCAAAACAACTGATGGCTGATTTAGAAGCCTCAATCCTTTAAGAATAACATGCCAATTTAAATTCGATTTCTTAGTCGTCTAGTAAGTTTTTAATTGAACTTTAAAGCAGTGTTATAAGAGTGACCCTATAACCCAGGGACATTGCATACTCATAAAATTACATAAAACTATTGATAGTAGAAAAAGATCAGATACATTTTCAGAAACTACAGAAACTAATTAACCATAAATAGTTCCGCCAAAAAGGATTATATATTTAAAACGGCCTTTTTTAGGATGTTAAAAGTTGTAAAAGCATGCAGGGACAGTGTGAGGGAGTGACAAATCGGGTATTTAAATGAAATTTTATGTAAGTAAATTATAATTATTTGATATTTTTTAAGTGGAATTAGTTAGGTTGTAGGCCAGTTTACACTAATAAATCACAAACATGCATATATAATTTGAAAATAAAGAGCAAAGTATCCGGGACATCGATTTGTCCCTTTTACAGAGAATGACCCCCATCCATATCCATCTTTATGTCATAAAACCATCATTTAACTGTAAAACTAACATTACAACACTATCGTGTTAAAAGTAACCGCAAAACCTGGTGTAATTTTATAGTCATCCCAGGCACTTTTAAAACTTCAGTAGCTTCTGGAAATTTACCATACTTGTTCAGGGTGTCCGTAAAAGAATGTCCGAGTTCAAATTGTGACCTGACATCACGCCTTGTGATTTTTTAATTTGGGGCTTCGTAAAAGATCGGGTCTACGTTCCACTCCTACCCCACGATTTACCAACCTTGAAAGGTAGAATTGAACAGGCTGTTGCTTCCATTACTCCGGACTTGCTGCAGACAGTATGGGAAGAATTGCTGGATGTGTGCCTTATCACTAAAGGCGCACACATTGAGCACTTATAAGAAAAACTAGGTTAGTTTTCCTTCAATGTCATGTATGATTTGTTATATTTAGTATAAAATAAACTCCTGTAATATACCATTAAAACTCGGACATTCTTTTACGGACACCCTGTATATTTCCAACAAAAAAAAACTATGTTAAAAACCTTGTAAATTTAATCTCCAAATGGTATCTTTTTAGATCTAAAGTCGACTTACCGCTCCTTTTTGAATTGGCTATTCCTAAATATGGAAATGCAACTTTGTGGGACTTCTTACACGGGGAGTTGGTTTCCAGTGATAGGACTGAGGACGAAAAACGTCTCATGGCGAAAGGACTCGCCCTCTTCACGGATCCTCAACTAATACAAAAGTGAGTTTTGGTAAATTTGTATCAAAATGTTTTCGTATTCTGCTTCTCATGTTGGATTAATCTAACAGTTCTTCACCTTAGCTCTAACGCATTAACGACGATTGGCGAAAAAAATGGCTCCTTCTTCTTAAGTTGATCTAAACAAAATATAAGATAAATGAAGACCATAGTCCTTAACAATGTTATGCAAGAAAAATGTGTTTACACTCAAAACGAATTTAGTTAACTTAAAGTTAACGTTTCTATTCGGAAATGAAGATGTTAATGGTATTTACAAAGTTGCCGTTAATCGGTTAATTGGATCGTCATAAACTCACGAGTTGTAAAGCCTAAAATGAGTTTTTGATGTAACTTGTCTTAGACGGGTAATCCAACATCAACCAAAAGTGTGTTTTATTAATTGGCTACTTTTTTGGTGGTCGGGTAACAAATATCGCGAGAGCCTCAAAAGAGGCCCATAAGCTACGAAATATTTCTGAATTGCCTGCTCAATTTTTAAAAATTACAGATTCCAAAGGTAAATTCTTTGCTTTTTTGTTCTCACTTTGGCTCGTTTTTTTTTATCTATCTAACGATTTATCAACCCTAATACAGAAAGTAGAAGAAAATAAGTAATTATCGTTTAGAAATAAAGTTTTATATCCGTCGCCAACTAAACCTCCTTACCTAAAACAAAATGGTGGATGGCCTCACAAGTTGAGATCCGTTGCCACTGGAAATATACTTCCAGTTATTTATATACAACTAGCAAACTTATACCCGTTCTTCGCACGGAATAAAAAAAATATCAAATAGATTCCAAATATGTGTACCATATACCCTGTTATAGGATCATAAACTTATTATTGTTTCCGCTCGTTATAAATTATGAAATCCCGTTTCATTGTCTTAAAATTCCAAAATGAAAAATACGCTATAAAATGCACTCATAAATGAAGAGTACAAGGGAAAAACCGCTTAATTTCGTAGAAAACTTTCCTCATCAGTCCTCTTTGGCGATGAAAGCGAGTCATCGCCTAAACTGGTGTGAGGAAATCGGTTACTCACTTTGTTTTTCTCTCGCGGCAACCCTGATTTACGCCAGAGATCAGCGGACACGAGTCACACGTTGGTACCGCGAAAGAAGAACCGAAAGGAAAACCGGTTTTCTGTCGCCAATGTCCGCCAAGCAGATACAATTACGGCACTACTCCTAATAAATAAAGTTGTTCTTCCCCTGTACTCTTCAAATGTCATCACAATTCCCTCATAAATACATAATACCTTTTAGCTCATTTGGCGCGTTTTGGGAAATAATTTGGCGGGAAAATAGATATAGCTACCCACACCCATTATACAGCTCTAACACAATGACCTTCGAACAACCGACCAGCTCACAAATTATTTATAAAAGAAATTGCCTATTTGACGAATTTGACGTTTGGCAACGTATTTGGCGAAAAAATAAAGACATAAAACACTAATAGCTCTAGTGCGATGGCCTTTATTAACCATCATAGTTCAGTAATAGCTTAAGTATACATTTAATGCTTAAATATGCATACATGCAGTCAACAGAAAAATCAATGAAAAAATCATCAAATAAACCCACAATAAAATCCGGGAATGAAGACTAGCGGAATTACGTCACTTGAAACATGTCAATTATTTTTCAAATAATGAATTTAGTTTCTGAAAGTAATGGCAAAAGAATAAAATAAACATTTTGAATTTTAAATGTTTTCGTTAAAAGTTTTATTTAATTTTTTCAGCCGATGGCATCAGGAAAGAGAAAAAATGATCGGATTTGAGCGAAAGTGGTGTATTTTTTTCAGAAAATTCGAATTTTCTCTAAAAATTGAACAAATATGAAAAATCTAAACCTCAGGTGCACACGTTGGTATTAAAGGGAATCTATCTTGAAAATTTCGAATTTCTGAGGACAGTATGAGTAGGTCTTTTACGATCCGAAGACAAACACACAGACTCTTTCTTTTATTATTATAGATGTATATATTTCGATATAATCATGCCATTGTTGCTCATTGCTCTCATTTCTGCTCAGAACAATCGCCGCCATTTCGCAAGATCCTCAAATCGAGCCGAATTTGGCGCAAGTCCTGTTCAAAGGGCTTTCTGAGAACTTCGAAGCTGCGCCACTCCTGTGGGAGTACGCCAAAGGAAACTGGAGTCATCTTATGAACAGGTAATGAAGTTCAATCACCCTTGTTATTTCTGCCGTTATTCATCTTATCTACGAAATGTAGTTCATAGCATCAGTTATCAGCAAATACCATGACATTAAATATCTTGTATTGGCAAATTTCCTTTGATTTCATATATGTTATAAAAAGTAACCTTTTTGAAGTATATTTTATGTTTTTAGATGATTTGAATGTATAAGTATTTATGGGCTTCCTTTTTGGTGTTACAAGGATGTTTTTTTCAATGGGCAGGTTTCGTGTCCTTAATGGCAACAGTTCCACAGGAATGAAAATAATATCTCGATTGGTTAATCAAGGCAGTGGGCGGAACTTACCTTGTCATGCAACCAAACACCGAAACCACCAATGAATACCATAAATGAAAGCAGGAATAAACAACGTCACACGAAACAAATCAATTAGCTTTAAAACTATATTGTTAGTTGAATGTTTTGCTACCTGGTCGAAACAGCTATCTGCAACAAAAAAAATGAAAAATATGGCCTGCTATCTGCTTTAATATGATAGATTTACTCAAATGGATATCTTTATGTTTAAATTCATCGTTTAACTATTGAATCAAACGTTCTTAACCAACTAACCAGTGACCTTCTAGCTGTGAACAAACAGAAATTTATGATTGGTTATTCAGCTATATGTTATGGCGAATGGCGTGCTTCTTACGAAACTTTTAAAATTATTCATTGCTCTTTTCGTTAAATTTTTTTTTTACTTTGCGCACTAACGCTTATTGTAAAAATAACTATTTACGTACTTGTTTCTTAAAAGCTTCACTTTAGCTGCAATTTTTACTAATTGGATGCGTGGGACACTTTACACTTGATTTTAAAAAATACATTTTTTAGGTTAAATCTGATTAAAAATCAAATGTAGAGGAGATGCGCGTACCAGGGCCTCCATTTACCTAGGGTTCACCCACCATAAATTTAAAAATATTTTGTTGTTGTTACTTTTATAGGTAAATGAACTTTAAATGAGCTCAGTCGTAGATTTATGAGGTTTTAAAAAGTCCAAGCTTTGGTACACAAATCTTCCCTACGGTAGGGGGAACTAGGGACATTTGACACATAAGGATACATGACCCAATGCCTTTTTCTCAGCATTGGAAAAGTTTTATGAGTTGGAAGTGAAATCACATTTTTCTTTTCATTCACCTGATCAAATGGTGAAAACAACCAGCTGAATCATTGCGTACGGGTTTAACTATACGAAGAAATACGTTTTCATGCACTGAAAGTAAATTTTTGGTGCCGTAAGATTTTTCGGTCTACTTTTTTTGGTTTATAGGAAAGATTTTTTTCTCCATTGGTTACTTGTTTTGTTCATGCTTTTAGCTACAGTTACGTGCATAATAGTGCTAATGTAATTATTCGCAAATGTCTTTGTTTTGGGGTTAATAAAAAAAAGTGCAACTAGGGATTCTTGACCCAAACCAATTAGGGATACGTGACACAAATAAACAACACTAAAGTAGACAGAAGTTGACCAAGTAATTTTTTTCAAAAACCACAGGAATCCCAAAAGTAAATGACTGAGTTTTTCTGGGAGTACAAGGTTTGTTGGGAAAGTACAAGGGAATTTTTTTTAACGAGCTTACAATTCAGTATGCAGAAATAATGGATGGAAAATGTTTTAAATAGTCTGAAATGGATAATACATCCCATGTTGATATTGATCAAATAGAAGATTCTTCAACCACCTGTGTTTTCTCTGCAAAATAAAAGATTCCCCAGTTTTGTATTTAGACAAGACTTTACGTTTAAATTTGATAAGTTAGTTAATATAAGCATAATTTGTGATAAAAATAAGAAGTAATAATTTTGTCTTAAAAAGCTATAAAATCTAGTTAAACATTATAATATGATGTTAGTTTTGTTATTAGGTAAAAGTATTTTGATAATTTTAAGTCTTACTACCACATTTTTGGGTTGGGTCACGTATCCCTAATGGGTGGGTCATGTATCCCTATGCATTGGGATACATGACCCAAAACTAGTTTTAAATAATTTATATTTTACTAATATTACTGTTCATTCTTCAGAAAAATACTAATATATATTGTGTAATACTTTATAAAGTATCAATTGACTGCATTTACACATCCATAAACAGTAATTTTTAAAAGTTACAAGCAAAAAACTACAAGTTGGTCATGTGTCCATGGTTTCCCCTACACAAATATTATTAAGGGCAGTCGGATGGTTCTATCTCGCCCATGTTAATTTTACTATCTTTAGGAACATTTTTCTCAGGAATTATATGAGATATCATTATAAACTTTTTTATAGTTTGTTCCTTACTTTAAACTGAGGATATTTCACAGTTAAAAAAATACTTTTACTGTGATTTTTTAAAAATGTGTATTAAAAAACCCCAGAAAATCCGATTTAAAGTTATATAATTTTTTTTGAGCAGATATATTTAAGATTCCTCAGTTTAAATCAAAAAGCTATAAATGGGGAAGAAATAATAAAACAAAACATGTTGATATATTTTATAGTTTATGAGAAAAATGTTCCTAACTGTTGAAAAACCTTATATTTCAGGAAACGCAAATGAAAATTAAGGTATAGGTAAGAACTGATGTGCAGAGTTTCTGAAAAATGCTTATTAAAAGAAAACCATACCATAAACAGAAATCGATAATCTTAGTCTTAAATTAAAGCTATAGATATGCAGATTAAAAATATAAGAAAAACAAAATATCTACATTTTTTTTAACCCAAACACCTCCCGTCTCCCCTTAAAAAATTAGTATGACAACTTATATTTGTATTTTTTAGGCTGGCAGCTAAAAGTGACCCTTCTATCGGGATTTCGACTTTCTGTGAGATGTTCAGTACTCCCGATCAGTTGCATGAGGTATGCAGTTTTTGATACAAAATTCTGCAATTGCTTACTGTTAATGATATTAATATTATTACATTGGTTTAATTGGGAAAATTGCATTAATTGATTTTTATCTGTAAACACAGGGTCTTTCAAAAGTGAAGAAATAATATTTTTTTAGAAAATGCGATGCTTAAAACTGGGTTCAAAATTTAAAAATATTTTTGTAAAACTATCAGAATTTGGCAACTAAAACATTTTCAAATTAAAAATTTTAAAATTCGCAATATTACATGGCATGGCATGGCAATATTACATGGCATCGTTTTGACTATCAGGGCAAATAAATCATCTTTCTTCTTAAAATTAAAATTTTGTTTACAACCTTTCACCTTACATTGCGATTCTATGGGAATACAACTATGGAAATAAACCGTTTGCTGCCGCCATCTGTTGGCGTAAATCATTTATAAAATAAAATATTTTTGTTGATAATTCTCACATGCACATTCGACATGCACTCTCATGCAATGCACTTCAATTCTCACAAAGTACATTTGTACTATTTGAATTTTTATATTAATTTTATCTTAAGCCTCATTTTTACTAGTTGACCATTCTTTTGTAACATTTCGTTTCTTTCTTTAGATAGAGGAGTTTATGAAGACCATCCCAGAGGCAAAGTCTATTTCCGAAAAGTGTCTAAGTGAAATCCAGGACAAAATAAACTGGTCAAAAAAGAACGAAGAAGATATTGCAATGTGGCTAAATTGGAATATACGTCGTTAATATTTTAAATACTATTAAACAAAATCTATGAACTGGTGAGATGCCCAAAGAAAACCTCTATTTTTTAGGACTTCTCCTAATTACTGTACTTTTTGCATCAATAGATATCTATTTTAAATATTTTTAATTAATGATTTGCATGATTTGTGTTTGAATAAAGGTTGTGAAAAAATTGATTAAATTGTTAGTTTTCTTTATATTCTTTTATATTAATACACGATTTGTTTTAAACTCAAAATATAAATCATAGATAAATTATAAGTGCAACTCAAAGTAATAATTAAAATTATAATAAAGAGACATTCCGTGGTTCAAAAATTACAGTGCACTGCTTTTGGTCATACTCTCGAAGAAGAACCAAGGTCATGAAAGAGATGCGCTGTAGTCCTACGTAATCCAAAGCTAACCAATCTTCCCTTTGCCAATTTGTTAGCTTATTTTGCAGTTAATACTTCGTATTTGAGGTTGTGAACTGTCATAAAAGAAAATAAATTTAAACAAATTGGTTTGTAACAGAATTTGCCACTTAACCCGCTTCCACACAACATTTGTGTTCAACGGAATAAAAAGGCGCCAAACACACAGTATTAATTCTATATACTATACATTTACAGGCTAAATTTGGCTAGTTTCATTTATTTTCTTTCGAAATTCAATTATTATGTATTATCGTTTGCTAAATTAATTTATATTGCAAAATATAAATATGTAGTATTCCTCGCTTTTAAATAGAAGGAAAACATTTCATATCAACATACAATCAAAGAATCTCTTAGTGAAATATATTTGACGTCATTTTAAACTGATTGATGTCGCTAAAATAAATTTGTCTTAATTTATTATTTAAAAAAAATTAAGTTTCTCGAATGATTGTTGCGAATGGCAAAGGTGATTTAATTCTAGTCAAAATGGCTTCTTATGTTTTTTAAATGAGCTTTAAATTTTGCAGTGTTTTAAATAATTGAAGTACTTCGAATTCGATTTTTTTTCTGTGATTTTCAATGTCTTTTAATTTCGATTTGCTGAATTTTTTTTTACGTATCACACTTATCTGTAGCATTTTAGTTTGGGCTATGAAAGTGGAACAGACGGACTGAACGATTATAAATACCTTCCACTTTTTACGTTATAAACGTAGTGAGGAAGCTAAAAGTGGAAGGTATTATAATCGTTCAGTCCATCTGTCTGTCCGTCTGTCACACACTTTTATAGCCCAAACTACAAATGCTGCAGGCAAGTGTGATACGTCAAAAAAATTCAGAGCATTTAAATAAGAAGACATTGAAAATCTCAGAAAAAAATTCGAATTTGAAGTACTTTAATTATTTAAAAAACTGCAAAATTTAATGCTCATTTAAAAAGCAAAAGAAGCCATTTTTATTAGAATTAAATCGCCATTCGCAACAATCACTCGAGAAACTTTAATTCTTTCAAATAATAAATTAAAATAAATTTATTTTTGCGGCATCAATCAGTTTGAAAAGACGTCAAACATATTTCACTAATTGATTCTTTGTTTGTATGTGGATAGGAAATGTTTTGGTTCTATTTAAAGCAAAGGAATATTACATATTTATTCTTTGAAATATAAATTAATTTTTGCAAACGATAATAATTATTGAAGAAATAATTATTGAATTTTCGAAATAAAATAAATGAAATTAGCCAAATTTAGCATGTAAATGTTTATAACAGAAATAATATTGTGTTTGGCGACTTTCTGTTGAATACAAATGTTGTGTGGAAGCGGGCTGAGAGACTGATTCTGTTACAAACCTACTTATTTACGTTATAAACGTAGTGTAGAAACTAAAAGTCAAAGGATTTATATAGTTCTCCTATCATTATTTGTTTAAAGTGTATAAAAAATTTCTCAACTGAAGGGCAGTTCGAACTTGCATCTAGTTCACAATTAATGAATATATAATGAATATATAATATAATGAATATATAATATAATGAATATATAATGAATATAATGGCTATATTTTAACTTGTAACGCTCCCCGGGGTGATTCCTGGTTAAGCAGTTTCCTTTTTATGTTTTAAAAAAACTAACTTAAAAACACTTCCCCAAAATGGTAAGAAATCATAGAGGTACTCCGAACTATATCCATTAGAATTTATTATTTTTAGTAATGTTTTGAGTTTAATGTTTTTATAATCTTTTTTGAAATGGCTTGTTTAGTTTCAGTAAAATAACATTAGCATTGGTTCAAATTACTCGTGCATCATGGAAAAAATAAATATTTTATTAGGTGGACATCATAATGTGCTTACTTTGTAACGAAATTAGTAATTCTAACGTGCAAGAAAAAGTAGTACTGGCGATACTAATTTTGTGTTAAAAATTATATTACGGAAGTCATTATTCGTTTGAATTAAATATATATGTACTTAAAGCTATATGGATTTTCCGAATACACTGTGATAGATGTTCTCTTTAAATGTGAGTCCAATTTTTTTACAATAGTATATTTAAACTATAAAATTGATTGTCCTTATATACTGCAAGAATTTAATTTCTTTGTTCCTAGCTATACAACAAGAAATAAATATATTCTTAACGAACCTTTTTACTCTAAAAACTATCTTAAAAATCAGCCATGTATACAATTTATTAAACTGTTTAACACACTCCCAATAAACAGTGATTTATTTTTTGACATTTTTACAAAATTAAAAAGAGATATTTTATTGTTGACCTTATAATTCCTTTTTTTTCTATTCTTGTTCTTCATTATAAATTCTTTGTTGGTGTGTGTTTTATTCAATTTTAATGCTTTTATTTTTTCCAATTTTAATGCTTTTTTTTTATTTAATTTTTTAATGTTTGTGTTTTATTCAAATTTAATGTTTGTTGTCTATATTTTATTCGATTTTAGTGTGTTGCCTCTGCTATGTAATTAGAATTTTTTTTCTGTATAGCAGTCTAATAAATAAATAAATAAATAAGTTCCTATAGCCTTAGCGTACGATGTCACTCGAAAATTCGTTGGGTACTAGTTCAGTGTCAACCGTGTAACTTGACCGCGATTCAAAATTAACAGGCGTTACGTAGCTGTGAGAAAGCTATGTAGAGTTGCTAGAAATAAACAACTATCTTTCTGTAAAATCATCTGCAGTTCTGTTCCAAAAGGAATACCGAGAAAAACGTCTAGAAATAGAATATATTTCCAGATGCACCCTCAGCTGCATCACTGCATGATGATTGGTTGAAATGAAACATAGTACGATACAACATTTTCGAATGGAACGTGCGGGGGACGAAAAAAACGAACTTCGAACGCCTCGTTCGATTTTATTTTAATCGAATGTGACGTCATCAGATCGAGAGGGTGATGACGACCCTCGTTGGACTTCGTAACATCCGTTTCGAATTTCTTTTATATTCTAATCTGTTTCGGGGTATAAAAAAAATTAGATAATTTATGTATTGATGATGTTATGAATAGAATTAGGGCTAAACACTATTTAAAAATTTTCCGTCATACTTAAATCTGTTGGAAATACAATGAACATATAAAAGTAAAAATGGATGGTTAGGTGAATATAAAGCAAGAACTTCTAAAAGAACTCAAATAGTCTACTGTCCTGTTATATTTTTACTCACTGACATTCTTATAGAAAAATCAAGTAGATTTGAAAGAGTAACTGTTACCTAAAACCGCTTCCACGCAAGATTTATGCATATTAGAAAAAAATCGCCAAACATAGCATTTGGTTGTAATTTGAAATTTTAAAAGCCAAATACCTTTTCTGAGGCTGTGGCAACCATGAGATATCCATGGGCACGACAACAACAAGCCGACCCGGCCAAAGAGTTCTATAGTAGGGTAGAGAAACGACTCGTACTGAGCTGCCATCGGCAGCCATGGCTCACTACGGAGCCCGAATAGAGTGGCAAAAGTGCTAGTTAATTTATAATTTTGATATGGTTCTTTGGACCCGGCGGCGCAACGGTTAGGGAGCTAGCCTTTGGAGCCTCTGGGTTCGGGCTCGAATCCCGGTACGGCATGGATGTTTGTGTTTGTCGAGTATATGCGGAGTACGTGATCGTTAAATCTGTTGGGTCCGGAAGTCCTGTGGGCGGTCATTGCGCAGTTTCCCCCGGGTACAGGCCCCTGGACATGTCTAAATTGCGGAGGTGGCGATAGATGGCAGCATCTGTCTTATATGTGTGTGTATGTCGTATCCGTCCTTCTTGACGATGGTTTATAAGCGGGTCTTTGTGACCAAGGACACAAGCCTGAAAATATATGTCCACCAACCAACCAACAACAAAAACCAAATTTAACTATTTTGATTTTCTTTCGGCAGAATCTATTAATATCCTTTATCGTTTGATAAATTCATTTGAAGTTCGAAGAATTAGTATGTAAAATTCCTTGAGTCCAATCCTAGCATCAGTTCCGACGACATTTATCGCGTTTGAAAATGTCGCCAACGCCTTAAATGACGGTAGCGTCTTATTCTTACATATCAATAGAATTTTTTTAAAAACTCGATGCTTTTGAAATATTTAGCAATAACAAAACATAATATATCACCTGCTTTTGATCGATAAAAATAGAACTCCCTGTCGCATTTTTGATAATCAATTAACTACAAAACAAACTTCAAACAATCCTTATTGGGATTTGGGATCTTTTAAGACGTCTTCTTTAAATGATTGATAAAACAATGCTAACTTTTTTCTTCAGAAGATTCATTTTGTTTAAAAAAAATTCTCTTGAGTCAACATATCCACAGTAGAAAATTTAAACAAAAATAAAATTATATTGTTATTTAAATTGGCATTAAATTTTTTTAAATTTTAAATATACTTCTAACAGAAATTTCATACTAAAATTTGGGATGTAGCCTAGTATGTTTTTTCGCTTCAATTTTACATACCACACTTGTATGTGCAATTTGTGGTTAGTGCTATGTGAAAGTGGGGACAGACTTTAGATTTGGGGACAGACGGACTGAAGAATTATAATACCTGCCGCTTTTTACTTCATAAACGTAGTGTAGCAACTAAGACAATCCCTTAGTCGCGAACTGTGACGCATAACCTGGTCATCAGATGGACTCTCGAATGTTAAAGAGTAATCTTAGATTATCTTTATCTTCCTATGCGAACAGAACCTCTTTAAAAGGGTTGATATCTGAGAAGAGGTAGATATCGAGATTAAACAATCTGTGATTATCAAAATATTATTATGGCGTAGTAAACGATGATTTTTTTTTTGTGCATTGATTTAAATTTTGCTCTCAGTTTAAAGCAAAGGCCCTCACCAATAATAATAAAAAATCATTTTCTTTTGTTTTTAATTGTAGAAGCTGCTAGAAAACAAAATATTCTAAAAGAAATAAAATAGCCTACTCTTCTGTTACTTCAAAACGCAGAGAAATTTTAATTATACAGACAGACAAATAGACAAAAAATCAAAAAATATTTAAGGATGGGTCTCTGATTTTTCAAACAATAAAAAAGGAATTTCGTCAATCTACTGAAATGGAGGGGTTCAGTGGCCAGTGGTATAGGGATTCGCATTGCCATGCCACAGGTCCGGGGATCGAGTCCCGCATTTGGCGAGTTTGACTCATCCTTTCATCCCTTAAGTGGGTCGATAAAATGAGGACCAAGCATTCTTGGGAACTAAACACTGGGGGTTCTGAGTCTCGCGCCATCTTGTAGCAATTCGTTTTACAAAGTTTGTAACTTATATACAAAGTTTAACTTTTATATTAAGTTTGTAACTTATAAGGTTTTCTCCCCGAAAATCTATTTTCGGATGCTTCCCATTGGTGTGCAAACCACTGATTTTTTCATAGAATGTGTGTTTCATAGGATGAATTGATTATATCAAAAACTCAATTTTGAAACAATTGTGACTTATGGGGTTTCTGAAAATATAGATTCAGTTTTTTTTTGTATCACATTAAAAAAAATTGGAAAGTAGGTTAAAACCTAACTAACTTGAATTGAAAAAATAAGTTTTTGAAAATTAAAAATCCACGACCTAATTTTTATATTTTGTTTTGAATATTTTTATTTCAATCTCGGGGCTTAAAACCAAACCACTTTCCCCGAGCTCCAATTGACCAGGAAAATAATTGAAGAGCTTAGTGGAAGAACGTGCTGACAACGTGAAATCTGTGAACGGTGAAATCGTGGAGACCAGCTTTAAAGTTTTTCGTTTGCACTCAGATCTATTAAATATGGTTTTTGCAAACCGTCAAACATATGTTAAACTTAAAGTTTATGAAAAAGGGGAATTTTGTATTATTAAGCAAGTTAGTAATATGTTCATTGACACAAAATCCTCAATTTTTTCAAAAATGTCACTTAGCACGTTTTTCCACTAAGCTCTTCAATTGCTCCTCATCTCTTCCTGTCAACTGCAGGTGTGGATAAATTTAATAATTGAAACCCCTTGAAAATAGTCATTTGCTATGGGAGATTTCCATTCAATCTTCTTCTTTCAGTAAAACAATTAAAGGAAGAAGCGTAGAGGGAAATTCTCCATTGGACTGGTCTCTTTTTACATTAGAGATTCAATTAGAGAATGTAAATCAAGTCCACCTCAGTGCAGAAGAAAGTAGTTGCTCCAAATTGGGATATATTGATTAGATTTTAAACCAGTAGAGAAATTTATGTGTTTTTTAGCTAGAGTTTATGTTATTATGTTATAGGTTAGGTTAGTTTGAATTATCGTCACACTAGAGCTACACGAGGGCTATTGGCGACGGGCGTCGTATTTTAGAACCACAGTCAAGTGACGAGCCGACACCTGAGTAGGCACCCAACGCAACAGTTAAGGGCGACATCGTACGCAGCGTTAGGACCTTGAAGGATATTTAACGTGCACTCTCGCCACACGGGGTATTATTCGTCGGACATTTTTTGGCTGCACGGGCCGTTTATAGGTCGGCAGTTATTTTGGCGATGCCCGGACCCGAACCTGGGACCTTCCGCATGCTAGGCGAATGCCTAACCGACTGGGCTCCCCAGCCGTTATTATGTTATAATGTACATTTATTATTAAGCCATTTGAAAAAAATATCTATTTAAATAAATATTTTATTGCACTTATTACATAAAATGCCTTTAGCAGTTTAAAGCATATGTTGAAAAACATATTTAACAAAATCAGAAGTGGAAAAGTAAATTTAGTTTTGAGATTAAATAAACATATTTCGACAGATTTATGAAGTAAATGTCTTTTTTTTTTAATATCGTGCAAAAAAACTAACTTTTTCAAACCAATAATCGTGGCAAAAGTGATGCTTTTAACGAAATCGTGGCAAAAGTGATGCTTTTAACGAAATCGTGCTTCAAAGTTATTTTTACGCACTAGTGTGACAAAAATTAAATAAGAGCATCTGATTGGTGTAAAATTCTTTATTAGAGCGTGATATTTTATTCGGCGGCTTTGTGATTGGTGTAAAATTCTTTATTTGAACGTGATTCTTTATTTGGAGTCTTATTTTCAATGCCAATCTAAGAAATACTTTTTGCACGTGATTCTTTATTTGGCGTCTTATTTCCAATGCCAATCTGAGAAATAGTTTTTGCACGTGATTTTAAAATAATCGTTAATATAAATAATCACCTTCAAATCATTTGAACGTGATAATAAAATAATTTATAAGCCAATCATTAAATGCCAATTTAATAAATACTTTTTTGCACGTTATTATAAGATATAGTGTATGACAACCATAGACATAAATAGAATGGACTGCTCATTGCTCTGTCAAGCAGCTTCTAAAAGCGTACCAATCATGATAATCGCCAAGAGGAGAAAGGTTGCAACATATGGCAACTTATCGCTACTGTTTCCTTAGAACTATGCCAATTGTCGCCAGACTTGAAAATCAGGTAAATCTAGCCTGGCAAACGCAATGGTGACTCACATCAATGTCCAAGTCACGTGGGTTTGCTGTTGTGTTCAATTAGAAATATTTGCTTCCATTCGTTTTATCTCTGTTAGATGCCTAATTTTTGTGCAGTTTATAAAATGAAAACATAAATTAAAAAAGATCTGTGATACTTCACAGGTAAGATTGTTTAGATAAGTATATTTATAGTAATTTATTCCTAAAAGCCTATACTTTGATTAGAGTAAATTATTCTATAAGCTCTTTTTAAGGTCAGGGATTATTTTCTTGATAAAAATATTCTGTAAAAAATTCGAATTAGCCTTCTGCGCCAAATGCATTGATCAGATCCACGATAATATAACTATAAAAAATAATGTTTAGCTTTTTTTTATTAAAACAGCTGCTATAAGTTGCCAAAAATAGCAATCTTTTTCACCGAAATAGCAATTCATCTTTGTTCCTTTCCCAACTTATTTTTCATACCACTAGATTGTCGGCCTCATATGTCCAAGTCGTTGGGAAAAAACTCGCCAACTGGTCGTGATCACGTGCTGGGGTAAATCTTACCCCAGCACGTGACCCATGAGGGGATCGCTTTAGGTTTGCCAATGCGCAGTTCATTCTATTATATGTCTCTGATGACAAAACGTTTAAAATAGCCTTTTTTAAACTCGTGAATTAATTTCACTCGCTCGTGAAATAATTTATTCAACTCGTTTAAAAAAGAATTACTTTTCACACTTGTTGCACAAATAACTATAGCAGGTGGCAGTAAGTACACAAAAATATTTTTACGATCATAAATACGAAAAAAAGCATTTAATATATCCTGAGAAACTCCTCTTAACTCTTCGTAATTTGAAAATGTTTTGAAATGAATCCGCAAATAAGAGTTCTAATGCCTAACTTTATAAACTCCGAAATATATACATTATTTTAATGATTTCAATTATAAATAAAAACATTCAATAATCCTTATCAATTGGGAAAAGTGGTAGTATAAAGAGTCATACGATATTGTAATCTATATAAACTAATGCAATACATTTTTTGCAATCGTATTATTTTTATGCGATATATTTTGCAATTACGTTTAGGTATCCGAATTCTCGAAAATAATGCGTAAGATAATCGGAATTTCGCAACTCTGATTGTATCCAATATCCATTTATTTTTCTCTCTGAGTCACTAATGTAATTTCAAAACAATATTAAAAGAAAAACGATTAAATGTTTACCAAATAACTGTATTACAAGATTTTTTCACAAAAAAATAAGTTTTGTCAAATCATTTGGAATAATGATTAAATGATAGCAATTTGCCAAATAATTTACTTTAATTTCCTGAATACCTTAAAAATTGCAGATTAACGTATACGTTTCGTAAAAGGTTTTTTTTTTTTTTGGGGGGGGGGAGGTAAAATAAGTATAGGTGGGTGAGATTCTCCCCCATAAATGTATACTTTGAGCTCTTTGGGTTTAAATTGCGATATTGGCTTATTTGGTTTTTTTTTTTAAAATATAATTGATTCTTTTTGTATTTAGATAATTTCATAAAGGATTTTCATGGAAATAGCTGAAAATAATACAACAGGAGAATTTCATGTGCTTAAATTGTCGCGATTAACTTACCTTTCTTAAGGGCGAATGAGTCTGAATGACCGCGGGTTTAAAAACTGAAGTACAGCTGGGGGGAAAAAAACGTTCCACCCCTAGTTACTCGGCTGCTATTGATCAGGGAATTTTGAGGAAGGTGTCAATTTTCAGGAAATAGCATAAGGAATTGAGAACTGGCAACAAAAATTGTATAAGGGGTCGTCTACATATTAAATTATTATTATTATTTAACCAAGGCAGTGGGCACTAATCATTTTAAATAATAAATGTGGTAACAATGAAATATACTAAAAACCGAATTCCAATAATATTTTAGGGTATTTAATTTTTAGTATTAAATACACTTTTTGAAATTGTATTGGAAATAGCATACTTTTAAAAACATAGTAATCGACATAATTTAATGTTATTTATATAATAAACAAAATACATGTATGCACTTGCAACAAGAATTTTTGTAGACATTTGACAGACATCAATAATTTAATAAACATTTACCAATAAACGCTTTTCAACCACCAAACGATAATGCAAGTAGGATCAAATTTGCCAAATAATTTTTTACACGGTCCCTAAAATTCGTTTTTTTTTCCAGTTTTTTTTACAATAACTCGGCAAATAATTGTTGTTGAAATAAAAAAAAATCGGGATTTTGGTTCTATTTGATCTACTTTATCGATTTATGTAAAAAAAAAAATGGGCTTGCTATTCATATTTTTTTTCTTATTTAAATTTAAATAAAAAAAATATTAAAAATGAAAATTTTATGAAAAAACTTGTGTGATTTGTTTTTGGAAGATTAAGAAGTATATAATGAAAAAATTCTTTGTTTAATTAATTTATTTGTGGAGGTATGAATAAAAGTTTGTGAAACTTTTTTAACATTATGAGCGTTCAACTTTGAATGCTTATATCCATTGGAATTTTCAAAGTTGGTACTCATTTTAATATATAGACGACCCCTTATACAATTTGTGTTGCCAGTTCTCAATTCCGTACGCTATTTCCTGAAAATAGACACCTTCCACAACATCCCCTGATCAATAGCAGCCGAGTAACGAGGGGTGGATTGTTTTTCCCCCCAGGTGGTTTTAAATTACGACGCTTTAAAATAGCCCTAGTGTAGCTCTAGTGCTACGATAGTTCAAACTAACCTAACCTGAATATGTAGAGGAGCACTGTGTTTCTGAGACTTTAAGAGACTCAACAAGGTCGCCGCGAACAGAAAAAGTTTAGAAACCCCTTACCATCCTTTATGTAAGCTTAATCTTATTTAACTCAACATGTAAATAAAGGGAATTTAAATTCTTCCCTTAAGGAAATTATTAAAATTCTAGAAAACTACTCAATCGCCGAAGTGTACGCAAAAACACTCATCTGAAGTCAACATGTTAATTTCTCGATTTCATAATTCTATAAGCAATAAATGTCCGTTTCATAGCAACAACAATAAAAGTCCAATTGTACTTTCAACTCATTTTTGTTTTGAAGCCCTTATTTATGTCTTACACTTTCTTATCTTATTTTTTTCAACTTAAATGAACCAAATGTGGAATGGACTACAATTGTTATCGCTCTGCCGTACGCAATAATCATCGTTTAAATTGAACGTCAAGCACTTAAGGGGGAATGAGCCCGCTGGACCGCGGGTCTCCAAACCAAAGTGCCCCCGTGTTAATCCAATGGAAAATATTATTTTCTAAGCCACATTTCTCCTGCTGTATTGAGTAATTTTACAAACGGGTTTTTTTTATATGATATATGCAGCTGACTTACAGAGCTATGTAATCCAAGTTTTTGAAATGGGTTCGAATATTTTGTTGTAAAAATATTTATTAAAAATCAAAAAATTATTTGAACCAATTTTAAAAATGGGTTATAGAAGCTTTTGGTCAACTGCATTTATCAATAAAAAATTTACCGTTTGTAAAATTATTCATACAGCCCAAAAATGTTGCTTAGGAAAACGTTTTTTTTTTCATTAAACTAACACATTTTTTTTTTGTAGATCCACCATTCGGTTTCATTCGCCTTAAAACTTTGGGGGAAAAAACTTAAAGTAGATTGCACTAAGTGAAAAGTCTACCCCATAGAGTTAAGAGGAAGATGGGAAAATACGACGCCCGTCGCCAATAGCCCTCGCGTAGCTCTAGGGCGACGATAATTCAAACTAAAACAACAACTAAGAGGAAGATGGAGTTTCTTGGCGAGAAAACAAGTGAAGCCGTCAGAAAAATGCCAAGCAACCCTAGCAAGCCCAAACAAACCGCTTACTCAACGTTAGTTCATGCCGAAACGCATAATGTTATTCCTTAAATCATCAATTAAAAATCAAAAAATGACCGTTTGATCAGTTGTAGGCAGTAATACAAGATCAGAATTTACACAAGATTGCAGCAATTCCCTCCACAGGAAAGAAAAATGCGTTGTAATTACAGTTTATATTAGAAATTCAAAAATCACCAAGTCGATGTAGACAGACAGACTGCTATAGAATAGCGCCAAATACTTTGCTTAAATCGTTTGTTTGGGCTTACTACAAAGCTGGGGCGGTTACCACACGCGCAACCTCAATATATCATACGCACGCTAGAGGGCGCAGATTTATCACTGCGTTCCTACCAGTACTCTGAATAACAACGAATTTAGTAGTATAAAAGCCGATAAGCCGATAAGCCGAAGTAA
Source organism: Oedothorax gibbosus (assembly GCA_019343175.1). NCBI lineage: Eukaryota > Metazoa > Arthropoda > Arachnida > Araneae > Linyphiidae > Oedothorax > Oedothorax gibbosus. Next base: position 42,882,042 of record CM033280.1, read on the forward strand.
CTCATCTCCACCTTGATTATCCTTTTGGTAGACTATGGGTTACTGAGGCAACTACAGTGGTGACACGCTGACGTGATCGTCACCCACTCCAACGATTGTCCTGCTACGAAGCGCTCAACCACGGTTGCTACTCGCTGCTAATGCACTCAACGCCGCACACAACTCAACTCAACGGTTGGCACGCAACTCAACCGCAGCATAACGCACAGCGAAGCAGCCTGCGCACGGTTTCTTACCTCGTTGTTCTAGGAGGGGAGTGGTGTGGCGGTTACCACACGCGCAACCTCAATATATCATCCGCACGCTAGGGGGCGCAGATTTATCACTGCTTTCCTACCAGTATTCTGAATAACAACGAAAGTAGTAGTATTAAAGCCAAGGTAACTCATCTCCACCTTGAGGATCCTTTTGGTAGACTATGGGTTACGGAGGCAACTACAAAGCGGTCGATGGTTTCACTTGGCAAACCGGGTTTTATATTGGTTTTTGTTCGGCAGCGCATCTTTTCTATGGGCTACCCAGTGAAAAGCCAGTGCCACCTAGTAGAAATCAGTGCGTCCTTTTACCACTGTGTTGAAAGGGTCGGTGCACATTAAATAAGACATAAAAATTTTATTTTTAAAAACATAAAAATTTTATTTTTAAAAACATAAAAATTTTATTTTTAAAAACATAAAAATTTTATTTTTAAAAACATAAAAATTTTATTTTTAAAAACATAAAAATTTTATTTTTAAAAACATAAAAATTTTATTTTTAAAAACATAGGTTAGGTTAGTTTGAATTATCGTCGCACGAGGGCTATTGGCGACGAGCGTCGTAATTTAGAAACACAGTCAGGTGACGAGCCGACACCTAAGTAGGCACCCAACGCAACCGTTAAGGGCGACATCGTACGCAGCATTGGGACTTTGGAGCATATTTAACGTGCACTCCCTCTATACGGGGTATTATTCGTCGGACATTTTCGGCTGCACGGGCCGTTTATAGGTCGGCAGTTATATTGGCGATGCCCGGACCCGAACCTGGGATTTTTAAAAACATAAAAATTTTATTTTTAAAAACATAAAAATTTTAATTTTAAAAACATAAAAATTTTATTTTTAAAAACATAAAAATTAGTAAGAAACATATTTTCGAAAACATTCAATAATTTTCAGTCCTTTTGTTTTCAAACCATAAAAGTAAATTCAATGACAAGGAGCTAATTAAAGGTTAATTTGAGCTAAAATATTGTGATTTCTTCCTTATTGAAATTTGAATAGAAAGGCATCGAATTGTTGAATAGAATAAAACCTGTTCATTTGCCAGATGTGTAAGGATAATTTTATGAGGTTTCTTTTATTTCTTTAAATTAATAAATGGTAGGGATAAAGACACGAGGAAAATGTTTTAATACGGTAAAAGACCATTATAAAAGCTTTTTATTAGGGGTTTTCATTACTTATGAAAGGTGTAGTTTCAAAACTCACATTCTACAAAGTGTAACTAAGATATACAGTCCAGGCAACAAAGGCTGAAAAAAGGGAAAAGAGGGAAAGTTTTGAAACACAATTTTTGACTTCGTAACTTTGCTTGAACTAGTTAGGAGGTGAACATATCAAAAACTGAAAAATAGGACATTCAACGACAATGGGACATTTCTTCGACAATGGGAGCCGAAGGGGGAAGGGGGTTTCCCCCTTCGTCTCAGGGGTTAGGGGCGGGGACTTTTGATATGTTTACCTCCAAACTAGTCCAAACAAAGTTATGAAGTCAAAAATTGTGTTCCAAAACTTTCCCTCTATAACTCTTCGTTGCCTGGACTAATAGGGTCTTGGTCCGTTTATTGGCGAATTGGTTCAATTGAATTTACAATCTTCAAAAGTGGTCAATGAACAGATTAAACAATTTTTCTTGGTTATACTTTGGTGACATTAATTTCATACGAATAATTTGTAATTTTAACGAAATATCTGGGGTTTTTTTAACAACAGACATTTAATAAAGAAAAATCCGAATTTTACCTTCCCCAGTCACCTCTAGAGACAAGCGGGGATTCTAACCACGACATTAACGAAGATTAATAAAGTGTCTATCCCGAATTCGAACCATGGACCTTTAGATCTCCAGTACAACGCTCTCTTAGAGTTTAGCCTCGGCACCTAGAGTTTCCACAACTAATGAAATGCGTCTTCGGTTGCAGTCGAATTCTCTTTACGCAGTTGAAAACAGAAAAAACTTTTGTTTTATTTAAAACAGTCTATTTGTATCGAAAAACAAGTAGGTTTATAACAGAATCTGCACTTAACCCGCTTCCACACAACAGTTTAACAGGTAAAAAGGCGCCAAACACAGCATTATTTCTATATTAACATTTACATGCTAAATTTGACTAGTTTCATTTATTTTATTTCGAGAATTCAATAATTATTACTTATCGTTTGCAAAAATAAATTTATATTTCAAAGGATAAATATGTAATATTCCTCGCTTTTAAATAGAATGAAAATATGTCATATCGACATACAAAGAATCCGCAATGAAATATATTTGACGTCATTTCAAACTGATTGATGTCTCAAAAATAAATTTATTTCAATTATTGTCTAAAAGAATTAAAGTTTCTCGAGCGATTGTTGCGAAATTTAATTCTAATAAAAATGGCTTACTATGCTTTTTAAATGGGCATTAAATTTTGCAGTTTTCAAATAATTGAAGTTCTTCGAATTCGAATTCGTTTCCGAAATTTTCAATGTATTCTAATTTCGATGCGCTGAATTTTTTGACGTATCACACTTGTCCGGAGCATTTGTAGTTTGGGCTATGAAAGTGACATACAGACAGACAGACAGACGGACTGAACGATTATAATACCTTCCACTTTTTACGTTATAAACGTACGTTACGTTATAAACGTACTCGAACCTTCTAACTTATGCTTATGTGGCGGACGCGTAATACCTCTCAGCCACTGAGAAGCATATGGTTACTTTTTTTTGATATTTTTTGATGGATTAAAGAAGGGTTTCGGGCTTCATTGTCATGATGTTCCTGAGGCTAAAATAGAAAGATTTTAGTGCAATAGAAAAACATCTACTTTTGAATAAATGTGATAGCCGTTTATTAAAATGTAACGAAGAGAGTCAAGTCCTAGTCATTGTAGTTTAAAACAAGAAGTTCATAAAGAACTAAAATAGCCTACTTTCCTGTTACTTAAATACTTACTGAAGTTCTAATCGGGAAAAAAACTAGGTTCCTAAAGTAAATATCATCAACAGCCGTTTCTACACTAGATTTATACACATTAGAAAAAAAAATCGAAACGCAGCACCCAGCTATAATTTAAACTTCTAAAAGCCAAAATCAACTATTTTCCTTAATATTCATTCGCAAATTAATTAAATGTTATTTATCATCTGCTCGTGATTTATTTGTAGTTCGAAGAATAAATATTTATTAATAACAAAAGTAATGAAACTACTCCGAACTGCATTAAAAAACAAGAAATGTAAATTAAAACTAAGCATAATTGCATGCAAAAGTATGCCTTGCCGCTTTCTTGGTAGATAATTAATGAATAATCAAAGAATCAATTGTTCTACATTTTATGACGTCATTCCAAACTGATTCATGAAATTATTATTTTGCTTCAAATATGTTTAAATAAAGTTTCTCATGCCATTGTTGATTTGGCAACAGTGATTTAAATGACTCAAAATTGAATTTCAATGCTAATTCAATGGGAAATTCGCCGACAGATAGTAGATTTATGTCCGTCCGGACGTACAGACAGACGGACAAAAAGTATGAAAGTTGGGTATCTGAGGTTATAGCTTTCTAACAAAAAAAGAATTTTTAAGATCCGATGATTAGAACCGATTTTGGAAGGGGGGTACAGACAGACAGACAAATGGACAGACAGGCGGACAGACAGACGGACAGACATACGAACAGACAGACAGATGGACAGACAGACAGTTGGACATCAACCGCATTTCAATACCTACAGTGATTTAAATGACTCAAATTGAATTTCAATGCTAATTCAATGGGAAATTCGCCGACAGATAGTAGATTTATGTCCGTCCGGACGTACAGACAGACGGACAAAAAGTATGAAAAGTTGGGTATCTGAGGTTATAGCTTTCTAACAAAAAAGAATTTTTAAGATCCGATGATTAGAACCGATTTTGGAAGGGGGGTACGGACAGACAGACGGACAGACGGACAGACGGACAGACGGACATCGACCGCATGTCAATACCTACTTTTTCATTTTTTTAATTCTTTCGAATTAAAAAAAGAAAAGTAGGCTAAAAACTCAAATGAAATATCCAAAGAAACAGTCTAAGATAATTTTCCTCAAAGTAAGTACTAGCATAAAATAGTTTTAGTGATAGTAAGCATTGATGCAACATTATTTTTTTAGCCTACTTTTCTTTTTTTAATTCGAAAGAATTAAAAAAATGAAAAAGTAGGTATTGACATGCGGTCGATGTGCGTCTGTCTGTCTGTCTGTCTGTCTGTCCGTACCCCCCTTCCAAAATCGGTTCTATCCATCGGATCTTAAAAATTCTTTTTTTTTAGAAAGCTATGACCTCAGATACCCAACTTTCATACTTTTTGTCCGTCTGTCTGTACGTCCGGACGGACATAAATCTACTATCTGTCGGCGAATTTCCCATTGAATTAGCATTGAAATTCAATTTTGAGTCATTTAAATCACTGTAGGTATTGAAATGCGATTGATGTCCATCTGTCTGTCTGTTCGTATGTCTGTCTGTCTTTCCGTCTGTCTGTCTGTCCGTCTGTCTGTCCGTACCCCCCCCCCCCCCTTCCAAAATCGATTCTATCAATCGGATCTTAAAAATTCTTTTTTTGTTAGAAAGCTATGACCTCAGATACCCAACTTTCATACTTTTTGTCCGTCTGTCTGTACGTCTGGACGGACATAAATCTACTATCTGTCGGCGAATTTCCCATTGAATTAGCATTGAAATTCAATTATGAGTCACTTAAATCGCTGTAGGTATTGAAATGCGGTTGATGTCCATCTGTCTGTTCGTATGTCTGTCTTTCCGTCTGTCTGTCCGTCTGTCCGTATCCCTCTTCCAAAATCGGTTCTATCCCTCGGATCTTAAAAATTATTTTTTTGTTAGAAAGCTATGACCTCAGATACCCGACTTTCATACTTTTTGTCCGTCTGTCTGTACGTCCGGACGGACATAAATCTACTATCTTTCGGCGAATTTCCCATTGAATAAGCATTGAAATTCAATTTTGAATCATTTAAATCACTGTTGCCAAATCAACAATGGCATGAGAAACTTTATTTATTTAAACATATTTGAAGCAAAATAATTTTTTCATGAATCAGTTTGGAATGACGTCATAAAATGTAGCACAACTTGATTCTTTGATTATTCATTATTTATCTACCAAGAAAGCGGCAAGGCATACTTTTGCATGCAATTATGCTTAGTTTTAATTTACATTTCTTATTTTTTAATGCAGTTCGGAGTAGTTTCATTACTTTTGTTATTAATAAATATTTAATTATTCTTCGAACTACAAATAAATCACGAGCAGATGATAAATAATATTTAATTTATTTGCGAAAGAATATTAAGGAAAATAGTTGATTTTGGCTTTTAGAAGTTTAAATTATTGGTGGGTGCTGTGTTTCTATTTTTTTTTCTGATGTGTATAAATCTAGTGTAGAAACAACTGTTGATGATATTTACTTTAGGAACCTAGTTTTTTTCCCGATTAGAACTTCAGTAAGTATTTAAGTAACAGGAAAGTAGGCTATTTTAGTTCTTTATGAACTTCTTGTTTAATAATAAATTGTAAAACGTGTTTGTATATTATCTATAATAATAAAAGAAAGAGTCTGTCTGTCTGTGTGTGTGTGTGTCTGTTATCGGATCGTAAAAGACCTACTTATACTGCCCACAGGAATTCGAAATTTTAAAGATAGATTCCCTTTAATACTAACGTGTGCACCTGAGGCTTAGTTTTTTCATATTCGTTCCATTTTTAGAGAAAATTCGAATTTTCTGAAAAAAATACACCACTTTCGCTCAAATCCGATCATTTTTTTCTCTTTCCTGATGCCATCGGCTGAAAAAATTAAATAAAACTTTTAATGAAAACATTTAAAATTCAAAATGTTTATTTTATTCTTTTGCCATTACTTTCAGAAACTAAATTTATTATTTGAAAAATAATTGACACGTTTCAAGTGACGTAATTCCGCCAGTCTTCATTCCCGGATTTTATTGTGGGTTTATTTGATGATTTTTTCATTGGATTTTTCTGTTGACTGCATGTATGCATATTTAAGCTATAAATGTATAGTTAAACTATTACTGGACTAGGATGGTTAATAAAGGCCATCGCACTAGAGCTATTAGTGTGTTATGTCTTTATTTTTTCGCCAAATACGTTGCCAAACTCGCCAAATTATTAACTAAAATTCGCCAAATAGGCAATTTCTTTTATAAATAATTTATAAGCTGGTCGGAGGGCATTGTGTTAGAGCTGTATAATGGGTGTTGGTAGCTATATCTATTTTCTCGCCAAATTATTTCCCAAAACGCGCCAAATCAGCTAAAGGTTTTATGCATTTATGAGGGAATTGTGATGGCATTTATGAGTGCATTTTTATAGCGTATTTTTCATTTTGGAATTTTAAGGCAATGAAACGTGATTTATAACGAGTGGAAACAATAATAAGTTTATGATCCTATAACAGGGTATATGGTACACATATTTGGAATCTATTTAATTTTTTTTATTCCGTGCGAAGAACGGGTATAAATTTGCTAGTCTATAATAATAAAAGAAAGAGTCTGTCTGTGTGTCTGTCTTCGGATCGATAAATACCTACTTATACTGCCCTCAGAAATTCGAAATTTTTAAGATAGATTCCCTTTAATACTTACGTGTGCACCTGAGGCTTAGTTTTTTCATATTTGTTCCATTTTTAGAGAAAATTCGAATTTTCTGAAAAAAATACACCACTTTCGCTCAAATCCGATCATTTTTTTCTCTTTCCTGATGCCATCGGCTGAAAAAATTAAATAAAACTTTTAATGAAAACATTTAAAATTCAAAATGTTTATTTTATTCTTTTGCTATTACTTTCAGAAACTATATTCATTATTTGAAAAATAATTGACATGTTTCAAGTGACGTAATTCCGCCAGTCTTCATTCCCGGATTTTATTGTGGGTTATTTATTTGATTATTAGCCTACTTTTCTTTTTTTAATTCGAAAGAATTAAAAAAATGAAAAAGTAGGTATTGACATGCGGTCGATGTCCGTCTGTCCGTCTGTCCGTCCGTACCCCCCTTCCAAAATCGGTTCTAATCATCGGATCTTAAAAATTCTTTTTTTGTTAGAAAGATATAACCTCAGATACCCAACTTTCATACTTTTTGTCCGTCTGTCTGTACGTCCGGACGGACATAAATCTACTATCTGTCGTCGAATTTCCCATTGAATTAGCATTGAAATTCAATTTTGAGTCATTTAAATCACTGTAGGTATTGAAATGCGGTTGATGTCCATCTGTCTGTCTGTCCATCTGTCTGTCTGTTCGTATGTCTGTCTGTTCGTATGTCTGTCCGTCTGTCTGTGCGCCTGTCTGTCCGTTTGTCTGTCTGTCTGTACCCCCCTTCCAAAATCGGTTCTAATCATCGGATCTTAAAAATTCTTTTTTGTTAGAAAGCTATGACCTCAGATACCCAACTTTCATACTTTTTGTCCGTCTGTCTGTACGTCCGGACGGACATAAATCTACTATCTGTCGGCGAATTTCCTATTGAATTAGCATTGAAATTCAATTTTGAGTCATTTAAATCACTTTAGGTATTGAAATGCGGTTGATGTCCATCTGTCTGTCTGTTCGTATGTCTGTCCGTCTGTCTGTTCGCCTGTCTGTCCGTTTGTCTGTCTGTCTGTACCCCCCTTCCAAAATCGGTTCTAATCATCGGATCTTAAAATTCTTTTTTTGTTAGAAAGCTATGACCTCAGATACCCAACTTTCATACTTTTTGTCCGTCTGTCTGTACGTCCGGACGGACATAAATCTACTATCTGTCGGCGAATTTCCCATTGAATTAGCATTGAAATTCAATTTTGAGTCATTTAAATCACTGTAGGTATTGAAATGCGGTTGATGTCCATCTGTCTGTCTGTTCGTATGTCTGTCCGTCTGTCTGTCCGCCTGTCTGTCCGTTTGTCTGTCTGTCTGTACCCCCCTTCCAAAATCGGTTCTAATCATCGGATCTTAAAAATTCTTTTTTTGTTAGAAAGCTATGACCTCAGATACCCATTTTTCATACTTTTTGTCCGTCTGTCTGTACGTCCGGACGGACATAAATCTACTATCTGTCGGCGAATTTCCCATTGAATTAGCATTGAAATTCAATTTTGAGTCATTTAAATCACTGTTGCCAAATCAACAATGACATGAGAAACTTTATTTATTTAAATATATTTGAAGCAAAATAATATTTTCATGAATCAGTTTGGAATGACGTCATAAAATGTAGCACAATTTGATTCTTTGATTGTTCATTAATTATCTAACAAGAAAGCGGCAAGGCATACTTTTGCATACAATTATGCTTAGTTTTAATTTACATTTCTTATTTTTTTAATGCAGTTTGGAGTTTCATTACTTTTGTTATTAATAAATATTTAATTATTCTTCGAACTACAAATAAATCGTGAGCAGACGATAAATAATATTTAATTAATTTGCGAAATAATATTAAGGAAAATAGTTGATTTTGGCTTTTAGAAGTTTAAATTATTAGCTGGATGCTGTGTTTCGATTTTTTTTTTCTAATCTGTATAAATCTAGTGTAGAAACGGCTGTTGATGATATTTACTGTAAGAACCTAAGTTTTTTTCCGATTAGAAATTTAGTAAGTATTTAAGTAACAGGAAAGTAGGCTATTTTAGTTCTTTATGAACTTCTTGTTTTTTTCATTGATTTTTCTGTTGACTGCATGTATGCATATTTAAGCAATAAATGTATATAGTTAAGCTATTACTGAACTATGATGGTTAATAAAAGCCATCGCACTAGAGCTATTAGTGTTTTATGTCTTTATTTTTTCGCCAAATACGTTGCCAATCTCGCCAACTTATTAACTAAAATTCGCCAAATAGGCAATTTCTTTTATAAATAATTTATAAGCTGGTCGGTTGTTTGAAGGTCATTGTGTTAGAGCTGTATAATGGGTGTGTTTGTAGCTATATCTATTTTCTCGCCAAATTATTTCCCAAAACGCGCCAAATTAGCTAAAAGGTTTTAATGTATTTATGAGGGCATTGTGATGACATTTCTGAGTGCATTTTATAGCTTATTTTTCATTTTGGACTTTTAGGGAAAGAAACGGGATTTTATACTTTATAACGAGCGGGAACAATAACATAAGTTTATGATCCTATAGCAGGTTATATGGTAAACATATTTGGAACGATTTGATATTTTTTAATCCGTGCGAAGAACGGGTATAAATTTGCTAGTTATCCATATTTATTAAATTTTTAACATCTTTTTATAACAATTAAATACGTGATTTAAATTTAAATTTGTGTTAGTTTGATTTTATAAATCAAATCCTCCATTTTATCCCTAAAAAAGTATTTATTAAAAGAAAAACAAAATTAATTAAATTCCATACATTGTTTCTCTAAGGTATATCATCATTATCATCATCTTTTTTTTAAATATTTTATCGACTCCGGTTGTTGGAATGATCCGTTTTACTGGATCAAAGTGTACTGGACCGATATGATTCACACATTTAAGCAAAGACTACTGTAATATGATCTAAAAAATTTTAACCCTCAAATCCATATTTAGACATAAAATATATTTTTAACTTAACTGCAACCAACCGTTATTTATATCTTAAAGAAGTTCTTGATATCCAAAGACATGAATTAGATATACCAAGAATTTATTGTAAAAGAAAAGGTTGGATGGATGGATCCAACATAAATCGCTGAATCGGCAAGATCGGATTATATTTTTGGCGACTTATCGCTATTTATTGCCTTAACCTTTGATGAGATTAGACGCTATGCTATAAAACGGCATTCGAAATTTTTATAGGTTATTATCAGCTGCCTTCAATGATTTTTTTTAACATCAATACATTTTTTTAAAGTATCAACACACATATAAATAACTCAAACTATCCCAAATTCTCAGTGTATAGCCTTAAAATCACGCCAAGTTTTAGCGGCAAACCTTTGTGACTTTTTGGAGTAATATGTGCCTATATATTAATTTGTGTCTCCATTTTGATATTTGATGGATTAAAGAAGTTGGTCGGGATTTTTTATGGTGTTCCTGGTTCTCAAATAGAAGAATTTTATTGTGAAGTAGAAAAACATCAACTTTTGAATGAATGTGATAGCCTGTATCGCGCCAAACCCATGCGACTTGGGTAGTCATATGCGTCCCCATGTATGTCGGCATGCTCAGATTGCTTGTTTTAGGTCTTTGATTATTTCTATGGATCACAAAATCCATTTTTATAGTCACTCAGTTTCGGACTATTTATCTAAAACTCCTTTTTTAAAGTCTTCCAATAGGAAAATGTCGTGGAAACGCCTCATGGAGCATGAATTTTAATCGAAAGAATCCGTTTTGATGCGAACAGAACATGTCATTATTAGGAACAAACAGATGTGTGGTTAGACATAATTGTAATCGACATTTTAATCAAAAAGGGTTTTTTTTATGTCAGTATTGATTTAGTTAGAGTAGTTAGATATTAATTTTTCTTGTGTAGGAAGAGTCGTGCCAACTTAACGAAATTCGCAGAAAGTTTAAAAATATTCATTAAGAAAGTTATAGTTTTTATTTAGTTTAAGGAACATCGCAACTACGAGGAATAAAAGCAAGGCGATACAGTCTGAAGCATGTTTATCAGATACTGTGTAATTGTTATTAAAAGTAGAAGTTACTATAAAATTGGAATTATTTTTGCAGTTAAAGGTTAAATTATGAATGCAAACCAATAAAACTGAAAAATATACACTTCAGAAAATTTTAATGACTCTTCCATAACTAATAATTGTTATTTTTCGTATTAAAAATACCTAACTATATTAAAATTCTTATTTTAATAAAAAAATATTGTTTTAATGTATTTCAATCAGTAAAATTCTTTTCGATGCGAACACGGCAGATCATTAGAAGCAAATAAATGTGTTCATAGGCATAGTGATCAAAGAAAATAGAGGTCTGTCAGTCCCATAAGTAATACATTATTTTGAAATCACAACTTTTGCAACGAATTTTTTGCATGTTTATCCCATTTTCACCAGGATGGAAATCATAACATCATTAAAACAAAATTTAAAGAAAATAAACTCCATTATTTAATTATTAATTGATAAAGTTTTAAAATAGTGTCGCCATCTGCAGTATATTTTGGCACTTAAAACTTCAAAAATATATAATTAAATAACAGATAACATTTTCGCTTCAAAATTTGTTCATTTTGTTTAGAGATTCCGTATCTGGGAAAAAGGGCTAACATGGCAAGCAATCTTCTGCGTAGTTATGATTCCAAAACTAATGCATTAGCTCTATTTGACTGACAATCCCTCTTAACCAGAAGTTTCAACATTTAAATTAAAAATTTATTCCGTAAACCTTTTGTATAATAAATACTCAATTCACTTTTTGAAATGCAGTCAATTGGATGTATTAAAATCTTAATTGGAATGCCTGGGATTACTTATGATTCCAGGATTACCTGGATTTACTTATAATTCGAGTTTTCAAAATAATTTACTAATATAAATAAGCTATTAAAGAAAGCTGGCATAGGAAGAAAACTTCTTTTTATCTATATCGGTCATTTTGAAAGTGAAACCGAAGTAACCCATGAAATCGCAGTAAGTAGAAAAAAATGAAAACTAGAGCGTTACATCGTCTGAAACATTCTCATTCTTGAATGCTATTTGTAGAATTATGTTTGGTTTATTTAAATCGCAATCTCCATCCCGTCTTAATCACGACTAATGTATCTACGCTAAAGTGTAATTTATTTTTAAATATTTACAGACATATTTCTCACTTATAAACTCAAAAGGATATTATTAAAAAAATCATTATATACCTTATTTTAAAATTGCCCGTGTAAATTTAAATAATTTTAGGTGAAATGGGCTTGTTTCAACACTTTGTCAAAGAAAACAACCAATGAAATCGCAGTTCGGTGCGCGTGACGTTATAAAAAACCAATGAGCTTGTTTCAAGTAGTAGGGAAAGAAAACAAAACAACCAATGAAATTGCAGTATTGAGAGCGTGACATTATAAGAAATAAACCCATTATCCATTGGAATTTCAATTGGCATGTTTCAGGTCTTGAGTGGCAACGGAAATTATAAAGGAAAATAAATTATTTCACGAACCTCTATTGGTGAATCAATGTCACGTGAGAATAGAACACTGATCAGAGCACCAGTCGAAGGAAGTACAGGATTGAAAGCTTGAAGGGCGCGTCACCTGAACCAAACCAATTTAGTTTTCAATTTTTCTGTTTAAATGGGCTTGTTTCAACACTTTGCCACAAAAAACAAAACAACCAATGGCATCGCAGTTCGGATCGCGTTACCTTTTTTTTTTAAACAATGAGCTGTTTCGACACTTTGTCAAAGAAAACCAAACAACCAATGAAATCGCAGTTTAGAGAGCGTGACGTCAGAAGAAATATTCCCATTATAAACGCGTATATTATCGATACTAAATTTTAGCCAATAACTGTGGCTACATTGATCATGTGAAATCATTTATTTATGGAATTCCATTTTCTGTCTTTTCAATTTACATTCCTATGAAATTTGTCTGTTTAAAATTTACTCAGCAGTAAGATTTCTTAAGCTTTCGTATCTTTCTTTGAAATTCTTCATTAACGCGTATTCTCTTCACTGAATTTTTTCACTCAACTTCAGAAGCAAACAAACTTTAAAAAATGGGCGGTGGAAATTCTAAAGACAACGGCAAAAAGGACGACAAGAGCAAAGATAAAGACAAGGATAAGTCTGTTGGAACTCCAAATCCACCTCAGAAGTAGATGACGGTTATTCGACTTAGAAAGGTTTGTGCCAACCATCGCACATAACTGGTTGAATCAGAAGAATCATACAGAACTGGATAATTCTACAGAAAAATGCCGAAAATTATACAGAACTGGAGTCTATACAGAAAGCAAAATGACAATAATTTTACAGAACTGGAGTCGACAGAAAGTCGTATGATGTTATTCATTTCTATTTAAATTTATTATATTTCTAAACATTTAATGAAAAAATACATAACGTTAATCTAAATTTTATTTATGGTCCGAGAAAATTGCAAGAGATAAAGCGGCTTAAATATAATTATTCTGTTTGTAGGAATAAATGATGGTTCTGTAATTGTCGTTACTTATTTTTTAATATTTATCCACTAATTAAAGTTATTTTTTATCATTTGGACTTAATATAAATACATAATTTTTTTTAACAACTCACTTCACTTATTTGCAGATAATATACACTTTTAAAACAAACGAGCGGTTTTAACTCAGTCTGAGTTAATTTCCACTCCTTTCCGTGCCGAAAATGAACTTCCCCTATAGGAGTGGATTTCACTCTTTTTGCGGAGTGGGTAAAAGAAATAAAAGAAAACAATCTACGTCCTACACTCTTAAAACGAGCGGTTTTAACTCAGTCGGAGTTAATTTCCACTCCTTTCCGGTGCCGAAAATGCACTTCCCCTATAGGAGTGGATTTCACTCGTTTGCTTTAAGAGTGTAGATTTATTCTTAAAGGCAATGATGTTTTAAAAACTTGTATTCTTTACCGATGCACAATAGGAAAAAATTTCAATTGACCTTAATTATAAGATTTAGGTTTAAGCTTAATTCATTGAAATACGTATTATATTAATTTTCTCTAATTTTTCTAAGTTTTAAGAAAACCTTTTTACTACAAAACTTATGGTACAGATATGATATAATGTCCAGTCTGTTCATTGGCGACTTTTGGCGAGCTTGAAATTTAACTTTGGATTGCTTTACCACCTATCGAGTTTAATGAAATATAAAGTGGAATGTTTACCAAATTTGAGTATATTCGTTTCTTGGCAATGTACCGCAAATCGCCAAATCGAGACCGGCCATTATATTATAGCTATTCCAAAAAATAAAAATAATAATAAAAACCATGACCATATACGAAACCTCGCAAACTACATAAGCTTACATGCATACATGCATGCCTGATCACTACACCAGCGCGGCCGCAGCTGTAGTTTGTATATTTTAATTTTTTTTTTCGTAGTAAAACAAAAAATATATATATATTATCAACATGTGAATTACAAAACAGTGGTTAGTTACATATTTAATCTGTTTACATAGAAAGTTTCTTTTTTAGAAAAAATGCAGTTTAAGAAACAGCAATTTTCTGTAGGAAAAAAACATAAATATCTTTTGCTGTCTCTCGACAGTTCTAACAACGTATGTTTCATTAGGATTAGGGTTCTATGGTCTCACTAAATTTGTTTTCAATTTCTATTGATTTTCAAATTTAGCTTATACTGGAAAAAACTTGTTTGCCAACAAATGCAAATGACATGTTACAAACGTTGTTGCTCTCAATTTATAAGCCAAAAAGAAGAGTTTTAGAAAAAGTGAAAAAAAAAATCGATAACAAAGCGGTAATCCTGAGAATCAATGCTTGATCAGTGGTGCGAATTACGCACTATTCGAAATTAGTACTAAATTATTTTTTTTCGCTTCTTAGAAGAAGCTTGGGAAGTAGATTACAAACGTATACCTGATTAAGGAGAGTCGGATGGTTCTATTTCGCCCATGTTAATTTTACTAACTTCAGGAAAAAATTTCTCAGAAACTAGGTGAGATATCATTGTGAATTTTTTTATAGTTTATTCCTTACATATAGCTCTTTGAATTAAACTGATGATATTTCACAGTATAAAAACATACTTTTACAGTGATTTTTTTAAAATATGTACTTAAAAAAAAACCCAAAAACCCGATTTAAAGTTATATAACTTTTTTTGAGCAGAGATATTTAAAATTCCTCAGTTTAAATCGAAGAGCTATTCCCCCGTATAATCTCACGGGCACCCCCTTATAATCTCACGGGAGATTTTTTAAAGTTCGTAATTTTTTTATTTGATGATTTCTTTTGATTCTTTTTTAGCCACGATAAATATTAATTATTATCATGTAAGATTTTGACAAATTTAAGTCGACAAACATATTTTACTAGAACTTAACTTGAATTTTTTCGCAAAAGGGGAAGGAAAAAGAGTTTTTTTTTTTTTAAAGAGAGAAAACTCGACTATTTTTATGTCGAAAAATTTAGCCATACAGAACTAAAAATAAAACGTAATGTTCGCTCTCATATTTGCTTTCAAAATCCTCTTAATAAAATCATTGTTGTGGTTTTACATTGAAAAAACGTGGTTACAATGTGCTTTTTCCACGGTCAACGACTCCACCGAAAAACCACTTTGATTCAACAAGAGTGTTTAATAAAACAAGAGTGTTTATAAATAGAGCATTATTATATTTTGTTTATATTGACTGCAAACATGGTCTATCAGTAAAGATCACAACAATTCATTCACTAATCACCCGTTTCCGCACTCTGAGATATTTTTAGAACTCATGAAACAAAAATAGGAACATCTTATCTCTCATCACTCTTAAATTATTTGCTAGTTTTCCACTTCGTAAGAGGATGCAATTGCGTGATAAGGGGTTGTATATTCTGGATTTTAGGAAATATACGGGAGTGTACTTTGGCACGGGTGGATCTACAACTCAGGGTCAAGACTCAAATCAACACAACAACAAGTAGGTTTGTAACAGAATCTGCAACTTAACCCGCTTCCACACAACAGTTGTGTTTAACAAGTAAAAAGGCGCCAAACACAGCATTAATTCTATATTAAACATTTTCATGCTAAATGTGGCTAGTTCCATTTATTTTATTTCGAAAATTCAATAATTATTACTTATCGCTTGCAAAAATTAATTTATATTTCAAGGAATAAATATGTAATATTCCTCGCTTTTAAATAGAATTAAAATATTTCATATCAACGTACAAAGAATCTCGTAGTGAAATATATTTGACGTCATTTAAACTGATCGATGTCGCAAAAATATATTTATTTTATTTTTTTGTCTAAAAGAATTAAAGTTTCACGAGCGAAATTGCAAATGAACTGTTGCAAATGGCAATGGGGATTTAATTCTAATAAAAATGGCTTCCTATGCTTTTAAATGAGCATTAAATTTTGCAGTTTTTTACATAATTGAAGTACTTCGAATTCGAATTCTTTTCTGAAATTTTCAATGTATTATAATTTCGATGCGCTGAATTTTTTGACGTATCACACTTGTCCGTAGCATTTGTAGTTTGGGATATGAAAGTGGGTGACGGACAGACAGACAGACGGACGGACTGAACGATTATAATACCTTCCACCTTTTACGTTATAAACGTAGTGTGGAAGCTAAAAATGGAAAATAGTGTGTGTAACACTCATGCGACTTCAATTGAATAGCTTAGTGGAAGAACGTGCTAAGTAACATTTTTGACAAAAATTGAGATTTTTGTGTCAATGAATATTATTCCATCTTTCAAAGATTACTATAATTTCCCCTTTTTCATAAGCTTAAAGTAAAGTGTATTTTTTACCGGTTGCAAGTACCGGTTTTAACGGATTTAAGTGCAAATTAAAGCTTTAAAGCTCATTTTCTCTCTTTCACCTTTTGTCCCTTAGCACGATCTTCCACTAAGCTCTTCAATTATCACTTAATATATCAATACATTCAAAGGTACTTATATACCTTATAAAAAGCAATTTCACTTACTTTAAAACCTAAAAAGTTTTATGGCATCTATCATTTACGCTTGCGCGATTTTATCGAAATTTTAATTATGGGTCCGACAGGTACTGGGAACTTGTGTCATTCCTCTTTAGTTCGAGCTGTGGTTTCGACGACAAACAGAAGGGTTCAAACACCACTTGCTTGGTATCAGCACCATTCAAAACGTGTAGAAAGGATAAATCTTCATTTCGTACTTTCGGCACCATTGCAATACAGTAGCCATTGCAATACAGTAAAACATTGCAATACAGAGTTCCGGTTATCCGAATCCCGGTTATCTGAAATGCGGCTTAAGAGCAACTGTCAGTTCAATAGAGCTAATGCAATGGTTTTCAAATCACAACTTTGCAAAAGAATTGTTTTGTCATGTTATCCCATTTTCACCAGGTTATGAGAATCATCATAACATCATTTTGAAACAAAATTGAAAAGAAAATAACCTCTGGTAATTTAAATATTAAATTATAAAGTTTTAAAATAGTGTCGCCATCTGCTGTATATTTTTGGCATTTTATAACTTCAAAAATATATAATTATATTACTAGATTAAATTTTCGTTAAAAATTTGCTTCATTTCGACGTTATGTTGATTCCCATACTTGGGGAAAGAGGGCTAACATGGCAAAACAATACTTTTGCTGAAGTTGTGATTTAAAAACTAATGCATTAGCTCTATGGGACAGATAGTCCCTCTTAACCGAAAGGCTCCAGAATGTTATTTTGCTAAAATCTGAAATGTATGCATAAACGCATAAATAAAGAAATAAAAAAAATACGTTCTTACAAAGTTGGATTTATTTCTCAAAATATGCAGTAATTTTTTTTGCTGGTCAATTTTGGTTCGTTTTAAAGCAGCCCTGTCACGCCATCTTTTAACAAAAGGACGCCTGAAGTAGTGGTTTCATCTTGCGCTTCCATGTATCGGAGGGCCTGATCTAAGATTTTTGTAGCTTCTGTATGAGAAATGCTGCACTTGCTAGACTCGGGCTCATCTTTATTATCGGGTTCGTTTTCGTCCCTGGTTACCGCCGCGACTATCTCATGATCAGTTCAGCGTTTTCCTTGGCGTGAAATGAATGATGCCCGATTATCCGAAAATTCCTATGGAATCTCGATTAACCGAAAGTACTCCGGTCCCGTACCTTTCGGATAAGCGGGACTCTACTGTACTTCCATTACCTTATATTTCATATTAGGTAATTAAAAGTAAAACTGCATAATAAATAAATAAAAACAATTTTAATGCAGATTGAATAAATGAAAGTAATAAAAATACATATTAAATAAATAAAAATAATCAAAATGCATATTGAATTATTCATGAAACAACTTATTTACATTAACAATTTTCATGAAAAACATTTTTTTATGCCCCCCCCCCCCCCCCGCTTTACTACTTCACTTTTCGCGAATTGATTCTCAATTAAATAAATCAAATACAACCAAACACACAAAGTTATTTAAACTACCTGGGGACAAAGACACCACAACTTCGAGACGAATTTCTCCTAAAAAAAACCTTTCTTTTGACCTACTGAAAACGTTCTTGACCTGCTTACCTAAGGTAGGTCGACTCATCTCGCTTTCACGGTCCAGCGCAGGTCAAAAGGTAAACCAAGTTTGGGTTAAGTCCGAGCTCAGTGGATCTTTGCTGGTGCATTACGTAACATAATGTGTTGTCAGCATTATCTAATATAGCATTACACAATTCATATCCCACTATAAGAACTAGAAAAGTTAGGCACTAGAGTTTCACGAGAGTTATTGGCAAAATAGCCATAATTTAGAACCACACACAGAAAAAAATATTTTGTTGAAAGAACAAAAATTTTGTTGTTTCAACAAAATTTTTTGGTCAATATAGCGCCAACAACAATTTTGTTGTCAGTACCAAATTATTTTGTTGAAATTATTTTGTTGATTCAACCAAAAATGCGCCAAACCGAAAATGCGCAATGACCGATCACAGGACTTTCGGACCCAACAGATTTAAAGAGTACGTAATCCGCATATACTCGGTAGGTCTTCAGTGGTACCGGGACTCGATCGCGGGACCTTCCGATCTCGAGACCGAGACGCTGACCACTAGGCTCACTACGGCCCCAAGTTTCTTTTGAAAATAGCAATCAAATCCTTTCACTGCGATAATGGCCGAATGGCGCCTTAATTTTCTTCGAATTGCCGTTGATGACAGGGGCCATGACGTCACAGTTAAAAACAGCCAATAGCAGGCCGAGCTTACCTCAACCAAACGGGTTTTGTTGTGGTGAAAATACTCGCTTTGTTGGGACAAGTAAAATATTGTTATGTCAACAAAATTAGTCAACAAAACACGTCAACAAAAAAAATTTGGTTCTCCCAACAAAACATTTTTTTCTGTGCAGTCAAGTGACGAGCCGACATCTGAGTTGGCACCCAATGCATCTTTTTAAGGGTGACATCGTACGCGGCGCCGGGACTTAGGAACGTATTTAACGTGCACTACCTCTGCACAGGTTATTATTCGTTTGACTTTTTCGGCTGCACAGACTGTTTATTGGTCGGCAGTTAATTTGGTCTTTTGCATGCAAGTCAAAGGCCTTATACCTACTGATATCATCAGACCCAATTTTTTTAGGAAAATTAAATTAGATTAGTTTCATTTTATATTTATTGCTTAGTAATTCATCGGAGATAATTTAGTTGATGAAATAATTTAATCGTAAATACTTTTTTAAAAAATAAAAATTCTGAGTCTACTGGAAAACTTTCACCAAAAAGTGCAATATGAGCGAAATGCGTCAGTGAAATGATTATAAAGAATAATTAAACCGAAAGTTTTTTTTAAATGGTCTACTACATAACAGGAACATTTTCTAAATTTTTGTCTAAAATTTACGCTGTCCTTTTTTCAAGTAAAGGAGTCTGTTTGCCTGAAAAGCTAGCTTATAAGATTACTTATAAAATAGTAAATATAGTTTTACGAATAATGTACACTGCTCACAACAATTAGGGGAACGTATGGCTTAAATCCTTTCACCCCCAATGACTCCGCTTGGAATCATCAGCTTGCGTTTTTTTCTCTCACTAAGTTGAGCTCGCTCTTATTTATCGTTAGATGGAAAAATCATGTCTTTTGACGAATTAAATAATGTCAGTTTCAATTAAATGAAAATATAAAAAACATGGTAAAATAAAATTTACTCCCAAAAATTTTATGAAATAAATTGACCCTAAATTCTTCACGCTTGCATTCTTAGATGTTTAAAAATTGATTTAAACTTTTTTTAGAAAATAAAGTTTAAAAATATATATATTGCTATAATTTATTCAAAAGTTAAGATTCCAATTTTTCCTCCTTAAATTTTAGTTAAAAAATTATGATCCCCCCCTCCTGTTTTTTACCATTTCATTCTGGATTCATAATGAATCAATTTCACAAATTTTAGATCCTTAGAATAAAAAATAAGGAGTTGAAACTGAAATTGTTAACAAATGTACGAAAAGTGCTCCTCTAATTGTTTGAAATCTGATTGTCTAAATAATTGTCAAAAATCTGAATTTTCTATATCATCATTGTTTTTCCTCCTCTAGGCTTTGTAAAAAAAATAATTCCACTCTAAATTACTCACAGTTTTCTGCGAGCATTTTAATCGTAATTCAATTCTGTTGTTGTTGTTTCTAATGCCACTCGGTAACCGAGCCCGGAGTAGAGATCTACCCGATTTTAAGGCGAAGTGGGGCGGCTTCCGTTTTTATTGAGCGCCACAAGTTAGGAAGTCCGACTTTTGCTCGCAGCATGACACATCCGTTTTACAGGAAGGTCCCTTTCACACATCCATTCTCACTCACATATCGGAATTTTGATCCAGATCAAAGGCCGATAACCCCCTGATCTGGTACCCCCAGAGGTATTAATTTGGTATGGGAACATGGAGGACTTTGTGACCACGACATATTTAACGTGCCCCAGCCACCATTAGCAACACGGCGGTCTTTAGTCGTATACAAGCGCCGACCCAGCAACCATCAGAATTGCGAGCACCGCCGAGGACAGAACCCACAACCCTTCCGATGCGAGCACGACGCTTCACACGACTGAGCTACCGCGGCTCTAATTCAATTCTTCATAACAACACTTGTACAATATACAATTACAATTACCGCATAGTGGGATTAGATTAACTTACTTTCATGTCTGTATATATACAGAATTAAAAAAAAAACTGAAGTTTCTATCATTGAACTGACTTAAAATACCTCTTATTAAGTAATAGTTATAATAGCATCCCCTCGAGGACTGAGAGAGGAACTCTGGGTCAGTGGGTCTCGGTAGGTTTTGTTTACTTTCGAGGAGGTACGCCAAGGTCAACTGAAATACTTTCGCTTTCTTTTAATTATTCGCTTCAAGAGTTGGAGAAAGTTATTCAAATTATGTTTATTTATAATTGGAAGAGTTTAGGTTTGAAATGGAAAATCAACAAATGTTAGAATTGTACTTGTTCAGCAAAAGGAATCCTTTTAATTATACAACGTAAGATAAATAATTTTAGTTGCTTTGTTAACACCCAAATTGCCTTATTTATATAAGTATTTGAATTTTAAAATTATGATAAGCTTCTATCTCGTTTATAAGCCTTAGATCGCTCCAATAGAAAAATGAAAAATATAATTAAAAATTCAATAAATAAATTCTACAAGATGAGACTGGCTTTACATTTTCTCTAAATTTTTAGTCGATAATTTTCGACTTTTACTTGTATCAAGTCCAGAAAATAAGTTAGTTATATTAAGTAATTTGTAAAGAGCTCTCTCTTTGTAAATTAGTAAAGATAACTGTACCTTCAATTTTCTCACTTTTATTTTTATCAGTTCGTAGACACGCTCTAAAGAAGCTTTTGGATGAAATAAGAATAGAGCTCTGATATTATTTTCTTTTGTTGACACATTTGAACAATTTCAAAAAATAGTAAAGGGATTAAGGTATATTATGGTTTTTTATAAAAGAAAAATAAGGATTTGAAAATTAAGAAATAATAATAATTTTAAAAATTTTAACTTTTCTACACTTTTACAGATAAATTTGGATTATTCTAATGTCCATTCACAGTTAAGATGGAGAGTTGTGAGTAACATATTTCTTAATGGGGGAATTAAAAAAAAACCCTCTTAAAACTGTAGAAGGAGTATGTTGCAAAAGGCTTTTGAAAATAACTTCTTCTTTAATTTTCTCTTTTTAAAATACGTTGAAATGTAAATGTGGTATAATTATATTAATTTAAATGTAGCTTGATTTCAATTGGCTCGTGCCAGGTCTTGAGGGGCAAAAGCAATGCTGAATGAAAATAGATTATTTCTGCTAAATTTTTTTGCTGGAATCAATTTCACCTGGGAAAGAAAGCTGGAAGGAATTAAGCCACCTGAAACCAGCCAATTGTATTGTTGAAAATATTCAAAATAATTTTTGTTGTACGTCTTTTTAAGATAATAATAATCTGATATTGTTAAGTAAAAAACAGCTATACTATCTAGATCTTAAAAAAGGTACTAAATTCTCTATTTTGGAAATAGCATGAGATACCTTTAGATAAATTCAATTTTCTACAACAACAAAATCAAATTATTTTATTGATGAAATAAAACGTCAATTCATAAAGTTTCTTATGGATTATCATCTCGTACGGTAAAATATAGTTGTATTCCTTTCATTTCACAGACAAAGAAATGAAATAAATCCTGACCAGATATTGCGTTGGTTTCTTTCGAATACAATAGAAAATTAAATAAAGACTATTGACATATATTTTTTTATTTTCCACCAAACATGGCATAATACAGAAGACAACGTGTTTGCCCTTTAAAAATGTCTTTGAAATCGTAAAACAATATTTTTATGCATCAATGAAATATGTACTTTTTCCGGATATTTTATTACACGAAAAATAAAAAAACACGTTAATAAACTGAAGGAAGTAAAACCATTCTGCTTTGATCAAGCTAACAAATAATTCGCATATTTTTTAAATGAAAATTATATTATGCCAGGTTTTTTTTAAATAACTTTAAATAATAATTACTGGTGGATTTTTTAATTTTTTTTTGACTAATTCGGTTAATTTACTTTTTATAACAACGTTCAAAAAAGTTAACTTTTTTTATATCATATTCATTCATAAATCGTTGCGAAAATGACACTTTACGTGCTTACGTCACAGACAGTGCCGAAAGTAGTACTTTCGGCACTAGTGCGGTAAAGTAAATAAGAGTATCTGATGGGTAGAAAAACAAAATGATGTCATGAATATCTCCATGGAAACTAAATGATGTCATGAAACTCACTTATTTCTATTGGTTCATTACTTTTACATTTTCTAATATCTCCATGGAAACTACAAGTACTACAAAATTTTTTAAAGGAAATTAAATAAGACAAAAGTAAGAACACAAATTTCACGCCAAACAATACTTTTATTTAACAGGCATATTTATAGTAAAATAGAAAATTATTTTACAACTTTTCTTTTACTACTTTGCGTTTTCGAATATCGCCATGGAAACTAAATGATGTCATGAAAATCACTCATTGGTAGAAATACTTTTTTGCACGTTATTATAAAAAATATTGTAAGCAAGCACATGCCAAATAATACTTGATTAAGCTCTTGTCATTATTTCACTCGATCTACGGTCTCGTGAAATAAAAGCCACTCGCTTAATAAAGTATTATTTTCGGCACTAGTTGGGGGCTTAAATAACTATTGGTTTCGAAATTTATAATAAAATATTTGAATGAGTTTAAATTCAAGTATTTTTAATATCCTACTTAATCCTTTATTTAAAAATTTTTTTATTCGTTTACTTCTTCATTTTAAGGGTTAAAAATATTCTCTACCCCTTCTATTTACTGATTGATTAATCAGACTTAAAAACTTTTAAGAATATTTTAGATGAATAAAAATACTATTGTTTTATTTGGAAATTAACCTAACTCATGGAAGTGAAAAAATATTATTTTTTGCAAGGGTTCAAAAATATATATATCGAAAAACTTAAAACATTTTTTTCTGACAGTTAACATTGCGTGAAATATTTTAGATAAATTAAATAATAAGGAAGCATAGTTTTCTAGGCAACAAATTTATGAGACTGGGCATGTCTCACCCTTTGAGTGGCAACAGTTCTACAGGAATGAAAATAAACTATCTATTGGTTAATCAATGTATCAATCACTGAAGCCACTAATAAAATCCAGGAATGAAAGCAGGGTTATTTTACGTCACGCGAAACAAGCTAACTAACTTTTAAATACAATAGAGCCTCGAATATCCGTCCCTCTTTTATCCGGAATAACCGACCGTCTCCAAGTCAACATAAAAAAAATCTCCAACAAAGTCATTCTCTGTTGTTCGCAAAAGACGCAGTCTTAGACGGTGATTCTAATATGAGGAATCTCCGCCGATTCGGAAATTGAAATTCTGCACAGTTTCTAAAACCGAGAAATTCCGGTGTTTATGAAATCGGGAAGGTGCAGTGATTTTTTAAGATAGTAAAACTTCGGCAACTAAATGAGCAGAGGCAAATTTCTAGCAATCCTAAATTTTAAGGAAATTTTGGGAATCTTCAAAAATTAGGAGACTCCAAGTGATATCTACTATTTAAAAAAAGCACTTCTCCTAGAACTTCGCACAGAAATTAAAAATAATTTTTTTAGCACTTTGCTAGGAAGTCCCAGTTTCTTAGATAACGTAACACTAAAATTCAATGTTTACAGCTGCAAAACCAACGCGGATTTCGAACATTTGGCAGATTTGAGATCCGCTAACTTTAGGCTCTCCTCTATACTATAAGTTTTACTATTTAATGAAAATTCTCTATTATCCGGAATTTTCGATTATCCGACCTACCTCCGGTTCCAATTAGATCGGATAATCGAAGTTCTACTGTATTCAGTTTCACTTCCCAAACCCAAACTATACAGATAGTAACACCGTGCGTCACCGCACACTTTACGGAGATCGCAAGGATTTTCTATCTTTATAGAACAAAATTCTAATTTAAAGTTACATCCTAATTTTTTAGACAAATATACAAAGTTTATCAATATATTTTTTAAAACTCTCCTATCTTTAAAATTATTTGAAAAAGTTAGCAAAATAAACAGTTTAATAACAAATAATTTAATACAATTTTATTCTAAATGTGTTTTATTACGCAGATTAATTGCGTCACTTTGTGACGGAGCATAATATTCACATGTCTGTCACTCACTAACCAAATGCATAAAAAGTGGGCTTTTCCTGAAATATATGCTGATAGCTGATGCAATAAGCAATGTCAGCCTATTTGACCATCTGCCTTTAGTTTCCGACACGTTGTACTGTAACCCATCTTCCATAAAATATAAAAGCAGAGAAATACAAAACCAAAACGAGCACGTGATCATCACGTAGTACCTTTCAAGCAAAAAAAAAACCCGATGTGAATATTTTCATTAAAAAAATCGTTTGATTAAAATGAAATAATTAACTATATTTTTGGAAATAAAAATTCGCTTTGAATGAATGATTCACTTTAAAAAATTAAATTTGGAAAATTCCAAATGATGATTTAATAAAATACAAACACGTGGACTTATATAAACGTATTTCTGGACTCAAAGGTTTATGTTGCTCTTGCATCACGCCACAAGAAAAAAATTCTCTTTTCGTGCGCGTGGCTGCAAACGATCACGCCATGTGGCCTTCTATGTCAGAGGCCGTTTGGTCCAATCAGCCGGCGGGAAATCGGAGGTGACGTCACTAGCGAAAGAACTATGTACCTCTCGTTTCGTCTAGTGCCGCGAACTGCAGATTTAAATTCTTATTTTAGAAATGCCGGTGTTCTTTCGGTTAGGAGAGAGTAAAGGAAATAGATAACTCTGAATTTTTACTCCTTTATCGCGAAAACTTTCGAGTTCGGTTTCTAAATTTAGGAAGTTGGTGGACTTTGCACCTCACGCCGTTATTTTGGTACTCATTAATTCAAGATAAAAACAGACTTCGTTCTTGGCACTGAAAATTATTTCATTCTGGACTTTTGAATTCCGGATGTTGTGAATGGGTGAAAAATCAAGACTTTGAACCGATTGAAACTTCATATATATTTAGTGGAGAATACCAAACACCATTCAGTTCCAAATATATTTGATCGAAAAGCATTGGATTTATAGACTGTTTAAGAATTAGTTTACGGATTTCGATTTACTAAGTACAGATATTATATTTATTGGTGAGTCAAATTATGCATTTATTTATTTTTAAAATTTATTCCAGTTTATTTTTCTCTTGTGTTTGTATTTTTAGACGGTTGTAAACCTTTTTATTGATTGCTTTTAATTTTTTTAAAAACTTATTTGTCTTGAATCATTTTTTATTTAGTATCTGATATGATTTTTACATTTACCGACTTGTTTGCTATAATTTAACCGAAACGTCCTTGATTTAAAAAACAAATTCGAAAATTTTCTTTAAAAGCATTTTGACCGATTTCGATTAGACCTGATTCGATTTTTCCGTTTAAATTTGTTTCTCTTTTTCATTTATATTCCTAACATCTAATTTAAATTTAAAGTTGGATAATTTTTCTAAATTAATTAATCTAACTTTGTAATTGTATTGTTGATAATATAATCTACGACTAATATTAGAAATGGCGACATTTGTGTTGTGAATAATATAAAACTAAATATGATTGGCGATATTTTGTTTTTCAATATTGATTCTATTACATTTCGTTACTTTTCTGTTTCTTATTGATAATTCTTTCTTCAAATTATTTTTAATTTTTTTAATATAATTTCATAACAAAATATTTTCTCTATTTTTTTTCTTTTTTCCTTTACTTTTTTATTAAAAAAATATGCAAAGCTATTAAATTAAAGATAACTTATTATTTTAAAATTTAAAGATATTAATTTATTTGCTTAAATGAATGTACAGTATTTAATAATTTTCTTTAATTTATTTTAATACACCAAAGTAATATAGGCTGTTGAGTAAAGATTTATTTAAAAGTTTTTTTACGTGTTTAAATACTAAATATTATGATCCAATATTGGTAAATATTATTTATATAAGTACTTCTTTAAATAGATCTTAATTTAAATTGTGTTTTCTTTGCTCCTTTTTTTAACTCAATTCGAATTTTGAAATATTCAATATTAACAAAATAGTTATTACCTATTATAAATTTTCTTATTTGTTTAAAATTTTGTGAAAAAAATCCTGCAAAAATTCATTTTTACTTTTTAAAATATAGTGGCGCCATCTGTTAGCCATGTATCTCATTTCATAAAATTTCCTGTCTTGACTTAATATGAAAGTTTTCGATGAAGAAAGTTGACTTTATAAATTTTGCTTGCATGTTATAACATTTAATCATTTACAATTTGGCTAACTATATGATATATTGGAAATTTAGTTCAACACCTAAATTTATATTTAGTATGTATTATTTTTAGTATATTCATTGGACTTATTTCAAAATAATAATTATACTATCCCATCTATTCTTTGGAAGCAGGCATTTGACGCCGAATCTGGAACGTTTTAATTTGGAAAAATATTGCAATGCTCATTTAGATATAATACTTGATGGATGTAGTTTGCAAAACCCACACATCCTCCAAAATATAACTAAGATATATTGTCCATCCCTTCATTGGCGATTTAGTCCAATTCAATTTAGCATTATAAAAAGTTTTTAATGAGTGGGGCCGGCCACTCATTAAAAAAACTCATTAAAAATCTTAGTTAAATTTTGTAGAATATGAATTTTGAAA
This sequence comes from Oedothorax gibbosus, assembly GCA_019343175.1. NCBI lineage: Eukaryota > Metazoa > Arthropoda > Arachnida > Araneae > Linyphiidae > Oedothorax > Oedothorax gibbosus. The sequence goes on from CM033280.1 coordinate 42,909,782, forward strand.
CTATATACTATGCTGACCATACTTGCTGCATTTTTCAGTACGGTTTAGCTTGCTTTGCTACTATCTAACTTATATAAAAAAAAATACCGACAACTTATTTAAAAAAAAATACCGAATTAGATAAACAGTTTATTTAAAATAGTTTTTCCAAACAGCAAGTGCGTTAATGAAATATAATTTGTAAATTTTAATTGACTATTTTATTGTTGAAAATTTAATCACTAAAACAAATCTGGTCAGGCTAAACTACACCCTTCACTTATAATATACAAGCTTTAAAATTCTCTTTATCTACATGCGTTGCGAAATTCTTGTCTGGAAAAGGTAATAAATTAAGAACTTTATTTTATCTAAAGCATTGCTGTATTTAAATATTTGTTAGGCGATCTTTTGACATGTTAAATATCCCTGCTACGGTTTCAAAATTGTCCTTTTAACATTATCCTATCTTATTAGCGTTGGCATGACAACCGCCATTGCAAACTACCTTAAGACTGCAACCTTAAATTATCTGCATAGGAGTTAATTAACTAGGATTAACTTGACGATCGGCTTTCATATGGTAGTTTCACATAAGCAAGTCGAATTAAACGTAGCGAATATAATAAATATTAAATACAAATATAAAATCATTTTAAAATTGGGGCAATAAATTATTAGATTATTAAAAAATCGGTAAAATTATAATTGGACTTGAGTCCGTGGTAGAAACAATCAACATCGACTTTGAATAGAACTTTCTGAAGAGTATAATGGCAACCCGAGTTGGAATACGCCCGAGACAATTTAGTTCCCTCTAGACAGGGCTGATAGCGATCCTATTATAAGTAGATGATGAATGCTAGGAGACAATTTTACAAATATAAACAGTATTTCATTTTGTTCTTAGAGTCAACTGTTAGGATTATTTCATTTTATTTCTTTTTTTGCCCCGTTTATTGCCGATTTAAGATTCTTGTTTTAGCATTACGTTAAATGTTAGTTATATATAAGAGTTGTTTAATATTTTTCGGCTTTATCACATATATCCTCTTCGTATATCTATGCATATATCCATTACAAATATATTAAAAAATATAAAACTATATATATATTTTTGAAAATGTTATAAAAATGAGTTATACTGTTATTTAAAATATCGAAAAAAAAATTTAAAACATTGATACATATTTCACTTATTGTCATTTCATACGTTTTCCAAATTCAAATGATTTTATTTTTCATTAAAAAAAATCACTATCCTTTAGTTTAATTGGTCGATATTACAATGCAGATTTGTATCTTCTGACATTTACTTTACTGAAAGTATAGCAGCAATTATATTCGAGTCAAAACAAAACCGAGGATGCATTTTCAAGGTTTTAGATTACATCTCCTCTTGTCACTAGCTTATAACGCAATGGGTCCAAACGCTTGTTGCTCTGAAGAGGCCATTTATTCCATTTAAAAAGTAATAAGTTTGTTATGACTTCGAAAATGTTTAGAAATAGGGAAGGTAATTTTGAAATGTAGATTTTGTTGCTAGCTTTAGTGATATTTTGCCATAATTTATTATTGCAAAAAGTGCAATATAAGTGCTCTTTCGTTATCAGTAAAATATTCGAAAACACATACACAAATCGGAACTTCCCTCCACCCCTAACAGTGACGTATTGCTGATCTTCATTAGTCCTAGAAGTTTTAAAGTACCCAAAGATATATTTTTTTCTTAATGCACCTGCTTTATTTTGGCGGATGAAGACTTTTGCAGACTCGGCAAATTCCCCAGAACTGAGAGCCATATGTTTGTGGTAATCAAAGCGGTTCTCGCTACCGATTTTGACCCTCAAATTGTAATGAAATGAATCTGAGATCTCAGTGGATGTTATAGTATGTCGAGATTTTAATTATGCAGAGAATCCTATCCAAATGGGTACACAAAGGATCTTTTACATGCCACATAATCATATGACATGCGTGCCGACCATTTTCCTATCCTGAAAATCAGCCGACTCGGCCGGGGCTCGAGCCCGCAATCTCCTGCTTATGAGGCAGATACGTAATATCTCACAGCCACTGAGACGACTCTATAACAATAGTTAAAACGTGCGCACAATTTTACTATCTCTAGCTCCGACGCCTATAGAGATAGTAAAAGTGTGCAATAGCCCTCGTGTAGCTCTAGTGCCACGATAATTCATAACTAAACTAAAAGTGTGCGAGAGCGCACGGTTTTACTATATCTATGCTCGAGCCGCATAGCACTGGCCTCGGGGCCCCAATTGAACTGTTCATCAATTGAAGCCAAGGACAATATTTCGCTTTCTCTCCTATTGTCTTGTTTCGAATCTCGGAGGTCAAGAGCTTTCTTCTATATTGCAATCCCAGTTTCTCTTATAACTATCGTAAATATATCTCTGCTCGGTGGACATATTGAGAATGTTAATGGGATACGTCAATGCATGGGTTTTTACATTTTTGTCTGCTATTCAGGTGTCAACGTTTAAGTCGTTTAATAAGAGAAATGGGGGAATGTTGTCACTATTACCCTTCGTGAATATTCTTGATATTGATTTGGTGAAATCTAAAGCTTTTTTTGTTAATTAGGAAATTTTAATTTTGTTGAACAAATTATTTAAAAAATGTTAATGGATTTATCTCGATATTTTGTTATATAAGAATGTGAATCGGGTTTTTTTTTTCAAACTATTTCTTGAACTGGGTTTAAAAAAAAAATATTCGAAATGCATTGAGCTTTTTTTTAAAATTTCGGTAAGTAATTATAACCCTAATGCAACGTCTTTGATTTTTTAAAAGCAATATTTTTCTTGAATTCTTACTCAAACTCGCTGCAAATTTCTAAAGCTACGTTCCTTTAAAAGTCCTTCTCCTAAAAATATTCGTCAACAAGTGTGTTACAGGCAATTCCTTATTTATTTTTCATAAAACTGGAAAGGCGCCATAACTGTGACAATTTAATGGTTACTGCCGCATATTCTTCTCTTGGATAAACCCCAAATTTGTATAAATAACCTCGAATGTCGTTACTATGGGGCTCTAGTACGACACTGTTTCAGCTTAACTTCCCTCCCTTCAACAAGTGTGCCCATTCCGGCGAATAAAATCCCATTTTTCACTCCTGGGAAAAGTCCCTGGAGCGAAATTAATCCGGCAAAGGCGAGTGAAAGAAAGGCAAAAAACCGGAAAACTTCCAACGGACCTGGAAAGATCTTTCCAGAAATCTCGAATACAAAACCCACTATCATACTCAGTGGGTCTCTTATCAAATTGCGGTTACATTTGTTTTGCAAATATATGCTTTGTTCGTAGTTCGTACGTTATTTGTAATAAGTACTTAATTATGCAAGAAACACACACATTACATACTTTTGCCAAAGTTTGCTCATAATTTAAATTATGCTCAATTTGAGTAGAATTGTACAATCTCACACTTTTTTTAAAAGTATCATTATTTTCAAAACTCTTGCATACTTTCTCTCGGCATAACTTTCTATACGCATTCTGTAGAATTATCTCAATTCTATGGTTCGAATCGCCACACAATATAAATTTTATTATGTTAGATTTTTTCCATTTAAGTAAAAAAACATGTTTCACTTGAATTTAACTAAATATTTTCACAATTTTACACTTTCTTGCGGAGGAAATTTACGTGATATTTACCGAAATTATCCCCCCCCCCCCCTCTGTGAAGGGTATTGTGGGAACTAAGGCACCTGCTAAGACTAGGCATTTTGTATCAGATTGCAATCCTCAACAATGCTGAAGAGTTTTCTACATCGTTCGACTCGGTAAAGGGCAGCACCATTACCACGCTCTCTCGACGAGTAAATTTACTTCCTCAAAATCCGCTTTTCTGAACCCTGGATCCTGTGGTTGAGTTTGTATTTAATCCTAGACCCTCTCCCTCACTCCCCCCTCCCCCCACACCAAGTCCGGTATCGATCCGGCAGTCAGTGTGTGACGTCACTGCGTGGGGGATTCCTCCTTCCTCGGGAAAGAGAAAGGATATGGCAACAACACGGATTTTCATCAGACGATCCTTTAGTGGTCGTTGTCCTCCCCCTATGTCAAAGGGTCAGAGGCGTTGTCAGTTCAGTGGCGTGGTCTTGCCAGTGGCGTGAATAATAGCATCGGTCAAGTGACGTGAGTATTGCATCACATACGGTGTATTTAGCTGTGTGCATGTCTTAACTGATGATTACTCTTGTAGTGGTGTGTTTTTGTCACCTGGTGATACGTCATCGCTAGGTTGCTTCTACGTCGGAAGTTGGGATTCTTAAACAAATATTAGTGACTGGATTATTGCTCAAAAGCCACTAAGTCGCCGATGTTTAAGTGTTCTGTGTGTATTATACCATTGTCAACTTATTATATAAATTGACAAAATAAAAAAAATCATACTTAGGAAGCTATAAAGTCATGTTTATGCCTGAACATAAATTAGATTACCTTAAACCAAGAGTACTAAGATATATCTATATTTAATCGTATTATTTCTAAAATAATACTAATGTTTGTTTCATGATTTGGTTTTCATTTAAAATGAAACTCTTCAATATCATATGGGAGAAAATTACAGTTGAGAAATAAAGTCCCTATAACATTGACCGTTAACAGCATAACTTTAAAAATTAAAACTACTATTCTCAATATTATACATCTTTGATATTTGATTCTGTCGATTCATATGTGTAAACACCTCTTTAACATAAGCAGGCATACAAGGTTCCTTAAAACCTAATCTAGCTATTTTAAAAGCTAGGCTTAGCTTTTTCTAAAACTAATTCTAAACTATTTTTTTTATCTCTTATATTTCCAAAATGCTTAATATTGAAACCACTTCGCGTTAACGCATGCCTGACGTCTCTATTTTTCATATTTTGATTTGTAGGCAATAACGAATCTTGAAAACATTAAATTCTTTCACATACAAATTTAATCGTTCCTAAATACCTTTCACTAAGAAGAGCTGTTGCTTCAAGGAGTTTTAATTATTAATGTTTTTTTGTGAAGATTTGTTAAATAACTTGGTTCTAGTTTGGTTGAATATTATTTAACTATTCAAATTTCAGTAAAATTATTTTTCTATTTTAAATTCATTTCCTTATTTTAAAATACGCATTTGTGAGAATACTCATAATCCCATTTGTATTAAAAATGGTCTCAGTAAAGGGATTAATTTTTCCTACAAGAAGAAATAATTTCCATAAGTATAGAAATTATAATATAATTATACTTAACATTTACCAAAGTGCTTAATTTGCTTATAATAAATGCAGAATCATGTCCGATGACGGCTATGATTGTCCGATAGTATGTCATTTACCTATTATATTGCTTGAAACCATATTTTTGCCTTTCAAAAGATGAAATCTATAAAACTGAATTACTAAATCCTCTCTTACGACATTCAATATTCAAATTTTATGTCCACTTAGTGTACAATTTAATTCTACCTCCTTCAATTATTCAGGTACGTTAAATCATTTCACAAAGCACCAAAGATGGCTTTATTGAAGGATTTTACTCATTATTTTATTTACGAATTTTTTTATGGTTTGAATTTTTTCGTCTGGGCGTAATTCATCTTATTCGAAACGGAAAACACTATTCGTATATTCGACAGGACGGTTACCCCAATATAGTTCGAGCTAATGTAATTTTATTATCGATTTTCGGTTAAATGCAGTTCGATTTGCTGTTTAAAATTTGGCGCTTGGTTTCATCATAATAATAGTTCCTAGTATCTGCAACGATTGTAGGGTGAAACGTTTCATCACATTTTCACAGTATTCAACTTAACCATTACAAAAACTGGAAAAAGTTTTAATCTGAAAACTGAAAATATGATGAAACATTTCACCACACAGCCGTTACAGCAACTAAGAACCATATTTTTGATGAAACCAGCACAAATTTTTTAACAGTGTTGTTCATAAAAATGTGAGGCTTATCCAAGAGAATGCTATGACAGCAATTACTATCGAATTGTCATGGCTATTGGCGCTTGTCCAGTTTTATAAAAAAAAAAAGTATAAGGATTTGCCTGTAACACTTGTTGATGGAATAGTTTTTGGAGATAAACTTCAACAATTTGAAAAGAACGTAGCTTTAGAAATTGGCAGCGAGTGACTTAAAATTCATACCTATTGCTAAACCATGCACTCCCTCTTCCACAGATTATATCTTCATCATTCCACAATGCCGCCCCTCGCCACTCTTACTAGAGATACCACCGAGATGGCCACCGACTCTTCTTCCACCACCGACAAAGTCGACGAGGAGGTGATCGACCCCTGCGATTTCGCCCCCGAAGCAGCTCCCGAGAAGACACCGGCCCCTCCCATGAAGATCGTTTGGAGGAACGTTATCCTCTTCGCCTATCTGCACATGGCCGCCTTGTGGGGAGCCTACCTCATGTTCACGTCGTCGATGTGGCAGACCAACATATTTGGTGAGTGATTTCAGTTAAAATGTGAATGGATGAAGTCCGTAGGAATATTTCCAGACGTGATCAGGGTTCGTACGCGGCCTTGAAAACCTTGAAAGTCCTTGAATTTTAAAATTTCGTTTGAAAAAAAGAATTTTACCCTATTACCCTTGAGAATCCTTGAATTTTAAGAGGCTAAATTTTTTTGGCTTTTACTTGTTCCAAAGTTTTATATCAGGACCGAACTTGATTCAACCAAACTTCAATGCTCCGTAATATATGCTAGTTTGCGTCTTTTGCTCCTTTTGCTGTTATTTGACGTCTTTTTTACATTTAGCATTTCGTGTTAAATTGGACCGTCAAACAGATTTATTTATATTTATCTTATTTGGTTTTAAAAGTCTCTCCAATGCTTAAAAAAATCTGTATGTTGTAGGAAAACGTCAGTGTTGTTAGTTGACGGGAGTACATGTCTTTTTTCCGTCAGACGGTTAATTGTCATTTCATATGAGTTCATATTTAAAAAAAATTCTGTATCTTACGTGATTTTCTCTTTTATTTTTCAGCCATCTTTCTATACATAATTTCTGGTGTTGGGGTGACGGCTGGAGCCCACAGGCTTTGGGCCCACAAATCCTACAAGGCTAGGCTACCTCTGAGAGTGTTCCTGGCTTTCATCTACACTATCGCTTTCGAGGTGAGTTTCATTCAAGCTTGTTTCAATTAAAGTGGTAAATGTAGTGTCAATTTATATAATATGCGCAGTGTTAGTTGAGGTTATCGGCATACATGACGGCTCAAACTGAAGGAAAAGCATCTTGCATGTCCTCCATACAATGTGTATGCGCAGTAGAAGAGAGTCGGTTCAAGTGTAAACATAGCCTAAAGCCGTACTCACAAAACTTTTAGAGCGAGAGCCCAGGGCCCCCAGACCTAAGTCATTTTTTAAAGGATGAAATGTATCGAATTAGGTTCGGTTTTCATTTACTTTTAGTATATGCATACCCGCTAGAGTGAACCGACGGCCAATTTACAGGTATCGGGTGCAAAAAGTAGGTAAATTATAAGTTAACTTAAGTCATTTTCTAAAGGCCGATTTTTACGTATGTTTTAGAAAATAATGTTAAAAGTTCATAATAAATTTCCCAGACACTTTCCGTCGGCCGAAACTTTTCCCAGACGCTTTAAACGTCTTTATCAAGTTCAGACTTTGTCCCACGCATCTGGCGGCGTGAGTTGGCGCTACAATCGTCCTCGGACCACAAGAAGGGGAAGTTAAGCAAAAAAGAACTATGTGTGTATTGGAGATGTGGTTGGTTGGTTGGTAAAATTTTTGTTTAATTAGAAAATAAATTAATAAACAAGTAACCATAGCTGTCTTTAGCTTACAAAATTTTCATTTCTCCAATGATCAAGCACACAAACCGGAATATATATGCCAATCGACCAACCAACCAACCACATCTCCAATACACACATAGTTCTTTTTTGCTTAACTTCCCCTTCTTGTGGTCCGAGGACGATTGTAGCGCCAACTCACGCCGCCAGATGCGTGGGACAAAGTCTGAACTCGATAAAGACGTTTAAAGCGTCTGGGAAAAGTTTCGGCCGACGGAAAGTGTTTGGGAAATTTATTATGAACTTTTAACATTATTTTCTAAAACATACGTAAAAATCGGCCTTTAAAAAATGACTTAGGTCTGGGGGCCCTGGGCTCTCGGTCTATTTCTGTTCATCATGCCTTATAAGGCTAGAAAACGCTGGGACATCGTGGAAAAGCATACAACGGATGATGCATATGCCAAAATTCAAGTACTATGCCGCAGACATATGCCACGATGTATGTGTTTTGCAGAGACTTTAAATACAATATATACTGTGCATTGCAAACCAAAAGGTTGCCAAGTTAACAAGTCACCCGACTTTTCCAGAGAAAATCTACATAATTCTTAACATTGCAATACTTTCTCAGTCTCTAAAATGGATGCGACAATTTAATAATGCAAGTATCAAACATATACATTGCGGAACCAATAAAAATAGCTTTCAAACTGGAAAGCATCTTGTGTACCTCCATAGTGCAGTACATATGCGTAGTAAAAGAGAATTAGTTCAAGTGCAAACCTAGCCTAAATCCTTGCTCACACAATGGCAGCGAAACGTACAGCAACCTTTCTCGGTGATTCATCTTTGCTCATTCCTCCACTTTACAACCCGATTAGCGGTCAATTATATTTACGCCATCGTCTTTTTCCAGAACGACATCTACGAGTGGGCCCGCGACCACCGCGTCCACCATAAGTACTCGGAGACGGACGCCGACCCCCACAACGCTACACGAGGGTTCTTCTTCTCTCATATTGGTTGGCTGCTGTGCAGGAAGCACCCCGAAGTGATCCGTAAAGGCAAGGCCATCGACACCAGCGACCTCCTCGCCGATCCCGTCGTCAGATTCCACAAGAAGTGAGTCATAATCTTATATACAGGGCCTGATCTATTTAGCATAACAAGCACAACTCATTTTGGGAGACAGAAACTTTCATGTAAGGCTTTCTGTATGATAGTCATAGTTGGCCAATATGATCAATCTTGTGTGTACTCTATAAGTTTTCTAATATAATAGCATTGATGAGATTGATCTGAAATGGTCACGCTGAAATTAATCCCAAGAGTCTTACGAATTTGGGATTTTCGACAATGTCACCATATTGCCATGGGAGAGCAAGTAAACTATATCGGCACAACAGCCCGTTAGTGGGCCAAGGCCTACCGTTCCCATTTCAGCTTACTTGACCAAGGGTGCTACGCATACGTCCCGGTTTGGTGGTCAGCCTCACGTGGAACCCCCAGTGTTCTGTTTCCAAGCATGCTTGGTCCTCAATTTACCGCCCCACTTAAGGGATGAGCCAGCCTCTCCCAATCCGCGACTCGATCCCCGGACCTGTGGCGTGGGAATGCGAAGCACTACCTACCACTAAGCCACTGAGCCTCCTTATCTTCCTTATTTATTCACAGGGCCTGATCTATTTAGCGTAATACGCATACATTTGGGAGGCAGAAACTTTTATGTATGACTGTCCGCATGATGGTGATAGCAGACTTGCCATCTCTAGAAATTTAAACTGATTTTTTTTAACCTTTTACCTTGCAAAATTTGACCTATTTTCGAAGGAGGTTTCAAATTCAAATATTATCAATTTTCTTTTCATAATAAGATGTATTGATACTTAACTTTAAAAAAGATTTTAGAACGAATTATACAAATATATATATATTGAATGCAGAAGGATTGAGATTTGTATTTCGCTATATCGCAATCTACAGCATCGCTGAAAAAACGTCACCCGATATTTTCTCGATTTTTTTTTAAAGATTAGAAAATTTTAGTCCATTTTCTTTTCATTTAATTGAATATTTCGCCAGCTAGAATGATAAGCTTAACTTTAAATCAGTTTTTAGCACGAAATATTCAAATATCTATTAGATGCAGAGAGATTACAATTTGTAATTCACCTTTGCAATCTGCCGCTTCTAAATAAAAAAAAATCATCAGACCGATCTCAATAAGCTACTCTAAAATTTAAGCACAAAAATCTCCCGAATTTCGGATTTTCCGAGTGTCACTATATTATATAGACTATCGAAACAAGTTCCCGGAATTCAGAGGTTATAGAATCGCTGAAACACACTTTGTTATTTTAGGTTCCCCGAAGTTTCGCGATTTCAGTATCGTCTGGATTAAGGGATTTTACAATCGTTGGAGAATAGCGATTTTATTACAAATGGAGATTCCGGCGCTACTGTACTTCGGCCTTTTTTACCTAACCTTTGTGGAAAGAAAGCTGAGAAAGAATAAAATGAGAACGTACTAGTTTTATTCACTAATGTCTCTTTCTTCGTACTGCTCGAAGAAAATAAGTTATAATGCTGCGAAATGGAGCCATAAAAATTATTATCTCAATTTTAGTCTCTAGTCTCATTCCAAACGTAAAAGCGACTGATTATACTTGTTATTGTAGTTGCAATCGCCCTATTATACTTTCGTCAGATAAAATCTTTAAAGATCAAAATTAAAACAGATCGTAAAAAATTAAAGACAATACTTTTCGTACGCAACAATAGTAAGGTTATCGAGATATTTCCTTTTAAACCTTTCACTGCTAATGAGAAGCCCTATATACTTGGCCTCGACATTGGTCACGCTGACACCTGAAGGTTAAATATATTCAATGGAATATTCTAAGGACAGTGTTATCGAACATTTATTTTAAATTGTAATTACAATGAGTTTTAATTCCAAAGCAATCGTTAAGTTAGGCAAACTAGTTTGATTAGACAATCATTTCTAATTTTCTAAAAGTTGTATTAGTGCTCTTTAAAAACTTGACGATTTAGGGAATATGATATTTGATATCAAACTCAAATTAGAGAACCTAAACATTTTCAAAAAAGAGGTCTCTCAGTGCCAAAAAGTAATTCTTTATTTTGCCTTGGAACTCTTTTGGGGCTGCAAAAATTAATTAAATTTGCTCCCATTATAATTTTCATTCCTCCAATTTTTGAGATTGTGTAGTTGTTTGCAACGGGATAAGTTTTTTTAATCATTGTCAACTTTGCATATATATTGCGCAGTGTTTCCTTTGAAATTTTTATACGAAGCTATTTCCACTGTATGACATCTAATATTTTATATTTAAACTAAGTCAATTGTAGTCTCTGAAATACCTTTATATCACACCTGATTCGGGGAATCAGTTATAAAAAAAAGCCGCTAATGTCTACTTAAGCAATAAAATGCTTTCTCTGTAGATTTCAATTTTATCGATGTAGTAGTATCTATCCTGTTTCAACAAAAATGTCTCTTTTTCTCATCAGGTTCTATCTTCCTCTGGTTCTCCTGTGCTGTTTCATTCTTCCCACCATCATCCCCATGTACCTGTGGGGCGAGACCTTCAGCAACGCCCTTTTCGTGCCAACCCTGCTTCGCTTCTGCTTCACCCTCAACCAGACCTGGCTGGTGAACAGCGCAGCCCACATGTTTGGACACAGGCCCTACGACAAGACCATCAACCCCAGGCAGAACGCACTCGTTGTCTTGGGGGCCGTGGGCGAAGGCTTCCACAACTACCATCACACCTTCCCCTACGACTACGCCGCCAGCGAGTACGGCATCAAGTACAACCTCACCACCATGTTCATCGACGTCATGGCATGGCTGGGTCAGGCCTACGACAGGAAGACGGCATCGAAAGGAATGATCAAGGCCCGGAAACTGAGAACGGGAGAAAACGGCGTCGGCCAGGAGCAAGACGTCATTGTTGATGCGGTGCAGAATGGGGTTCTGGAGACGTCGAAGATGGTTCAGAATGGCGTCGATGCCGTACAGAATGGGGTCATGGAGACGTCAAAGATGGTGCAGAATGGCGTCGATGCGGTACAGAACGGGGTCCTGGAGACATCAAAGATGGTGCTGAACGGCGTCAGTGCGCTGTCGAAGGCTGTCCAGGACAGCGTCAACGATATCCAGAAGACGCTGGACGTCAGCGACCAGGACAACGTGCTGGAGACGTCGAAGATCGTCCTGAACGGCGTCTCGGACGCCTTGTCGAAGGCGGTCAGGAATGGCGTCAACGACATCCTGAAAGCGACCGGTGCCACTGAAGACGTCGACGCGCCGAGCAGCGTTCACAAGCGTCAGAACGTCGTGGCCCAAAATGGCGGCGGCCAGACGTCGTCTTCAGTCGTGCAGTGCGGGAGTGGTTTGAAGGAAGAATGAGAAGGGAACTTATATGACTGAACTTGCGATGTCCAGGCACCTGTTGAAATTCGCCAAAATAAACGATTTTTTGAGGACTTAAAAAAGAAAGAAAAATTAACCGGTGTTTTTTTGTCGTCGCTGTATGTGTTACTAGAGTCAGATTGGTGATCTTGAAAACTGTGATTGTGGGAGTGCATGGTCGAGCTTGTTGAAAATTTTATCGAATAATTAGTCTATGGTAAAAGAAGAAAGGAAATATAAAATTTCAATATGAAAAATGTTGTGTTTCTAATAAATTAAAACTAGGATTTAGTTACTAATATTGGTGTTTTTATGCTTATGTTTTATTATAATATGCTTATTTTTTTGTTAAATTTCAAAACCTGGTGGTATTTTTATTTGTCTTACAATGCTGCTCTGATTGAAAAAAAAATTGGATTCGAAAAGCTTATTTTAGCAAATTTGACCTTTTTTTCCATTTTATGAATTCTTGAGAAAGAATCATGTGATGTTAAATTTCTAAGCAAAGTTGCTAGCTTATTTTGCTTTAAAAGCCTGTTTATTATATATTATATTCATTTCTATTTTCATGTTTTGCATTTGTACAAGACTTGCTACACATGCTATTGAATACTAAGGCTCGATAAGTTACCCCACTTGTTTTTAGTATTAAGGTAAATATATTTATTTGTTAATATTTTTAATTTTTGTAATAAAACCGTTTATTATGGGACAGGTTGTCTAATCCTTAACAATAAAATTTTTTAGAGTATTAACTTTACTTCAAAAACTACCAGACCAAGATGTGTCTAAATTTTTTTTAATGCGATGATTCTTTTCTTAAGTGATAATTACCTCTTCGGGCTAAGTTCTTATTAATACCGCATATTGGTCCCCCCTCCTTTAGAATGTATATTTCTCATTTTTGCGTCATGTTTAGTTAATTTCTTAAGGGTTCTTTTAATATTCGTCGATTGTATATTGACTATTAATATTTAATTATAAAATTAAAAAAAATTCAAAAGTTTCTTTATTACAAGTATAAAAATTACCTTTTTTTTTAATGTATAGTTTCATCTTCTAAATGTGTATGTGTGCTGTAAATATGGCTTCATTTGAAACGAGTTATTTTCTGAAACTGTTTAAGAGAGAGAAGGATTATAAATAAAGTTTAGAAAGAAAGTCTTGAAAACGAAAATTTTTATTATTAAAAACTTCTACAACAAAAAAGAAATTAATGATATTGGAACTACTTTTTTTTCATGGAAAAAATTTATAATTTCAAGACCCATTTTTAAGAATAGTTCAAAGAACTACCTACTAAAATTTCCGGGGACGCAGAGAACTTTATTATTAAAAAGTCATATTTTTAGACTCTATACTAATTGAATTTAAAATATCAGAGACAAATGCAGTTTTGAGAAAAAGATATTTTAACTTAATTATTTTTCAACAATTCAAAAATATACAATAGAATAGGTTTTGGAAATGCTTCATATTAAAAGTATTTTAGAATGAATTGTAACTACTGTGTCAGAAATAATTTTCAACACATTAATTGATAAAGAAATTTCTTAGCATGGAATGAGGGCATTAACTTTTATAACATGCATTTGTACTAATATGTGTTTGCATACTTGACGTTTTCATATGTATTTTTATACATTGTGACCATTATAAATGCTGTTTATCATTAAATGTACAGTATTCAAATTTTAAAAATAAATCTGAAACATTCTGATTCTGTTTAAATCCATATCTATATACGAAATGTGTTCACCAAAAAAGAAAAGCATAATTTAAAATAAAAAATATATTACATTCAATAATGGAAAAAAATTATTGCATTCGTTATTCTTTAAACAGTTATGTATCTGTTTGAGAATATTTTATTCTTTTCATTTCATATTGGCTCCAACAAACTTATTCTTTGGATTTCAATGAAGTAACAAATAAACTATTATTATAAGTATTTGTTTGTATATAACATTTTTTGTAACGAGCTTGTTAAGTCAACAGAAATTATATAATATTTTTGAAACAGAATATATGCAGATGTCTGCTATTTAATTTTTACTAAACCACTATACTTAACATTTTAGATTGATAAAATCAAAATTTATTATACGAAATTCCTATGAAGCATCTTCCAAAATAACATGCAAAACACCTGTAAATGACCATACGAAAATGTGCCATTTGAGCATTTTTTAGGTGGAAATTTTACTTGGTATTATGATTGTAATGTGTTAATAGAATTTTCATTCATATATATATTGAAAATTATCCATAGGGATCTTTTAAGTTTATTGAAACGACGAACTGGTTTCTTTCAAGTTGTAATAAAATATTGTTAGTAATGTTTGTAGTTACTCAATAAATATGTTGTATAACCGTGTTCACGTGACTATTTTTTTAGTATTTTATATATTTGTGCAAAACTTGGTTTTCACATTCAAAACGTTCACTTTAAACGTGCTTAAGCACAAAACTTCTGTTGGGGAGACCTGAGATGCTTATACAGAGCAGAAACAGAAAACGTAGTACCAATCTATTTCTTATACTTTTACCTAAATGTAAAAATAAACCATGTATTATCCAAAATATTATTAAAGTATTATTAATTGTTTGTGGAAGAAAATAATTAAGTCTAAGCATTTGAGATGGGAAATTTCCAATGCGGCATTCAATATTCCATTTAAACGAAATTCAGCTATATTTAAACAAACTTAATTTCTGAATAATTGGCTACTACGTCAGCCCAATAGGCCAAGCTGTTGTGATTTGGTGACCCATTTTTTAAATAAAGCTAGTTGGAAAAAAATTATACGAAAACTTATTTTGTGTATTGTTATTATTTCTATGTTTTACATTCTCTAACAAAAAAAAGTTTTTTTTTATAACGTGCAAAAAAGTTAACTTTTTTATATCATATTCATTCATAAATCGTTGCGAAAATGACACTTTACGTGCTTACGTCACAGACCGTACCGAAAGTAGTACTTTCGGTACTAGTGCAGTAAAGTAAATAAGAGTATCTGATTGGTAGAAAACAAAATGATGTGATGAATATCTCCATGGAAACTAAATGATGTGATGAATATCTCCATGGAAACTAAATGATGTGATGAATATCTCCATGGAAACTAAATGATGTGATGAATATCTCCATGGAAACTAAATGATGTCATGAAACTCACTTATTTCTATTGGTTCATTACTTTTGCATTTTCTAATATCTCCATGGAAACTACAAAAATTATTAAAGGAAATTAAATAAGACAAAAGTAAGAACACAAATTTCACGCCAAACAATACTTTTATTTAACATCCATATTTATAGTAACATTTGATTCAAAATAGAAAATTATTTTTCAACTTTTCTTTTACTACTTTGCATTTCGAATATCGCCATGGAAACTAAATGATGTCATTAAAATCACTCATTGGTAGAAATACTTTATTAAGCTCTTGTCATTATTTCACTCGACCTACGGTCTCGTGAAATAAAAGCCACTCGCTTAATAAAGTATTATTTTCGGCACTAGTTGCTTAAATAACTATTAACAAAGAAATCTGACTTTTACATCGTAATTTTTTTCGACTTTTTGTTTACTTAATTTAAATGTTCTCAGAAAAAAAAAGAACACGTGGAGTTCTAAAAATTTGCCTGTTTCTTTTTTAGTACGAATTGCCATTTTGTTCAGACTTGTAGGGTATATTTTCGGAGCACCTAACCAATACACACAAAACCAATCACGAAACACAATTTTTCTTACAATTTTTGTTGTGATAGATCAGGTTTCACTATGTAACAAGAAGTTCTAAAAGAACGAAAATAGCCTACTTTCCCGTTACTTAAATACTTACTAAAATCTAATCGGGAAACAACTAGGTTCTTAACGGTAAATACCATCAACAACCGTTTCTACACTAGATTTATACACACTAGAAAAAAAATCGCTAAACACAGCATCCAGCTATAATTTAAACTTCTAAAAGCCAAAATCAACTATTTTCCTTAATATTCTTTCGCAGATTAACTTAAAATATTATTTATTGTCTGCTAGATTTATTTGTAGATAGAAGAATAATTAAATACTTATTAATAACAAATGAAATTAATGTAATGAAACTACTTCAAACTGCATTAAAAAAATAAGAAATGTAAATTAAAACTAACTATAATTGGTATGCAAAATATATATCTTGCTGCTTTCTTGGTAAACAATTAATGAACAATCGAAGAATCACATTGTATTACATTTTATGACGTCATTCCAAACTGATTCATGAACAAATTATTTTGCTTCAAATATTTTAAAATAAATTTTCTCATGCCATTGACTGTTGATTTGGCAACAGTGATTTAAATGACTCAAAATTGAATTTCAATGCTAATTCAATGGAAAATTCGCCGACAGATAGTAGATTTATGTCCGTCCGGACGTACAGACAGGCGGACAAAAAGTATGAAAGTTGGATCTCTGAGGTCATAGCTTTGTAACAAAAAAAGAATTTTTAAGACCTGATGGATAGAACCGATTTTGGAAGGAGGGTACGGACAGACAAACGGACATCGACCGCATGTCAGTACCTACTTTTTCATTTTTTTAATTCTTTCGAATTAAAAAAAAGTAGGCTAAAAAAGAGTGTTACAAAAAAACCCATTTAAATTCAAGAGAGAACGGTTTATGTTGTAAAATTTGTTATATTGCATAAAAACAAGAAGTTCATAAAGAACTAAAATAGCCTACTTTCCTGTTACTTAAATACTTACTGAAGTTCTAATCGGGAAAAAAACTAGGTTCCTAAAGTAAATATCATCAACAGCCGTTTCTACACTAGATTTATACACATTAGAAAAAAAAATCGAAACACAGCACCCAGCTATAATTTAAACTTCTAAAAGCCAAAATCAACTATTTTCCTTAATATTCGTTCGCAAATTAATTAAATATTATTTATCATCTGCTCGTGATTTATTTGTAGTTCGAAGAATAATTAAATATTTATTAATAACAAAAGTAATGAAACTACTCCGAACTGCATTAAAAAATAAGAAATGTAAATTAAAAACTAAGCATAATTGCATGCAAAAGTATGCCTTGCCGCTTCTTGGTAGATAAATAATGAATAATCAAAGAATCAAATTGTGCTACATTTTATGACGTCATTCCAAACTGATTCATGAAAATATTATTTTGCTTCAAATATGTTTAAATAAATAAAGTTTCTCATGCCATTGTTGATTTGGCAACAGTGATTTAAATGACTCAAAATTAAATTTCAATGCTAATTCAATGGGAAATTCGCCGACAGATAGTAGATTTATGTCCGTCCGGACGTACAGACAGACGGACAAAAAGTAGGAAAGTTGGGTATCTGAGGTCATAGCTTTCTAACAAAAAAGAATTTTTAAGATCCGATGGATAGAACCGATTTTGGAAGGGGGGGGGTACGGACAGACGGACGGACAGACAGACGGAAAGACAGACAGACATACGAACAGACAGACAGATGGACATCAACCGCATTTCAATACCTACAGGGATTTAAATGACTCAAATTGAATTTCAATGCTAATTCAATGGGAAATTCGCCGACAGATAGTAGATTTATGTCCGTCCGGACGTACAGACAGACGGACAGAAAGTATGAACGTTGGGTATCTGAGGTCATAGCTTTCTAACAAAATAAGAATTTTTAAGATCCGATGGATAGGACCGATTTTGGAAGGGGGGGGGGGGGTACGGACAGACAGACAGACGGAAAGACAGACAGACATACGAACAGACAGACAGATGGACATCAACCGCATTTCAATACCTACAGTGATTTAAATGACTCAAAATTGAATTTCAATGCTAATTCAATGGGAAATTCGCCGACAGATAGTAGATTTATGTCCGTCCGGACGTACAGACAGACGGACAAAAAGTATGAGAGTTGGGTATCTGAGGTCATAGCTTTCTAACAAAAAAAGAATTTTTAAGATCCGATGGATAGAACCGATTTTGGAAGGGGGGGGGGGGGGTACGGACAGACAGACAGACGGACAGACAGACAGACGGAGAGACAGACAGTCATACGAACAGACAGACAGATGGACATCAACCGCATTTCAATACCTACAGTGATTTAAATGACTCAAAATTGAATTTCAATGCTAATTCAATGGGAAATTCGCCGACAGATAGTAGATTTATGTCCGTCCGGACGTACAGACAGACGGACAAAAAGTATGAAAGTTGGGTATCTGAGGTCATAGCTTTCTAACAAAAAAAGAATTTTTAAGATCCGATGGATAGAACTGATTTTGGAAGGGGGGTACGGACAGACAGACAGACAGACAGACAGACAGACAGACGGACATCGACCGCATGTCAATACCTACTTTTCAATTTTTTAATTCTTTCGAATTAAAAAAAGAAAAGTAGGCTAAAAAACCACACGCCTAAAAACGTAGTTTTTTTTCTTTTAAAAATTTTGGTGATGCTTTCACTAAATTGTTTAGACGATCTTTCCTTACAATTATTAAATCTATAATAATAAAAATGAAGTTCTGTATTTATATGTGTGTGTGTCTTATAGATTCATAAACTAGACATTTGTTTGACTCGTAACTTGGCACAAATGCGTAGTTCATACTTAGATTTATGATTTTTGAACTTTCAGGTTTCAAAATGTTCTATTTTTAGAGAAAATTCGAATTTTCTGAAAAACTACACCACTTTGGCTCAAATCAGATCTTTTTTTTTTACTTTCCTGATGCCATCGGCTGAAAAAATTAAATAAAACTTTTAACGAACACATTTAAAATGGGGTTGTTTCACGGAGGATCTGGCAATAGCTCTGCGGTTTTGTTTTCAACAGTGTCTCCCAACAGTGTTGCCACCAGTTTTAGGAGAAAAACACTACGAAAAAATACCATTTAATTCTAAAATTACAAAAACATACCATAAAAATACTAGCAAAGCGTTTCACGTTTTTTAAAGTCACTAAAAAGATTCCAAAATGCAGCTAGTATTTTTACGATAATTCTAAAACATTTGTTTATTTTTATTTGATTAAAAAAAATATTGATTTCATAAGTTTTATTTCTAGAATTGTAATTTATATAAATTAAAATTTTGAGTGCGAAAACTTTATTTCAAACTATTTACAATGCTTGGAATGAGTAGAAAAATAGTTTAAATTTCAAAATGTCTATACATAAAGAGTTTATACTATTTTTTTTATTATACTAAATAAGACCGAAGACTGGCCGTAAAAAACTGTGACGGATTAGTTTCATCTCCATACATGATAACTGAATCGCCAAATGTAATAAAAAATTCAAGAACGTAGAAGAACTTCCCTTTGCGCTCTTCCCTTTTAACAATTTCGTAAAGAAGAAGTGCATATGGAAATTTTTCTACAGACATGACTACTTTTCGCATTTTGCGATTGAACGGAAATTCAATAAAAACTAATAATTTTTACGTGAGGGTGGACTTATTGTTGAAGTTTAGTAATAAATGAACATTAGGAAAAATAATAAAGCGGTATTTAGAGTCTTGTTTTAAAAAATAAGCTTTTCTTGCTTAAGTGTTAAATAATATAGTGGCTTATGGCTGATAAGTTCAAAAGTTTACGAGTGTGGTGCAAAATACTTCCTGGAAATTAACAGTTTGGTCGAAAATGAGTCTTTTAAACAATCTCAAATTCTGTGCAGGACACACACGACTAAAACAAGAAGAAAAGTCTGTTTGCATAGTTGGATTGCAAGTGATTTCATTTAACTTGTAGTGTCTCTAATTTTTCAACTTTCATTACACTTTTTTAAGTTTAAATCATTTTACTATAGTTAAACAATCATTTCCATCGAATGGGGTAACTTTGTCCAAAGCATAAAACCCAATACTGACTTTCTTCTTTAATATCTGGTATTGATTATGATAACAGATTTAGATCTTTAAACATGTATTCCCTGGAAAATAAGAGAGCTAGGGGTGATTTAATACAGTTATTCAAGTTCATAAAACAGGGAGACACGGATGGCTTAGGTTTTACCTTAAATAGACGGACCAGAGGACATGATCAGAAATTGAATAAATCATGCTTTAGAAAGGAGGTAAGAAAACATTATTAGCCTACTTTTCTTTTTTAATTCGAAAGAATAAAAAAAATGAAAAAGTAGGTATTGACATGCGGTCGATGTCCGTCTGTCTGTCTGTCTGTCTGTCCGTACCCCCTTCCAAAATCGGTTCTATCCATCGGATCTTAAAAATTCTTTTTTAGTTAGAAAGCTATGACCTCAGATACCCAACTTTCATACTTTTTGTCCGTCTGTCTGTACGTCCGGACGGACATAAATCTACTATCTGTCGGCGAATTTCCCATTGAATTAGCATTGAAATTCAATTTTGAGTCATTTAAATCGCTGTAGGTATTGAAATGCGATTGATGTCCATCTGTCTGTCTGTTCGTATGTCTGTCTGTCTTTCCGTCTGTCTGTCTGTCCGTATCCGTCTTCCAAAATCGGTTCTATCCCTCGGATCTTAAAAATTCTTTTTTTGTTAGAAAGCTATGACCTCAGATACCCAACTTTCATACTTTTTGTCCGTCTGTCTGTACGTCCGGACGGACATAAATCTACTATCTGTCGGCGAATTTCCCATTGAATTAGCATTGAAATTCAATTTTGAGTCATTTAAATCACTGTTGCCAAATCAACAATGGCATGAGAAACTTTATTTATTTAAACATATTTGAAGCAAAATAATATTTTAATGAATCAGTTTGGAATGACGTCATAAAATGTAGCACAATATGATTCTTTGATTATTCATTATTTATCTACCAAGAAAGCGGCAAGGCATACTTTTGCATGCAATTATGCTTAGTTTTAATTTACATTTCTTATTTTTTAATCATTTCTTTTGTTATTAATAAATATTTAATTATTCTTCGAACTACAAATAAATCACGAGCAGATGATAAATAATATTTAATTAATTTGCGAAAGAATATTAAGGAAAATAGTTGATTTTGGCTTTTAGAAGTTTAAATTATAGCTGGGTGCTGTGTTTCGATTTTTTTCTAATGTGTATAAATCTAGTGTAGAAACGGCTGTTGATGATATTTACTTTAGGAACCTAGTTTTTTTCCCGATTAGAACTTCAGTAAGTATTTAAGTAACAGGAAAGTAGGCTATTTTAGTTCTTATGAACTTCTTGTTTTTACAATAGAGTTGTCAATGAGTGGAATGCTTTACCAGATTATGTTGTGCATTCGAAGAGAGTAGAAGATTTTAAGAAGAAACTTAGCAGTCATTGGAACTGGCAATGTATTAGATTTATTTTGGACCAACCTTGCTGGGCCTCTGGCCTGTTGTTGGTCGACAATTTTTGTATTGGTATTTGTATATTTTTACTCATAGGTCAGCGCAGAATTGTCACCAATTGAGAAATGCAAGCACATTCTTAAAGAGTGTATTTTATGAAAAGTTATTAGCTTGAAAAGCTTGGGCCAAAGTTACTCCTTTCAACGGTATTTACCATATTTAATTTGGTTTATTTGTATTTGATAGTTCCCATTATTCTTAGGTTAAAAATTGTTTTTATATCCTAACAAGAAGTTCATAAAGAACTAAAATAGCCTACTTTCCTGTTACTTAAATACTTACTGAAGTTCTAATCGGGAAAAAAAACTATGTTCCAAAAGTAAATATCATCAACAGCCGTTTCTACACTAGATTTATACACATTAGAAGAAAAAAAATCGAAACACAGCACCCAGCTATAATTTAAACTTCTAAAAGCCAAAATCAACTATTTTCCTTAATATTCTTTCGCAAATTAATTAAATATTATTTATCATCTGCTCGTGATTTATTTGTAGTTCGAAGAATAATTAAATATTTATTAATAACAAAAGTAATGAAACTACTCCGAACTGCATTAAAAAATAAGAAATGTAAATTAAAACTAAGCATAATTGCATGCAAAAGTATGCCTTGCCGCTTTCTTGGTAGATAATTAATGAATAATCAAAGAATCGAATTGTGCTACACTTTATGACGTCTTTCCAAACTGATTCATGAAAATATTATTTTGCTTCAAATATGTTTGGGAGCTAGTCGTGTTGGGATCAGGCTTTAAAAGAACAGTCATTTCGTAACAACAAACTTTAATAAAACATAACAATCAAAACAATAACTCCAAAATATATACAGTGCACATTGGTTAAATAGGCCAACATTGCCCGGATGTCCAACGTCACAATATCACAGTGCTGCCACAGTGCAGCCCGGATGTCCAACGTCACAATCACATCACCGTGCTGCCACAGTGCTCCCCCCGGAGTTTTCGAGTGGAATCCGGAAACGAACAGTCCTGCCTCTCTTCGTCACATAAGCAGGTGGCGGTGGCAGACTTGGAGATGGACAAGGGTTTTCTGCATCCTGCTGGCAACTATCTGTGGGCAAGAATGCTGGTTTAAGACGATCAAGGGATATCCATTTCTTAGACCCCTTTTGCTCCACGTAATAAACCTTTGGGCGCCGTTTAACAACGCGGAATGGTCCTTCATACGGAGGTTGGAGGCTCCTACGTACAGCATCAGTCCTAACAAAAACGTGAGTGCATGAATCAAGATTCTTAGGAACATAAATTGAGCGTGAACTATGCCACTTAGAGGGGACAGGGCGCACTTCGGAAAAAGCCTTCTGCAACTTAGAAACAAACTCGGGTTGCGAAATGTCATGCTTATGTGTAGTAAAAAACTCGCCAGGCAACCTTAAAGTTTGTCCATAAACTAATTCAGCAGAAGTATGCCCGAAATCCTCCCGGATGGCAGTTCTTAATCCCAAAAGCACCAAAGGCAAAGCATCAATCCACGTAGAATCCGAGTAGCACATTAAGGACGCCTTTATGGTCCTGTGTGTACGTTCAATGAACCCATTAGCTTTTGGATTGTAAGCTGCAGTTCGTAAGCCCTCTATTCCAAAACACTTTAAGAAATTTAGATAAGTAAATGATCTAAATTGACCTCCTTGATCAAAAGAAATTTGGGAAGGGGTTCCAAAGCGGGCTATCCAGTTAAAAATTAAAGCCCAACAAACCGTTTCGGTGGTCATATCAGCAAGTGGGACCACTTCGATCCATCGAGTATAGCGGTCAATGACGGTCAAACAGTATTTAAACGTTTTGGCCAAAGGTAAGGGACCTATAAGATCCAAGTGGATATGCTGAAACCTAGCATTAGGCACAGGAATCGAACCAAGAGGAGAGGTCGTATGCTTATGCACTTTAGCCTTTTGACAGGATAGGCATGAGCGACAAAACTCAGTTAAGTCCTTCCTTACAGACGACCAAACATACTTTGCCGTTACCTGCTTGATGGTTGCACGAGTGCCGACATGAGCCAAATTATGAACAGATTCGAACACCTTGCGCCTGAGTGCTTTAGGTATAAAGATACGTACTTTATCGCCTGACACATCACAGAACACAGCCCATTGAAACCAGGTAAATTAACATGTTTAATACAAAGGCTGGATTTAGAAGGGTCATCCAAAGTTCACGCAACTCATCGTCGGTCTGCTGCTTTTCTACAAGATCAGAAAAATCAAATGTTATAGGCATTTCAATAGATTCAATTCTTGACAGAGCGTCTGCAACAAAATTCTGAGACCCCTCAATATAACGTACGTCAGTAGTGAACTGTGAAATGAATTCTAACTGACGTAAACGTCTCGGAGAATACTTCTCAGAACATTGTGCAAAGGCGTATGTCAAGGGTTTGTGATCAGTAACTACATGAAAAATACGACCTTCTAACATATATCTAAAATTAACAATTGACAAATAAATAGCAGTAAGTTCCTTATCAAATACAGAATATTTTGTTTGTGCATTATTCAATTTCTTAGAAAAAAATGATAAAGGAACAAAACCTTTTGGCGTCACTTTATGTAAAGCCCCAGCCACTGCGAAATCACTTGCATCTGTAAACAAAGCAAGGTCGCAATCTGGCTCAGGATGGGCTAGTTGTGTAGCATTTACAACTGAAAGTTTACATTTCTCAAAAGCCTCGTCTAACAGTGGTGTCCATTCAATTAGGCTTTTGTCATTTTTCTTACGACCACGAAGTAGATGATTTAGTGGAGCATGCAAGTCAGCCGCATGGGGGACAAAACGCCGATAAAAATTAACACAGCCAAGGAATCTTTGTAAATCCTTAATGGTTTTAGGCTTAGGGTAATTTGTGATCACCTCTGTTTTATCGGGGAGAGGTTTACATCCAAAATCATCCACCAAGTGGCCAAGAAAGGACACTTCACTTACTCCAAAAGTACACTTATTGACATTAATTGTAAGACCAAATTTAAGTAATCTTTCAAAAATTAATCTTAAATGCTTAACATGTTCAACTTCGTCCCTGCTTGCAATGAGGACATCGTCGAGATAAGCAAAGCAAAAATCAAGGCCAAAAAGGACCTCATTGATAAACCTTTGAAAGGTCTGCGGAGCATTACATAATCCATAAGGCATAAATACAAACTCAAAAAGCCCAAACGGTGTAATAACTGCAGTTTTCTCGATGTCAGGCTCGAAGACAGGGATTTGGTTAAAGGCACGGACTAAATCAATTTTACTGAAGATTTTATTGCCTGCCAAATTTTGAGTAAAATCCTGAAGATTAGGCAATGGGTACTTATCAGGACGAGTTTTAGAGTTCAAAATGCGGTAGTCAACCGTAGGTCTCCAATCAGAGTTGTTTTTAGGGACCATGTGTAAAGGGCTGGCCCAAGGACTTTTGGAAGGTCTACAGATCCCGTGCTCGAGCATAAAGGCAAACTCATCTTTAGCTGCTTTAAATTTAGCTGGATGCAACCTTCTAGCTTTTGAGCAAACGGGAGGCCCTACAGTCTGAATATGATGCACGGTATCGTGCTTAACCTTGAGGGGCTGAGATTTGACCTTTGTAATCTCCGAAAACTCACTAAGCAGTTCGTGAAACCTACCACTAGTGCTGATTACAGTTTTTACACTGGAGGATAAAGTGGGTAAAACTTGACCTACACTCTTGCAAGAAGTTGTAGAATCGATTAGTCGCTTATTGCGAATGTCCACTAATAAACCAAACTTTTGTAAGAAATCAGCACCAATAATAGGTTTGGAAACATCAGCTATGATAAAAGTAAAGGTGAACCTCCTTCTGAGCCCAACATCGACGACAAGCAGCTTTGAACCGTACGTCTTTATACATGTACCGTTAGCAGCATTTAAGGTATACCTTGAGGGTGTGCGACTACCTTTAAAAGTCCTTGGTAATAAACTTACATCTGAACCACTATCAATTAAAAAACGTAATCTGGTTTTGCGGTCAGACATAAACAATCGGTGACTTAGGTTCCCACTTTCAGCCGGGGTCACCAATTCCGAACATGGGCTACCTAGTTTTTTGAAACATAGGAACAAGGATCAATACACCTTTTAGCTTTATCAGCAAAATTCTTATGGTACCAGCAAAGACCAAATTCTTTTGACTTATTGCCCTCTGCCGCACTGCGTGAAAATGAACGGCCGCGAGAACGACCACGAAATTTTTGGTTTTTTAGCAGTATGTCAACTTTACTGTGCAGAGACTGAACTTCTGCCGCAAGACCATCTACTTGAGACTGCAAGGCCAAAACATTGGGTCCTGATGAGCCAGTGGGCAAGTCAGTTTGAATTGAGTCACAGAATTGACTCTTTTCGAAGTTGGTTACATCAAAAATTTTATCGGCTACTGTAGCCAAGCCAGCTAAATCCTTATCATCCAGTGTACTTAAAATAGACTGGACAGAGCTGGGCATATGCGATAGCCAAATAGATTTCAAACCACTTTCCGAAAAACCCGCGCCGGCTTGCTCACGCATTCTACGCAAAAAGGCAGAAGGTTTAAGGTCTCCCAAACACAAATCTTTGAGCACAGTTTGAATGCGCCGAACCTCAGAGACAGTATACTCCTTAATCAACCTATTTTTAACAACCGTGTACGGTGTTTTTGGATCCGGTGAACGGATCAAATCCGCTACGACCAACATAGTTTGTTGGTCAAGAGCGGCTACCAGGGATAGGAACTTTGTAGTCTCAGAAACAATTCCGCTTAATTTGAAACTTGCCTCAATACTGGCAAAGTAAAGTTCAGGAGATTCCGGCCAAAAAGAAGGCAAACGAGCAGAAATTTTATGAATATCACTAGCTTCGACAGTCTCGGAAGGTTCGGTAACATCTTTACTGGTTGACATTTTGAAAAAACTACAAAAGCACTAATATAAAATACAAGTAAAATACAATCACAGAAAGTACTCAAAAACAAGATAGTATTTGACAGCACACAAAGCAGCAGACCAAAGAGAAGTTACACTTACCAACCATTAAGTGGTTAACCGTTAAATAAAATAAACTAATTTTGAATTTAGAATTTTAAATAAAAGTTAAAATTAACGAAAATGACTGAAGCCGTCATATCCATCACGTCCGGGTCACCAGTTTTGGGAGCTAGTCGTGTTGGGATCAGGCTTTAAAAGAACAGTCATTTCGTAACAACAAACTTTAATAAAACATAACAATCAAAACAATAACTCCAAAATATATACAGTGCACATTGGTTAAATAGGCCAACATTGCCCGGATGTCCAACGTCACAATATCACAGTGCTGCCACAGTGCAGCCCGGATGTCCAACGTCACAATCACATCACCGTGCTGCCACATATGTTTAAATAAATAAAGTTTCAAATGCCATTGTTGATTTGGCAACAGTAATTTAAATGACTCAAAATTGAATTTCAATGTTAATTCAATGGGAAATTCGCCGAAAGATAGTAGATTTATATCCGTCCAGACGTACAGACAGACGGACAAAAAGTATGAAAGTTGGGTATCTGAGGTCATAGCTTTCTAACAAAAAAAGAATTTTTAAGATCCGAGGGATAGAACCGATTTTGGAAGAGGGATACGGACAGACGGACAGACAGACAGACAGACAGACGGAAAGACAGACAGACATACGAACAGACAGACAGATGGACATCAACCGCATTTCAATACCTACAGTGATTTAAATGACTCAAAATTGAATTTCAATGCTAATTCAACGGGAAATTCGCCGACAGATAGTAGATTTATGTCCGTCCGGACGTACAGACAGACGGACAAAAAGTATGAAAGTTGGGTATCTGAGGTCATAGCTTTCTAACAAAAAAAGAATTTTTAAGATCCGATGATTAGAACCGATTTTGGAAGGGGGGTACAGACAGACAGACAAACGGACAGACAGGCGGACAGACAGACGGACAGACATACGAACAGACAGACATACGAACAGACAGACATACGAACAGACAGACAGATGGACAGACAGACAGTTGGACATCAACCGCATTTCAATACCTACAGTGATTTAAATGACTCAAAATTGAATTTCAATGCTAATTCAATGGGAAATTCGCCGACAGATAGTAGATTTATGTCCGTCCGGACGTACAGACAGACGGACAAAAAGTATGAAAGTTGGGTATCTGAGGTTATAGCTTTCTAACAAAAAAAGAATTTTTAAGATCCGATGATTAGAACCGATTTTGGAAGGGGGGTACGGACGGACAGACGGACAGACGGACGGACAGACAGACAGACAGACGGACAGACGGACATCGACCGCATGTCAATACCTACTTTTTCATTTTTTTAATTCTTTCGAATTAAAAAAAGAAAAGTAGGCTAATAAAAATTATGGTTTCATAGTGCTCTCTTTTCAAAACCCTTAAATGTACCTAAAACGGGCCACCCGAGTTATTCTAATTGCTGCTACTTTTGCTTCAAATTGTGGCCACCCCAAAAACAGTGTATTAAACTAGGGCGTACATTTTACATAAATAAATAGTTTTAAACATCAGTGTTGTACAATTGTGAGTATGCATATTGATACAGGGCCATACACAGGGCCTGACCATGACAAGTGGGGGCCCTTGGGCCCTGAGTTGTTCGAGGGAATTTTCCAAACGATATTGTCACTTATATCCATATTGCAAAGTTAAGACCTTAGAAAGTAAGGTCCATCATCAAATAAAATGTTTTAAAAATAGCTATTTAGATGTTTATGAATGTAGAAAACTTAAATATATCATTAATTAAAATTGAATGTGTCATAAAAGCAAACACAATGTGTGAAACAAAACTTATGGGCTTATGGCCAATTTTCGGCCCTAAGATCGAGGGGCCAAAGGCATGGGCCCTGTTGGCCTAGCCGATGGTCAGTGCCTGGGCCCTTACATTAGAAA